>VXBJ01003717.1:1488954-1584447 GCA_013400055.1 Nycticryphes semicollaris
TTTCAGTAATCCAGGCTTCACTAGTCAGCCTTGGAAATTTTGCCTTGAAAACTAAAACTATACCGAACAGACTGAAGTTGTTCACGCTGTCACCTCCATCATCTTGTCCTGGCCACCATCTCTCTTCAGAGAAGATGGTAATAAAATTCAGTGCTTTATTTAAGTCTTTTACAGTCTCATTTTAATGTAATTTTTAATCTTTATTCCTTTCTACTCTTTCACTCTCTGTGTATAACTAAACAGCTGATATCTCCAACTGTATCCCTGTAGGCACCAGCCTCTTCACTCTGGTCTCTTCCTCGTGGCTTTGATTACAGTGTACACCTAAATTTCTATTTTTTTCTTAAACTAGTATCCATTGTCTGATTAACAATACTTAATTTTCCTGCTACTCTTTGCGGGAAATTCCTAGTTTAATTAAATCTGTTGACCTTTTCATTATTTATGTGAACCCTTATAATAGAGATATATTTGTTTATGGATTCCATCTTTCAGTGTTTTTTGTGAGATGTAGTATTGTAATAAAAAATAAAAGAATGTGGATTCTTGAATGATTCCAGTTTATCCATTTTTTTCAAAGGTGAAAGTTTCCAGAATTGGTATAAAATATAAGTTTATGCACCTCGAATTAATTTTTAGCCTTCAAACGTGGTTGCGGTTGTTGTTAGTCTAGACACAAGCCCATGTTCTGAGACAGATGCTACAAGTTTATAAAGGCAGTCTGTTTTAGGATCGTTATGCAGAAGATAAGTCTTGAACTGCATGATATAATTTGTAATATTGGATATTTCATCTTTATTAGATTTGATGATATCAAATATTCGGATTGTTTTAACAAGTTTAGTCAAATGCCAAATCTAGTTAGTGCCATTTATCAATAAAATTTAAATTTTTTGCCTCCAGCTTTGGACTGGCAATTTTATGTGTGTGCATGTGTGTGTATAATATATAGAGATTCATTGTTAGCTGTAAAAGAACAGAGATTAAGGCTTTAAAATATAAAATAAGAAATCACACTCTACAGAAGGCTTGAGGGAATGTTAGAAACGAGGAGTATTTGCCACTTCCAAGCTAAAGCAAGGTGGTTATAAATACATTGTTCACATTAACATCACGCTTCCTTTTGGGTAGACTGTGCATAAAGGCTCTAAAATAATTGAAAGGAAGAAACCAAGTTACCAAGAACAGTAAAATTACTGATCATAAGTAGGAAGGTAGTGTTTAAGGATAAACTGAGTTTAGCTGATTGTCACTGTAGAAATATGAAGAAGGTCCTACACAAAGACTGGTCTGATAGATAATTCAAGCTATAGATAGATTATGTTCTATAAGGAAGGTGAATAATGAAATGAATGAAAATGTCATCTTAATTGCATATTTTTATAGGCATAAGAGCCCAGGAGGAGAATTTCTTTTTATACTTAGCCACTTACTGCTTCATAAAAATTTGGAATAATTATGGCAAAAAAAGGGAAGCAGTATAAATGGAATTTAATGTTTGAAGAGAAGGATTGGTATAGTGTCAACGCTGGAAAAGGGTGTAGCTTCGGAGAGGCTGGTCAGTGACTCACTGGTGGTGACTCAGGTATTTGTACTCTGTTGTTTCCCACCCAAAAAGAACTTACAGGTTTGGCAGAATAGCCTTTGCCTTTTCACTTTGGGAGAAGGGGAGATTGATGTGTGTTGAGTGTGACAGGCTCTTAAAGGCATCAAAGCATATAATGCCATAAAATACAGATCTGTTAGAAGGAGCCAAATGCAACTCAGGTGGGGCAAAGCCTGGCTTCCCCCTGGCAGCACCAGCGCATCTGTTCTGTCCTGCCAACTGAGAGGCTTGGGCAAGAGGAGTGTAGACAACACCTGCAAAGAGCCTTTTATGTTATGTGCCCTGTGCTGGGAAACAAGAGCTAAGAAGTGATTCCATGGGCATCCAGCTACTGTCTCCTGTTCCCTCACTCTTTCAATATCTCTGTCCTTGAGAGGACAAAAGAGCTGTTCGCTGAGAGAATGGACTGAAAAGCTTGCACAGGTGGGAATGGGGAGGTTGAGGGAGGAAGAGCTTCCTCCTCTACATTCAAATCGCCACCACATCGTTTCTCTCTGACACTATTCTCCCTGAAAAAGCTCATAATGTGCCTTAAAGTTTCTCTTTTTACAGTGATGAATTAACTAAAATATAGATCTGCAAAGTGAGCTGAAATACCACTCATGATGCAAAAACGTGGGAAACAGAGGAGTGCATTTTAGGGAAGATCTAGGTATCGCTCGAAACTCAGTGGTCTAAGTGGAGCTGTGGGCTGCACATGTCCTACATCAAATGCAGCATTCATTAGGCTCTTGCACAAAACCAATCAATTTCAGGGCATCCTCAGCCTTTCCCAACTTACTACATGAAAGTAAGTGTGACTCTTTTAATCCTGAATCAGGTCCAAAATGATTAACATTTATTATGTAGCCACTTAATGGCTAGTGGCTATCCAGTCAAAGGAGATTTATATCTCCTTACAACAGCTTAATGTGTACTTATGCTCCCCCAGGGTCCCTTGTCCAGCTGAATGGCCAAAACGAACGTGTTCACTTCTCTCTCTTACAGCAACCTATAGACCCAGTGGCTACTTCCACATTTTTATCTGATATGTCTTGTCAAGGATAATGCTGATGCCGAACTGAGCTGCAACAGCAAATCTCTGGCAGGGTCCTGCCTGCAAGAAACTATTTTTGGAGCCTGTCCTGCATTGTCAGAACAGGTGGTTTTGCTGCGTAGAGCATTGTGTCACACTGTGCTAGCACTTGGAAACAAAGTGAAGTATATCTCTGTCAAAAAACATTGTCCTAGGGGGATTACTGAGTGGCACACTCGCTATTCTCATCTGGAGTTAGGGACTGTTTAGCATAGTCCATGTGACCTTCAGGTGTCCTTGTGTGAAGTCCAGATTCAGAGACACTAAGCATTAGGCTTAAAGAATAATATTGGCGCTGAAGTGTAGAGTTCATGTAACTGTGCTTATTTTATGCTAAGTATAATTTTACTATATTCTTGAATATAAGTACAGACAGCCCTACTGAGGTAATAGCTAAGCATCACAGCTCCATAGCGTGGCGAATAATGCGGTTAAAATGAGGGCACTTAAAGCAATCAGTAGGAGCCAACTTTTTCTTAAAGGCCTTCTCTGAAAGTCCACAGTACTTGCTTATTTTTACACCTTTTATGATGAAGAAATAATCCTCTTTTATGATGGAAAGTTTCCAATCAAAGCCTCTGACTTCTTCATGGATATGTAGCCCCTCTATCTTGCAAAAAGATCCTGTAAAAATATAGGAGAAAAAAAAAATCTAATAGTAAGTTTTGAGTTGGAGGAAAAACTGTTGACCACAGTCTGTCTATTGCTCCAAAGACAGGGAAGTGATTTGTTACTATCGTGGACAAGCAACTACATCAACATTCTTTCTGTTGTCTTTGGCTTGTGCTTTGAGAGTAGAAGAGGGTGAATGTGATCCTTCCACGCTCTGTGTAAAGGAGCTGTGTATCACGGGGGAAGATTTTTAAATCGTTCCCTTGCCCTGATTCACCTGTCTCAGCAGATGAGGTGGTTGCTCTTGCATTTAGATTGTTATCCAGAAATGCTTATCAGGTCTTTGCGTGCACTACTGCGTGAAGTTGCTGAGTAAAATGCCTGGAAAAGCTTGCAGAAGTAATCTGTTAAATCAGGGCTTGTCTGTAGTCAAGTTTCTTCTTGTAGGATCATCTGAATCCCAGGGCTTTTTAATTAGTGCCGTCTAATTAGCAGTACTCCAATAGCTTCCTGTCTCCCTCTGATTTAGCTCTCTGTTGTCCCACAAAGTGAAGTGCCTTGAATTCTGCAGCAGTCGGGGAGAGCTGCGGCAGTTTTACCTGTGACTTTGTTCTGGGAGGTAAACAGGTTCCCAAAAGCATCTACTCCCGTGCTGCCTGTAGCCAAGCTATTTTGATGTGAAGCATAAATGACATAAAGTTGTATTAAAAAAGACAGTAGCTGTCCTGATTCCAAATGTAAGTAAATGTGTTGAGCCTCAGTGCTCAGAAAGAAAATAGAGTGTACTTTGTGCCCATAATCAGCATGTTTCCAGGAGACTAGCAAATGTTTTATGCTATTATTCACAACCATTGCACCATCAGGAGCAGTCCTGCATTTCAACTTAATTGAGCCACTGCTATGATATATCCAAGCTTTTCAAGTGGTAAAATTGTAATTATAAAGAGTGCTTCTCTGGCACTTTCTATTGGATAGCTGCTTTCAAAATATTAAGCCTTCTGAATGCATCTGTGAGGAAGGTTTTCCTGGGGAAGCTTTAGATGCACAGCTCCTATGCCAAGCTCCTGGCTCCCTAGCAGAGAGAACAGCATGTAGCGTGTCTTAAAATGGTGCATTCTAATCCAGTTTCCTTGCATATCTACCGCAGGGCCACCTCCTTCCTTCAAGGTAGGGGATGGGTTGTGCCCCAGGAGCTCAGAGATAAGGTGGTACCCACTCCATTTCCAGCACAGGCCCCATGATTGCTCTAGCCTGTGGGGCAAAGTGGAAAACTTGCCATGTGCTCATTTTTCTCTCTGATAATAGGCCCTTGAGCAGCCAGTCATGGAGTGTGCCATTTTTCTGAACCTTAATGCTAATAATGCACACATAAGCAGAGAGTCTAACACTCGAGAGAGAACAGCACAGAGCTGGCCAGGGATGTTGGAGCTGCAGTTAATTATAGACTTGTAGCAGCTCCTAGGAAAGGTACGTTCAACCAAAGGTCACAGTTTTAAGCTGTCGAGAGTTGATCCTCTGAAATCTATACCTTATAATGTAGTTTCTGGGGAGAGGGAGAGGGGCCCAAATACCTGTTTGCATAAGATAATATAGAGCTAAAAGTAAAATGAAAGATCTACCATCCCCTTTTGCTGTGCTGAGCCGAAAGAGCAGCATTTAGACAGCATGCAGGTTGGAAGAGCATTGAGACAACAAAGGGAATATAGAGAAGAGGAACAGCATGTGTAACGAGGGATCTCCTCCTTTTGCTTTATCTCTTCATGTTGGAGAACAAAACCATTGGGCAAGGTTTGATTTCCAGGGGCGCTGTGCAAACCATGTGAAACGAAGCTCACTTTCCCTGAGCCCCGTAGAGCACAGATGCTATGAAGGCATATATTCAAATCAGCTTCATGCCTCTTTCCTCCCCCAAGACAGAAACCACTCTCCTTTGGTTTAAAAACATATTCCTGTTTTTGTTGTTTTGGTGTAGATTTTTGTGGGATTCCCCCCAACACACCCCCCCTTTACCTTCAGCTGTTGTGTGCTGTGATGTTCCATTGCTCTGAAAAGCTCTGGGATGTCGCCTGACACGCTGCTCCTGGTGCTATATCAATGCAAATCATTGCTGGCTTTCCTTGCCTTTCATGCTAGACAGTCTGGCATTATAATTGCTTGGTTCTAATATTTCCTGTCCCAAGGCTATCAATTTGTTTTCAATTTCTCCACCTGTTGGGTTGGCTCAGGTATCCCACAGGGTTTTGTCTTAGGCATCCACTACTTAAGTTAATTTATTATGCTCCCAGCTCTGGAACATAGACACCCTGAAGCATTTTTACAAACAGGATTGTATTACAGGGCTGTTTTTGTTTTCCAGAGATTTTGGCAGGAATGTAGTTGACTTTTCTTCTCTATTTTCTCCACGTAAGCCTAGTTGTGAACCTAGTTATTATTGCACTGTATAGATCTGAATTCTTTGACCAGTTTTTGGTCAATAGTGTGTTGTGGCCATCCACTGCCACAGAGCATGCTGAGCAAATGGACAGGATGGGGAGGAACACCTGAAGAAAGGTCTCTGCAGATGATTGTTTCCACATAATTCATCTGCCTTTCCTGCGGTTAACCTTGAAAATTACTTTGTAAGGTGATGGAGAGAAGCCAAATGTTGCTTTCTGCTGCATGGATTTCAAAAGGCAGGGCTTAGCCCAGGGAGAGGCACTGGAAAATAAGCTGGAATAGCACAGCTACAAAGAGCAGGAGAAAAAACAGTCTTTCCTCCCAGCCAAAGCTCGAGGACTGTAACATCTTAGTATGGACTGGAATAACAACAGTAGCAAATGTAGCACCAAGTCACTTCTGTGCTAGGCATTTGAGGCTTTTTGGAAAGGTGCCTGTAAGTTAGTGTCCTAAAGGCTGGTATAATAGGTTGTGGGCTGGAAAAGACGTAACAACTGGAAACTGATAAAATACTGAGGCATGAAAGCCACGCACCTTCTTTTCTACCGTGTCCTGTCTGCTGGCTGAGGCATTTTCACCTTTCTGTAGGATTTCTATAGGATGTTCTGCGTGACAGTAGTCTGCAGATAACATTTACTGGGAGAGGGGCAGAAGTAATTGCTGTTACCACTTGGACAATTTAAGCCCAAAGAGGGCCCCAAAAAATTCTTCAAAGCTCTTTGTAAGTACTTAATTGGTCATATTAGCCATCTAAGGAGAAAGATTGTTCCTTATATGTTTAATAACTGGACATCGCTGTGAACTGAGGAGAGGTTGTAGGGCAGCATGGATTAAGCCTTTAAACCGCTTCGATGTGAGTATAGGTAAGCACAGCAGAGACCTGTCCTTCGTGGGCAAGAGGATGGATCTAGCGTACAGTATCCTTTTTGATGTCTTCAGGTAAGGTTCATATAGAAGCAGGAAAATCTGCGTTTACATGAAGAGCAGCAAGAGAAAGAAATAATAAACGCACTCTTTTCAGGATCTGTTCCGTGGTGTCTTGATAAGAATGTTAAGAAAACACCTTCTCTGTAAGACAAATCTCAGTCACCTTGGTTACAGAGTGGCCACTGCTAAATTGCACTGTTGTATAACCTACAATTTTTTACTCTTCTTACTTTGATATATTAATAGTAAAATATTGAATACGTTGTCTTATCTATCTTCCCTTTCTTCCTAGCAGGCAAAGAAAGTAAAAATAGCCTGAGCAGTGGGCTTTCTGGTTTTGTTGTGGTTTAGTCAATTTAGGCTTTGATTTGTGTGATCCAAAAATGTTTGGGGCAGGAGGTCTAAGAAAGAGAGGGAGTGAAAGCAAACCTGAAATCTCTTAGTAAAATGCTTGTTCTGCTCTTTCTGCTGGGGGTGGGGGAGAAAGGGGAAAAAAGAAAAAGATAAACAGCAGAGCCATTACAACTTGGCCTGAGTCCAATCCCTTAGTTACATCTATGCCTTTAACTCTGCCTGAGAAAGTAATTTTAAAGAAATACAGTTATTACATGCATTAGTCCTTGCATCCTGGGAGGTACATGTGTACTCTTCAATCTTTCTGGATTACCTCAAATGTTTCCTGAAGGCTTTTAAATCCAGTGAAGACCAGTCTGAGAGAATTCTCTCTGCAATCCTTTTCTTTTTCTGGCTTCACGGTTAGAAAAAAAATGTGCAAGTGGCTTGCCAACTATGTTTTTAAAAACAGGAAATGTAGCAAGAAAATTCAAAATGGTTGGTAAAAACATTGCAGACAAGGAATTTGACAGAAGTGGAGCTTCCCCCTAGAGTGGAGTGTGATTAACTTCTCGTATTCTATTCTCAAATCAGTGTTTCCTGAGAATACAGGCCATTGGCTCAGCTGGTCAAAATTATTGTGGCTTCCTTGATTTCAGTTAATATGTGCCAGTTTACTGCTGCTAAAAATGTGACCCAGCAGGGTAAGAGTGCATAGCCTTCAAAATACACTCTAAATCATACACTTGATTCTGATAATACTTTTATTAGTCTTTCACTGATGAAACCCAGTGGTGCCATTTCCAGTTTACATCAGTGTGAACTGAAACAGAATCAGGTCCAGCATCGCTAGTCGTTTGTTTTCTGTCTTTGGGCATAGGTCTGAAATATGGTCAGAGTTAATTGCCTGCTATTTGATGTTTGGAGGTTAAAAATAATCCCAAACTGAACTCTTTACTATAATACATTTCTCAGTAAATGCCTCGTTCTTTGCTTGGAGTCATAACAAGATCACAATTACATTCTGTAAAATGATTAATCCAGAAGACAGTTGTGAGCTAATGCCTCTGGTTCTACTGATGCCACTTGTAATGTCTATGAAATTGGTCCATGTTGCATCCCCTGCTATTGGTACTACTGCGCATTTGACTTCTGGATCTGGGCCACCATGAATTTGCCATCTGCATAACCTTGGTGACTTGGCTTCTCTCGTTGCTGTTCTTCTCCAGGAAGAAGCAAATAATGAGCAGGCCTGGTGACGGTCAATTGAGCCTATGGAGAAGGTGGTTAGGACATTGGTTTCCCCACCACGGCATGCAGATCACTGTCATAACAGTGCCAAGAACAATCTCTAAATGGCTTGTCTGTTGTTGAAAGCAGATGGTTTCCCTCAGCTAGTGGAGAAACATGAATTAAAAACATAGTCCTTAGTGCATCATAAATGGTAAGAATGAGAAGATCCATAAAAATGGCTTATTGTTTGCTTTTTCTGTGCAGGCTTCTCCATGCTCAAACCAGTTTTAAGGGACTTAAATTTATCTGTATCATAACAACTTTCCAGGAGTTCATTCTTGACTCTTCTTTCTTTCACTTTAGCAGTAAATATTCCTTGTAGTAAACTAAATTTGTATGTTGCAGACAATATTTTCCTTTGGGTGATTCCTTTCAAACCAGTATTGACCATTCCATGAGAAAGATCCTGTGGCAGGATTTTTTGGGCATTGATGTGTATTCTACAGGTCCTGGAGCTTCAGTCGAGAGCTGAAGTGTTGTTTATATGTGAAAACTGTTACAGCGCCAGACTCGTATAGCTGCAGATTGACTCCACACGTATGGAATACATAGAGATAAAAATTGAAAGCAACAAAAGAATGATAGTAGTTGCTTTTAAATTAGTTTCAGGAAATTCATGCACAAAATTCATTTTCCACAGGTGTTACAGACAACTTTTCTTACGATGTCATCATGAAGCTTTCCCCCTTTTGGTTTAGCTTACGTGCAAGGCAAAGAAACCTGGGTTTTGCTTTCTTACAAATTGTACAATTCAAAGGTCAATAATGGTATCATGTATCACAAGTCACTTGCTGTGCCACCTAGAGCTTAAGGGTGTATGCTTTAATGTGGTCTGTCAGCCCCTTCTTAACAGATTTAGTACATGCTTGTAATATATTAATAGTCTCATTTTTAGATTTAGCTTTCAGACCAAGTACCAGTGGGAAATTGATGGCTAGCTCAGTGGTTTCAGAATGGAACCAGATGGTTGGGCATGAGTTACAGCCACGAAAATCGCAGCAAGATCCTGTATGGGACATGATAAATAGGAGATGTTTTGTGCATGGACGTACATGCTTTCATTAGGACATTCTAAAGGATAGGCTGAATTTTCAGGCTAAAGAAAGGCTCAGCTGGGTGGCTGGTTCTCCACTTATTTGCAGTGCAGCACCGTGTGACACAGTCACTGTTTGCTTCGCCTTTCTGCTGACAAGCAAAAATCTCACTGTACCTTGGAGCTTGAGGCATAGTTATCCAGTGTGCTATGAAATTAATATCAAAACTCTTTTACTTTACAGAGGACAGAATACTTCTTCCCATGCTTCCTTTAATAATTTCTCAAATGGAAAAGAAAAAGAGCGTTACAAATGACCTTGGTGTTTCTGCTCACGTTCTGTTGTGAAAGGGTGGGTTATTCACTCTTTTCTATCACGAGATCATAGTGAAAAGGAAAAAAATTTACTCTTCTGGGCTAAATAGTGTTGGAACTTAGTAGTAAAATCATCTTAGTGGTAAATAACAAGCATTACATCCATCTGCAACTCAAGATAGTACAAAACTTCTCTATTATGAATAGTTAAGGAATAATGCTTACATGTCCATCTAACATTAGTCAATCATATGCCAACGATGCTGGCTTACTGAAACAGAATTATCAAATTAAGTAGTTTGTTCAATTTGCTTCCATGTCTTCCAGTTTCTCTTAGGAATAACTGTCTTTTCGAGTTCTGACAAATCCCATTTGCTCTCTAACTCCAAACTCAGGTACTGAATAATAGCATAGAAACTGAAATGTTCAGTGTACAGCAGACACGTTGTTATATCTGCAGTAATTATTTGACTCAACCAAAACAAAGTCATTGTAAAATAACATTGTCAGATCATTTTCACAAATTGTCTTAAAATTGTGATCATTTTGCAGACTATAAATAGCTTCAGAATATCTCACCCTTTCTAGTGGGAGATGATGTCATCCTGTATAGAGCTGCTTTTTGTACAGAAAATGTCTGTCTTAACTTACTATTTTTAAATGTTGCCTGACTATTAAAGCTGTCTTTATGTCCTTTTCCAATCTTGGTTATTTGCTCTTCTTACTCAGTTTCCTACCATTTCACTTTCTGAATTTTGCTACACAAAGCAGCTGTTAAAAATAAACATCCTAAATGACTTCTTTGTGTAGAACTCATAAAATTATCTAAGAGGTGTTTTCAGTAGTCTTTTTATATTCTTGTCTGGATAGAACTTTATTTTTTAAATTTTGGAGGGCTTAATTTTGAAAGTAGAAGCTTTGGAGGGGGTTGTCTGAATAACTTTAACGCTTTCAGTGGTAAAGTATCCAAGTGCTATTACCTGGCTTCCTCACTGAAATGTAGAGTCCTTGAGTTGTTGGTTGGTTCAGTTGTTAGCATAGTGTTAGAAGAAAAATAGGTTTTATTTTCTGGGGACCTTCCTTATTTAATTGTTATACAACACACAATTATAAGTCTAGATGTAATTCTGTCTTGCCTTCAGCCCTCCCACGGGAATGTGATGCTGCAGCAGATCTAAGAAAACCTATCAGAACTATGTATTTAAATTTCTTATTTATCTCAGGTTATCAGCTGGGCTAATAGTAGCCCAGCCATTTTTGTTTACATTCTACGGGCTTTTTCTCAGAATATCTGCTGTGTTCAGGGTGGAATGTGTATGAAAATGTATAGGAATATCTGTGAGTTCTCCTTGCAGTAGAAGGAAAAATTGCATCCCTACTACAACGCTTAAAATGAATATGTTCCTCCATTTTTTTTTGAGGAAAATATTTGTCCGTTCCTTTCTTCTACTAAGGCAGACACCCAGAAAAGTCTTTGGGTACAGCATTCTCCAATGTGGCAATGATAAATCTGTCTTCTCTACAGTTGGCAACATTTCCCCATGTGGACAGGCATATCCATTCCAAGAGCTAAACTGGTCGTTCTCTGACCAAGCAAAATTAGAGCAAAATGTTAGGTCACAGTAGTCAAAAAAAACCAACCCAAAAACCTAACCCAAAACAACCCTATCAACTCTGGATGAGGTTGAAGTCAGTGGACATTCCTCCACTGGTATATTGGTCTTTGGGTCGCATCTTTGGGGCTGTCTGGCATCTGCAAAATAGTCTGCAAAACCCTGATGTGTGTGTCTCTTAAAACTCAGGATTTCATACTGTTTTGTAAGATAGCAAATCCACCTGTTCTCTAAATATTTTTTTTTTCCAAAAGCTAGTTAAACTGTAAGCAGAGCTTTCTTTTTCTTTGAGAGGCAAAATGATCGTATTACAGAGAAGGAAATAAAGATGTTAGAGATGATTCCATTTTGCTGAAATTAAAAGGCTTCTGGCTAAGCTTACAAAGAGGAACATTCCCTCATGAAAGAGATGCTTGTGCCAAAACCATCTACCGCTGTTTGGCTTCAAACTCAGTTTTATCATTTATGCTCTGTTTTCTGGTGCTGCTCTTCCTTTGTACTGTCAGCTCATCCTCTTTCATGAGCTGACTATAAGGCTCAGAGATCGTGTTAGGAACATAAAATTCTGTATAAATTGTCAGCAATAAAACATTATTTGTTTATTTAACCATGGAAGTCCTATAATACAAGTAGTCCAGCAGTAACACACTTGAGCAATTTTTAAACACCATTACACTCTCTCAGTTATAATGGCTGGATCTTTCTTGCCTCTTTGACTGTATCTTCGACAAGTTAGGAAATGAAAGACAAGCAAGCACATTTTCTTGACTGCAGATGTTCAAAACCAGTTTCTGATTATTGTGAGGTTTTTTTGCTGCTCTGACTTCGTTCTAAAAAAAACCCATGTTCACTTACAATTTTGCTAATAAAATTTAAGTTACAGATCTGAATCTGGGGCAAAAATTATCTTAAAAAACAAAAGGTTTTGGTGGACTTTATTGAGGCATGTCTTATATTAGGGTCAGGGTGTGCAAACTTAGCTAGGTTCTTAAAGGCTGTGATTTCAGGAGTGAATTCCTCCTTCCCCTGCCAATGGCTGAGATGCCCCCATGAAGAACGGCACCAGTGAGGGAATGGCTGGGTGAGCTTCAGACTTAGTCTCTGACAAACTAAGCACAGGCTGGGGACGGAGGTCCCCACCTTGGGGACCTGTAGCTGGGACGAAGTCATAGAATCATAGAATGGTTAGAGTTGGAAGGGAACTTAAAGCCCATCCAGTGCCACCCCCTGCCCTGGGCAGGGATGCCTCCCACCAGACCAGGTTGCTCCAAGCCCCCTCCAACCTGGCCTTGAAACCCTCCAGGGATGGGGCAGCCACAGCTTCTCTGGACCACCTGGGCCTAGAGTCGCACCACCCTTATAGCAAAGAATTTCTTCTTAATATCTAGTCTTAAATCTCCCCTCTTTCAGTTTAAAACCATTCCCCCATCATCCTGTTGCTCCACTCCCTGGTGGCAGCACCACTAGCATGAGGAGACCTGCTCTCCTGGGGAAGGCCCATTGTGGACTGGGATTGCGCTAAATTAGTGACCACAGCTTAGAAATGAGAAATGCTCTTTGCTGACTGGGCTTGCCTTTCAAGTCCCTCCAGTGAGTGACTCAGACTATGTGCTTTTTAAGAACTGTTGCTAAGATCTCATCTGTCTATTTTGCTTCTGGGTAAAGCACAACCTTTAAAATCCCAGGTCTCTGCAAGGAAATTGGAGAAAACTGGCTTATCTAGAGTGCCACAAGTCATTTGTTCTCCCCAGATTAGGTCTATTCAGCAACTTGTAGTTCTTAACTATCAATTATTTAAGAGCAGATGTACCAAAACTATTCTCTTGTGTCCTTAGTGTAAGAACCACAAGGCAAAATACAATAAAAGGTAGTCATAAGACAGTACAGAGAGTCACAAGATATAAGAGTACAGGTACTTCATAAAAGCACAATGGAATTCATAAATCATATTTAGACATGTTCCCCCAATTCGTCACATCCAAATGCTGCTAAATGAGATTTTTATATTGGCTTGGGGGACTGAAGTTCATAGCTTCAAAGGAGGTTGCGTGTTCTTCTGTCACTACTGACCTGAATACTTTATTAATAATGAATACTGCATGAAGTCCTTGATGGTTGTGGAGCTGTTGTTACTTTCCTTAGAAGTAAACATTGATTTCAAGTATATTGGGTATTTTCCTATAATGGGCAGACAGGCACAGACTGAATTTGGAGAGGCTGTTTGTATTGGAAGTACCTCTGAGAGAAGTAGGAATAGAATATGTGTCTTCAAGGATTGAACTTGTCCAAAAATATTTAAATCTCTCTCTCTAGAGTGGTAGCTGAGCATTTGGGTATTCAGGAGATTTGTCTAAATTGCCAATAATTTCTTCTGACTGTAATCATGCAAGGGAGAGAGAACTTGCAAAACACAAGTGGGAAGGGATGCCCAAACACTTGAGGTCCGTGCAGAAATGGCTCAATTGTAACATCCCCAACCTGGTGGGAGAGGAAGGTATAAAAATACCCAGGTGGAGGCCAGCTCATGTTTTGCTGGGAGATCATAGAATCATAGAATTGTCTAGGTTGGAAGGGACCTTTAAGATCATTTAGTCCAACCATCAACCGAACTGATAAAAAGCCCTCAAAACTATCACTAAACCATGTCACTAGGCACTATGTCAACCCATCTTTTGAATACCTCCAGGGTTGGTGTCTCAACCACTTCCCTGGGCAGCCCATTCCAAGGCTTAATAACCCTTTCTGTCTAAACATTTTTTCTAATCTCCAATCTGAACCTCCCCTGGCACAACTTGAAACCATTTCCCCTTGTCGCATCGCCTGGGACTTGGGAGAAGAGACCGACCCACCCCAGCTCCACCCTCCTTTCAGGGAGTTGTAAAGAGAGAGAAGGTCTCCCCTTAGCCTTCTTTTCTCCAAGCTGAACAACCTGCTCCCTCAGCTCCCTCTCCTCATCAGACTCATAAGTAGAAGGAAGTAAAGGCAAGACAGTGACATTCTTTAGCCAGACTCGCCTCCTTGCAATTAACTCAAAAAGCAGACAGTGTCATTGTGTGTGTTTTGAGACACTTTGGAAACAGGGAACAAAATTGTTGAAGAGCTTTTTGCTTTGAGGGTGTTTCAGCGGAAAATGATGGTTCCTCTCCATAAGCAGGAAGCTGCTACCCCAGGAGAGACTGGCCCATGTGGCTACAAGGAGTGTGTTTTATTGCAAACTTCCTTCTCTTTTAGCAGCACTTACCTCTCTTATTCATTACTCTTTCCAGATGTAGTGAGCTCTGATTCAGTGAGTTTTATTGGCACTTGGAAGTGGAATTGCTTTGTTTTCTTCTTTTTACTGCAGTATGTATGTCTCCCGTAGAGAGCAAAGGGGTGCAAGGGCTCTTGGCAATCTCTGACTCTGAAGGCTTTTTAAAGCTCACCTGGATTTGCATTGTGTGATGTGCTCAATCTTCACAACTAAGAAATTAAATTAATCTGATATCCTAGAGGAGTCTGCAGAGAAAGAGGAGAATGCCACAAACTTTGGATTTGGGGGGTGTCTGAGACAATAAGGAGTAGATGATCTGGCCTCAAGGGATCTTCCCATTGCACTGACTTAGGACATGCCATGTATGTGGAGGCAAGCTGTGTTATCTATAAGCATTGCTGAAAAAGAAAAAAAGACCTGAAAGAATTTTGAAAACAAACCTAACAGCATGGCCAGGAGCTTTCTGTGTAATTTATAAGGTGGTGTAAGCATGATTTAAGCCTGCAATGTACTTTTATAGTATTTCACTGATGGTTTCATTCATCCTGAGCCAAACCTGTAAGCTAAAAGCCAAGTCCTCAGCAGCTGTAAATGGACAAGGAGACAAATCTCAGGTTTCCTGAGGTGGCAACTCAAACTGTGAATTAGGTAGACCTTTTTTTCTCATCATCTATGGATCCAGCACATGTCACAGCAAACCTGCTGCATGTGCTTGCTTGTCTGTGTGCTCCTGCTTAAAGCTGCATTTGCCTTGTGTGGGTAGAGGTGGGCATCCAAGTTCTTCAAAGATTAAACTATTGAATAGGTTCTCGGTGCCTTGTTTGTGTATGTTTTTGTTTTCTGCATTCTTGCTGTATCTGGGCTGTCAGAGAAAGACATTACCAAGGGTAAAGGGCGATGATTCTGCTGACCTGAGTAGGGTAGTCCACCCTGTGGTCTAATTTCCCTCTTGTAATAATGTGGTTCATAATGACAGAGTGCTTTGCTCAAGGAAACTCAAAAGAGGAAGGCAAATGAAAATGCCGGCTTTAGGTTATGATTCTTTAAAGAGCAGTGGGTACAGAATGTGCAGTTAAGCTGAGGATGTGATATCAGTATAATGTTGCTTTTTTTTTTTTTTTTTCTTCCAGTGAAACAAAATTAACTACCAAACGCCATCATTTTAAGACTATAAAACAGTGTAACCTATAAACCATTGACTGGGAATCTAACTCTTCTTTTGGATATCTTAGTGAAAGGAATAAACATAAAACTGAAATCAGATGCTTTAGGATTTATGAAGTTGATATATTTTTTTTTTCTAGTGACTGTTTTAACAGCCTATTAACATCTTCCCCACAGCAAATATATAACAAAATTGATATTACAGAATTGAGTTGTGATGGTTCCCATGAGTGTACTTAAATATACCGTAAACATCTAGCGCTATTCATCTGTATTATGGACTGTGCATATAAAGTACATCTCTATAAATTCTCCTAAAGCAAATTCTTCCAAGTTCCTCTTGCAGAATAAAAATTAAAGGCCTGATTCTGCGAAGGGTTGAGTGCTCCTAAATTCCCAGCTCTCATGTAAAAGGATGGTTCTTGCTCAGTGCTTTCAGGGCTGCTCACAAAAGACTAATTTTCTTCCTTGCAAGTGAAGACAGCTGAAATCAGTTGTCACTGTAGTAAAAGCCTTTTACAGATGATTTGTGTCTTGTTAATTTTTAAAGTGTCAGACATGAGCGCGTCTAATTCATTGCAAAAGTGTAAAGGCCATTTAATGTTACTAATAAAAAGGAACTTGAGGACTGCTCTGCCCCACATTTGCTCTACCATTTATCTGTATCCTGGAAGCTCTGTTATCCGACGTTAGTGTAGGCTTGCCATGCTAGGTGAGGTTTCAGTTGTAGATGTTTCTTTCGTGTCTCATCCCTCAAAAAGGAAAGAGGAAACTTTTTAATTAGATAACCCTGACCTTAGAAAACTGTCTCTCTTTTCAGTTCTTGCTTGAATTTTTAAGAGTATTAAGGTTGGCGGTAGGGATGGTGTGTTAAAAATAATGCAAAGATCTGTTTGCTTGGAGGGATGATTCAGGATCTGGTCTCATTTACCTTCTCTGTTTATTCTGTTGCATTTACTGACCTAAAGAGAAAACAATCTGAGAACAGTAAGCTGTATTGAATCCAAAGTGGCACATTTGAGTGGTTGTAGATGAGGATTTGTAGAAAGGATTTAGCTTTGGCTTAGCTAATTTTGTAATTTCAGAAGAGTATATTGATTTCTGTACAATTAACACAGGAGTTGTTTTGGACATATATATTATGATGTGTCAGTTACATTTTGTAATTAAACTGCATGGCTGAAGATTTGTAAATATGGCACATTAGTGAACTAAAGCAGAAAAACTATGGGACCTCCTCTGAAAGTAAATTTTAGATGGAAATCTTTCCCCATGGCCAAACTAATTCTATTAATTTCTTCAACTGTTTTTCTGTAACACAGTTTAATCTGAACACAGCCTTCCATTGAATTATTTGCAGTTCATCTCTGATCATTGAACCTAAGGGAGTAAATTTTGAGACAAGATTAATTTGATTTGAGAGAGTAAATTAGTGACCCAGTCGGCACCAAAGTCTATAAAGTACCCAATGAGGTGAACTTTTTTCTGTGTAGAAGAGGTGTAACTATTCTTGCGGTTTCAAACAGCGAGAGAAAGACACTGCTACTTAAATAGAAATTGATTTATTCACTTAGGACAAAAATTGGAGACTAAAAGCTCTATATTCTAGAAGAAATAGAGATTTATTCTGGCTTTTGAAGTGAAAAACACATGGCATTTAAAATTTGGTGACTTTAGGGAAGTGGCTATAATGAATACATACAAAAGTAGAGTAAGGTATATTGACAGCAAAAATGCTTCTAGTGGGGAAAGGCAGAAGTACCGCTGCTTCAGGTCACATCTTTCATCAGTTATATCCTCCTGCCTGATAGAGTGTGGAGTTTTCCCTTAATGTTCAGCCAACTATGAAAAGGTCAAGCAAACCAGAGAAACAAAAGCTTCAACAGCTTCTCGTCTCATTCTTTTTGATTTTGAAGTAATGCCAGCTTAGTGACAGAGGAACTCCTCCGGCTAAGTGACAGTCATGCTGGACTGGTGGCTCTTCACATCCTTAGGACTCTCCTTAAACTAAGACACACGGAGGGGTCAATGAGTATCCAGTGTTGGCAAGTCGAGGGTACCACTGACTTATGAGCGTTCAAGTACAATTCTGCAAAACTATCAGAAGTCTTCATAGGCGATTTTGTGCATTTAGTTCATGCAAAAGGGTTGTTTCAGTCATGTTTGCATTAAGTATGGTACTCATGGCAATGGTTACATTGAAGGACTTCTTTGAGAATGCTCCCTATGAAAAGTTAGAACCAGGCAGGCCTGGCAAAATACTTAGTGTTTCTCGAGATATTGGTGCTGCAAGTTTTTCTACCTGCAGCTGATGCTTCAGCCACACCTGTCCAGAATCTTTTCCATATGCAAATATTCATATTATTGCCAAAGAATTACGTTATTTTTCAGAGTCTAAAAATACTGTCATTCACTGCAGCACAAAATACCCAAAATAAGGATGGCAAAAAAAAGGAGATAAGAGTTCATATTTGTCTATTCTTAGTGATACATTCTTGAGAATGCCGGAGTAAATGAAATTTCAAGTGATAGTCATTACGTGTGATTGGATTGAACCTCCTCTTTTCAAAATAATCAGATGTTTTATTTCGGCAGCGATCACACTCACACACCATTACACTCTGGTTACGATGAGGTGCTAAAGTTTCACACCACTTTGAGCTCATCCTGAGAAGCAATTCCAGCTGAGGGGGTGGGTAATCCCAGGTGAGACCATTCTCCTGAATTTCGGACCTAGAAGCTCCATAGAGTTCTGGTGAAGTCTATATCCACCCCTCCTGCTTTTCAGCAAACATGGAGTCAGCTAACAAAGCTCTTGAGTTTGCCCTTCAATGCTTCCTGTGGATTGTTTCTCAAAAGCCTGAGACAGATATCTCATTTTATTATATGGGCTTGGACCAAAGTGACATTAATATCACACTTCAACAGCCTACGATGCAATGGTCACTTCAAATTTTCCTTAAAAAAATAATATTTTTTAATTTCAGGTTACAAATTGGCAACCAAAAATAGATTGCTCCCAGAAAAAAAACTAATGTTTTTGCAAGACAAGATGAATTGTAGCTTTGAGCGTGGTCCTTGTTTCACCCCCGTTTCTGGCTCGACACAGTTGCGAAACAAGGTTGTGTAACTGCCTCAAGGTCACCAAATTAGTTACTCTTAAAAGGTAATGAAGGATTTGCTCCCTCTACCCTACAACATTTATTTACAGAAGCTAATGCTGAACCGGTCCTTGGTTGATGTGAGGCTGGAGGGAGGGGGGCAGAGGGGGAATTAAGCTTCAGGAAGGCAAACGTCCAGAGGGATTATTCCTTCGTAACCATCATTTCTGTTATCCCTAATCTCTCACTTTCTCTCTCAAAATGAGGCCTGTGGCAGATCTGTGGGGATCAAGGGAATGCACTGGCTTGTCCTTTTTCCAGAGACCTTGACATCTCCAGTTTTTGTTCTTGGGGCCAACAGGGCATCTGAGAGACTCTTTGCTGGCTCTTTGAGAATACACTGTGAGCAAAGCTGCTACGTCAGTAGTGTAGTGGAGGAAGGGCACAACTCTTGAAAATAACAGTTATTTGACTTACATTTGGAGAACGAAGTGCCTGAGTGAATTCCATTTTATTTAAATAATAATAAAAGCAAACAAACAAACAAAAAATGAAAAACCCAAGCCTTTTTTAAGATTTAAATATTTTACCTTGAAATATGCCACATTGGGTGGAAAAACAGAACCACTCTCTTCCCGTTCAGAAACATTTCCGGTTCTTCTGAATATCAGTTCCTCAATTCCTAAAACAGAGCATGGTACAATACAGTTATGTTCTCATTTGCATTTTCTTGTCTGTTATCTTTTTAGGTAATAACACACCTTTTACTCTGGTGTCTGAGCACAGCACAGCCCTTTTAATATATTAAATCTTTACAATAGTTAGGGATTATCTTTATTTTGCGAGCAGGTCCATAAAAACACAGAAACCAAAGAGCTAGGTCTTGGAAATAATCATGCACCTAAATATAAAGATCAGTCAAATGGAAGTTTCAAAGGACTTAGGTGTATAACACCCGCCTGGAGCACTGGGATTTCATGTTTCTTTGCATATGTGGTTGCGTGTGTATCTTTAATTATTTAGTTTTATTACTCAAATAAAAGCACTGATGCCTTAATGAGTTAGTCAGGGAGACGCTTTTGAAAGTCCTATTGAGCACCTTTCTGCATTTTTACTGCCATGAAATCTTAGGAGATGAGGCTTAGATAATGACTTTCTTTGAATAAAGGTGACAAAATCGAGCTTGTTTTAATATGTGGAAGAAATTTAACTTCCACTTGTATGCAAACATGCGTCTGATTTTTATGTGCTTTGTTAAAACTATGGTTCAGATTTTTTTCAGAGTTCTAAATGGTTTCAGATGAAAATAATAGATATATGGAATGGTAAATGGAAAAGCATATTAATGTTAACAGAAAAGGTGTGGATTAAGGGGTTATTTATTGTTTATCTCCTACAAACATGGTTGCTTTAGAAGCACGTTGATTGATAAGGTGTATTTCAAAGGGGTTTTTTATATCCAGTTAAATTCATAGTTGTTCTTGTTAAATTTTATGCTTTTGTAAAAAAAAAAAAAAAATTACTTTTATTATTTCTCCTAAGATCTACCACTGATTTCATGGCCAAAAAAAATTATCTATGTTCTGCTCTCTATAAGCTTCAATAAATTCTTCGAATTGATAACAAGATCAAATGGGCTTAATTTCTTCAAAGTGAATTATAATGCTTTCCATAAGGAATTATAAATCCTACAAACATATTGCTGATTTTCAGAATGGCTGTATTGTGAGTCCAAGCCAACATGTTAAATCTTTAATCATAACTGGTTTATATTAGTAATAACTACCTCTGAGTTTGTTGTTTTGAAGTGTCATAATATGCTTCATCCTAATTTGACTGATTAATTCTGAGAGCTATGTTCTACTTAGATATTTATCACAGTACAACCTGAACTGAGCCTCACAACAGCACAAAACTTGAGTTTATATGGCTTTTAAGCACATGCACAAGTTGTAATACCTTAATATTTTTTCTGACAATAAAGGTACACATCTTACACATAACTTAAAAGTTTTTAGTCTGTGCTAAACTGGGCAGCCTGAACAGTAGAAGCAGGTATCTTGTTTGTTGATGATTTTCAATGACTTTATTTTCATATATGCCACTGTAAATGGAGATGACAGAATCTCAGGGATTGGAAGGGACCTTGAAAGATCCTCTAATCCAATCCCCCTCCTGGAGCAGGAACACCTAGATCAGATGGGCCATAAAGTCGTGTCCCAGGCTCTCCTGAGTTTCTCTGCAGCCTCTCTACCAGCTGTCTGGATTGCTTCCCCTGCCTGAATGGTGGAATTTATTCCTTCCACCATGGCTTGTTGTAGGAAGGCAGCAGTTTGTGGGTTCCATGTGCTAGGGAGTAGCTGGGGCTGACTGGGCAGGACTGGGAACTGAGTGGGCCCCATCACCTGCACTGTCAGGGCTTGTAAATAACAAACAGTAAATGTAGCATGTGAGGAGAATTCTGATTTGTCTGCCTAAAAACTCATAGTGGTATCTTGTTCATGTGGTGAGCTAGGCTTACCTCATTAACCTGCCATAATCCCTTCGTGTCATTAATCACAACGTCCATCATTTTGTCAGGCATCAGTTTTTTCCAAGGAGATAACCGTCCATCATCCTTATGATCTATCAGACAACTTACCCTTTTGAATGACAAAGATTGTTTTACGTCTGTTTTTTTCATAAGACTCCAATTCCGTAAAGAGACTTGGGGCAAAATCTGCAACAACTCTAGTCCTTAGAATAACTCTTTCATATTTTGTCGGCTGTCAGTCACCTCCTGGTGCTGATATAAAACTATGTCCTTTCTGTGTCCTTCCCACACCTCATCCCCGATGACTGGGAAGAGTCTATCACTTGTCACAGCAGCCATCGTTACGCTGATCTACACCTTGGTTAGAGCCTTGGCCCAGCTTTAACATCACTAGCTCTGCTGGTGCAGCTTCTCTGCTGGTAGACTGGGGTCCCACTGGAAAGAATCCACACAAAAGCAAATGCATCGTTATAAAAACGTGTGGACAGCACTGAGGAGTTTGGGATTGCTCTCCAGAACAGACCAATCAGCCAAATCTCCAGCTTGCAAAATCAGAGCTTTTCCAGTCAATGCGCACTGAAGTTGTGGTACATAACGAGTGAATATTGGCAAATTGAAGGGAATTATAAAATAGCTTCCTTTCTTCCACCCTTCAGGAAAAAATCCTCTGGAAAAGGACAAGAAAATGCACAGGGCTAGTCTATGTTCAGTTTTTTCAGTAGTGCATTGCTATTTAATGTAATAATTATTTTTTTTCCAATTTGCATCTTCCCCCATGCCTTCTTTTGGAGCTCAGAAGACAGGCTTGGAACAATTATATATAAAACTTGTAATAGCTGCTGTATTCCCACTTCATTTATAAAGAACTGCAAGACTGATCACAACCTCCAACATATAAGCTGTTTAAGGTTTTTTATGAATTAAGTTTTTCATCTAAAAACAAAACTATGTTCAAACCACATTTTATGTGACTGACATATAGAGTACTCATCACTGTTTAGAACATGCTCCTCTTTATCTGAATAAAGAACAGAACTGATGACAAACCCCCATGCTGTTATGCTAGTAATTAGCAAAAATACATACAATTTTGCTTTTACAACCTTTATTTGTTCAGCTGATTGGTGTGAATACTTCTAACATATTTTGCTTTTTAATCTGTATTCAGTTAGGCAGAAAGCAACACATAAACCCAGAGTTAAACATGAAAGGAAGGTGATAACTTAATTTATCTTTCCATTTCCCCTCTTTCACATACCCTGCAGAATGTGTAAGAGTTTGGGATTTTGCCTTGCTAACTGTAGCCAGTAACAGATCTGAGAGGAGCTTTGGTAAACATGTTTATTTTTCTTTTATTTTTCCTGTAGATACCATTTCCTAAAAAGCCATACCTTTCTGTATTTGTTTGTTCCAGATTTACCCAAATCATTCTGAAGGTCACTGTAAAGTTGAAGAAACACATAGCTGCTCTAAGTCTGTTTTCTCTGAATTAATACAAAATGCTGGCAAATACTGTCAGGATGCAGAGGAGCAGAGGCAGACAGTGTTCCCATCCCCACCCAGCTGCTGTGCTGGGGGGTGTGTGGGTGCTGTGGGTCCCCTTTGCACCCAGGGATGCCCCCCTGGGAGTCAGGAGCACCAAAGCCAGACAACAGGAGCACCAAAACCAGACAAAACCACTGCACTTGGCAGGGAGTGAAAGAGAAATTAAGGTAATAAAGGCTCAAAGAGTTCAGTGCTGATGGGACCTGTTATCCCAGTAGAAGCTGGTTGGTGACATCTTCATTCAGGACCCTGGAACAATATTTTACAGCTTTGTTCAGGATTTTTCTTGCCAGGCAAGAGATGCAGCATGGCACCAGCTTCAAAATTAATAATTGGACACCAATCCTGAAACACCAGGGACTGGGTAACTACTAAAACTTGAAAATAATCCTATTGTCTTTGATCCATGGGAGTATTCAGAATCCATGGAGGAATTAGCCTTTTATTCTCCTGGATTAGACCCATCATCTAAGCATAGAATTCCATACTTTGTTTGGTGGAAATCTCATCTTTTACCCCAACATTTCAACAAAACAGCTTTAAAAATGGCACAGAAGCAACGCAAACCTAATCTTCCTCACAGAGGTTCATGGCAGAATTTCTAGCCAGGTACTACTGTTTTGTTTTGATTTGTTTGGGTTTTTTGCTGTTTGCTTGTTTGTTTGTTTTTTAGAAAAGAACAAAACCAAAGCAAGCAAAAAAAGACAACCACCAAATTTGTGCATGGTGCTTTGGTGTGAGGTTTTTTTTTTTTTATCTTTACATCTAAACCAGTGAGGAGTTTAACAAGTAAAATTAAAAAGTTTTTTCACTTCATGTCTGGCTGGAAGATAGACAGCTACATTTCTCCTTGCTGAACAGAACTTTCAAGTTTAATTTATCTCTTACGTGGTTAAAGAAGTACTCCAGCTGTTAGAGGCTGAAATACTCCTGTAGCAAGTGAGTCCCTTTGTACAAGTACAAGGATAATGGAGATCTGTAATTTGCCAAATGCGTATGCCGTGGTTTTTATCTCTGCTCTGGGGAATTGGCCAAATAATCAGGTGGAAAAAATAATTTCCTGAAATCATTTTTGGGGGAGTGGGGACAGCGCGCTCTGAGTATCCATAAAGGAAGAAGATGAACATTACTCCTGGAGTGGGTCCAAGGTTCTTGAGCTGCTTTATTTACACCCAATAGCAAGGTGCTTTCCAGTGAAGAGCTCTCAGCTCCGCTGAAACCTCTGTAATTAATTGCTTCCACCTTAGCGCACAAATATGAAGTTAAAGCAGTGGGAAGAAAAGACATTTAGAGGTGTCCTCATTTTGTGAAAAGGCAGGATTTAAACAGTCGGCAGCTAACTCCCTGTGCTCCTGTTTGTGGGGCAAAGGATAGGCAAGGAACTCCTATGAAGGCAGGGAAATCCCTGTTCACTGGAGCTTCCTAAATTTCAAGACACTGATTTCAGGCTCTTACTCTGTTATTACATAGAATCATGGAATGGTTAGAGTTGGAAGGAACTTTAAAGATCTTTAAGGAACTTTTAAGATATTATCCCTGACATACAATAATTATGGGAAGTTTACCTAAATATAATAGATCTGGTTATTTAGTAATATTATTTTAGTTATTTAGTAAAAGATATGTTAGATAATTAGTTATTTAGTAATAGATATGGTTATTTAGTACTTTGTGTTTCATAAGGTAACATCTCAAAAGCATTTTAACGTTTGGGTGTTTTCTCTAGTGCTAAACAGTAGACAAGCAGAGTAACAGACAATGTGTTTCCTGGAGCAGGAGCTGAAATCTAGATCTCAGTGGAAGAAGCGGGTACCTAAGAGCATGTCTGAGATGGCAGGGATGGGCCGGTGCAGACACTGAGTTAGTTCAGGCAGAAGTTGAAAAAGGACCATGGTGTACATGGTTCTCCATCCGCTTTTTTTCTGCTGAGAAATTGCAATTCAATGTAAAATATTAATGACAGCAATATTTCTGACATGGAACTAAAGGATTCACACAAAAGCATAATTCTGTGTTACATCCGCTCCATTTAACAAAGCTACCGAATGTGTGTGTCAGGAGATTTACACTCCCTGAAAAGCTGAAGGTGAAAAGGGATCTCCTGGGAGGGTGGCCAGGCTGGTTCTCTGGTGGCTGACCCACACGTGTGAATGTCTGAGAACTCTGGCAGCCCTTCCCTGGGGGCTTCGATTGCCAGTTCTGGTGCTGGGAAACTGGAAACCTGTGGCATGTCCCTCACTGACCCGGACTCCCTGACATATCCGAATGGGATAAGTTACAGTAGGTCCCTCTGAATGGTCTGTGCATTTAAAGTTAGATACACATTATGTTTTGTCTGTGGTCTGAAAGAAGCCATACAACACTTTCTAAAGATAATCCCAATCCTTCTTTTGGCCCTAGGCTAAGTTACAAGTCATTGCTAAGTAATAATAATGCTTCCAGGCTCAGAAATAAAGTTTGTAAAAACCTTTTGTGAAGCTTGCCGACTGCCGTAGGGTAACTGCATGATCAGCATCATATAAATGTTAGTTATTAAGAAAAATAATCATAATAATGATTGCTAGTATAATAACAATTAGCCTGTTCCCTGTCTTTTTGAATACCGTGGTATCTACAGACAACTCATCTTCAATAAGCTTGAGGTGGTAGAATGACTGAAGCTTTGTATAAGCAGCACAACTGATCAATAATGTGAACAGAAGCAATCACTGCCATTGACTTCAGCAGGTAATTTGTGTTCATCTTGCAGTGCAGCTGCATATGAACATGGCGAGCAGCAGGCAGATAAAAGTGGCAGCACATCAATTGTTGCTGGTGGCTGGGGCCAATTACTGGAATTAAAATAACCTTTTTCAGACTGCAGCAAGATTAACCATTGACCCTGTTGGCCTAATACAGTTACTATTATACTTATTATCATCGGTCCCTCTTCCTACCTTTGCTGCTTATTCTCTGTAATTGAAGGCACCCACTCTTGTTCATATTATTTCTGCTGCAGCCAGATTTGGTGGCTTTGAAAAGTGCCGAGATCTTTCTATTAAGGGAGTTGGAGGATGCTAGTGCACAAAGCAAAGGGGATTCAGTTTGAGATTTAGTGGATACAGGAGGAAGGCCACTGTCAGGCTATACTCATTGAATAGCTACATTGAATCTAGGAAGTACAAAAACATTAATAATTTCTGTATTATATGAAAATGGATTAATCTCTTTTATTGTATTTCTTTTTCCTCTGTTAAAATACTTCTTTTTTTTTTTTATCTATGTCTACTGATGTGCATGCAGCTGTTGAAATGTAACACAAAATGCTTGAAAACCTACAGAACCAGTGTTAATCCATGTCCCACAGGAAGATTCTATAATAGGGAAATTGATGCTTCTAAGGTCCCTCTGGGACTTCCTGGGGAAGCAGGGCTTCGCCAGCCTGTGTTCAGAGCTCTGCTTTGCACCTGCTGACTTCAAAGTGATGTTCAACAATGATTTAGGCCTCCTAATATTGCCTATATATTGGAAGTTTTTACTGTATTATCTATTCATTATTTTTAATTTTCAGGAAAACTATACATAGCCTAATTATCAGAGTTTTATCTCAGACCTGGCATGCAGTCATAGTGCAGTTATCACAATCACAGCTGGAGGAACAGCCAGAGCAAATACAAATCCTCAAAAAACTTCTGAGTTGCCATAGTGGACTGACTGAGTGATATGTTATATAGTTTGCTGTTGCATGGAAACTGAGCTCATCCTAAGAGACTGCACTTTAAAAGGTGAAGAGCAAATGTGGCCACTATGAACGTTCTGAAATCCTCTTTGCACCTTTCTCTCCCTTCACTGAATTACAGGTTGCCTTATTTAGACTTTGCATAGTCTGCAACTAGAAGGTCAAGTGGAAGTTGTCAGGCCTTGGGTGCTTTTCACATTCATTTATTTATTTTCCTTTGCACAAAGCTACAGGGGAAATAAGCCCATGAAGTAAATGCAGTACCAAAAGAGTGCTTTGCTCTTCTAGCAGTATTTTTCATCGATTCATCTCACAGCCTTTCAGAAAGGGGGTAAGCAACACAGTTTTATATAGGTAGCTTTACAGCTGTGTCCCTCTTTACCTAAAAGAGTCTATCTGATATGTAAGACATTGAAATTATTGTTAGGGGGGACACAATAATAGTTAGACTAAACATCATCTGGATGATTGGTTTTCTCTCAAGAGGGAATGATGCCAACTGGGACTAGAGCATATGTAGTGGAAATAAGAAACCACGAGCCATTCCTTAGCAGTGACTGTGAAATGAGCCACCACTGGGAAATCTGTGAGTACAAGTACCAAATATGCTGGGAGCACGAGTGGGGTCTGAAAACACTTCCCCAAAGGGAGATTCCGCTGAAGCAGTGTGACATAATATTGCAAGAGGAATAAATTCCCTATGCAAACTGCCTAGCTTTAGGGAACAACCAGCTACTGTGTCATTAGGCTTGAATGAAATGTCTTGTTTGCTCTTGGGGAAGTGGAAGTGGAATGTCACTGACAGGGAAAATATGAAACGTGGGATTTTTTGCCGAGCAAGAATACATTTCTGCAGAGAGATATTTTTGCAGCAGGAGTGTAAAAGCCTTTTTAGGAAAAAAAAAAACATAGCAAACAATAACTATTTTTTCTGACTTGCATATAACTCTTGCAGTTTCCTACCAGTTTTAAAAAAACCCTACATTTAGTTAAAAATGGAAGTTGTGATTAATTTTAACACAGAGGCACCACGGTGATTTGTACAAAGAGGGTCGTGCACTTCTTCAAAATTTATCCTAGAGTATTATTTCTTTAGACAGTTGCTCTTAGTCCCACCAGCTCCATTTCTTCTTCTATATTCATGTATATCCACTCTCTGAGACAGCCAGGGGCTGGCTTTGCAGACTAAGATGTTATATTTGCGTGGACCATTTGATAGAATGGTTATCGAAGGAATATGAAGAAGATGAACTATTCAGAACAAGTAGATGAGATTAAGAATACAAGGTCAAATTTCATGAAATAATTCAAGTCAGACATAACAAAAATAAAAGGAAAGACATAGAGCATAAAAGTGATTTGAAGGGACAGGATGTTAAAGAGAGGTCTGGTTGAGTGCTTAGCAGAAACCCAATAAACCCAATTACTCTGGTTATTACTTCCTTCAGTACTGCTACAAAGGCAGTTCACTTACTCATTAGTCATTCCTTGCAGAATTATAATCTATCATAGACTCATCTTTCCCTCACTCCTTTGGGAATACAGAAAGGAAAACAAATCTATGAGCTATCCCCTCCCCATGTCCCCCAAAGACCATTAGAAAAGCTTCGTCATCCTTCAGAAGAACAGTCAATATTAAACATCTTTTACTTTGCCAATGATTGATTCTTCCTTGTTTCCCATGACTCATTAAAAAAAGGGGACATTTAGGCTTGATTTTATGGGGTTTTTTTCATGATAGAGGAATGGGTACGTGAAAAATTCATGAAAACTTCACCATTGTTCCATGTACAGCTTTGACAGGAACCTTGAGGAACAGGAATGCCCCGAGAAGGAAAGTTTCTTTTTTAGCTTGTCCTCTAAAGCCCGTGAACACCCGGTATTAGACAAAGATGGCAAGAGCCTAAACCTCTTGGGTAAATGCATCTTTTACCATAGATCACAGAGTTTTGAGGCTATTCTACCTGTAGAATTTGCAAGTTGAGATTGTAGATACCTTTAAAAGTCTTGGTAAAAAACCTGCTGGTTAAAAAGTAAGGAAACTCGTCCCTTTATTCAGAACTTTTTCTAAACCGGTACTGAAGTGTCACTCAGTGTAGACACAAACTGTCAATATGACAGCTGACATTAGCAGGATTTTCAGATTATTATTACATTGCTGCAATTATAAAACCCACAAACATACACAAAACGGTTTCTGGTTTTGAAAGTCTTATCTACTGGATGGGACAGAAACATCGACCTGAAAAGCCCACCTGTGTTACTGCATGCAGATCCTCCCTAATTCCAGGAGTTTTGCAACAGATGTTCAGTTCAGAACATGGCCAGAGTCAGCAGAATACTCCTTAATGTTGCAGTGCAATTTCAAAACCTTTAGTAGATGCTGAAAAATGCAATCACAGTGTGTCACAGGAAGAGGAGATCACCACAATATTAAAATTCCCTGTACTGGCAAGAATAAAATTCTCATGGAATCCTGAGAAGTAAACTATACCATGCTATTGAAACGAAAACAAAGACCTTTGAGACAAACTCTGCTATTCCTGACTTGTGAGGAAGTTCTCTTTCCATCTTAAAGTAGCAATAACAAAGCTAATGAAGTAGGATAAGCAGCCTGCTTTTATTGAACCACTTCGGAACTGTGTGCTGTTGAGTCCTTAGCAACACGTTTCTTTCTATACTGTTATTTCTTCTGCCTATAATAAAGTTAAATCAGAAAGTCTAGAATATTGTGCAAGAGATGTTCAATTAGTTCCACAGAGTGTCCATGTGAGTTAATGCGATTTGAGGAAAGCAGTACTTGAGTGCTCGTATCAGATTTGTGTTCAGTTTTGTTAATTCAGACAGATCCTAGCAGATGTCTGATTAGACTAATTTAAAATTAAATGACAAGGAAAAAAAAGTTTGCATTCATTTAAAATGATTGAACAAAAAATGAAGAGTCTGTATCTTTTTGTTTGCTCAGTGTAGAGTGTTTCTGTAATAGCCCAGCTTGGCTTCCTTGCATCCCCTCTTCTCAATTCGCAATAAATTACACAGACACCAGGCAGTATATTTCCATTGCAAAGACTGCTGTTAATTAAGCAAACATTCTACGTTAAATAAACACTTGGAGAACATAGTGCTATCAGGGAATCAGAAGTAGTGAAGATAAGGAGTCGGAAGATACTGTGCTGGTTCTCCACAGCCTTGAATTTTAACTGCCATCACAGTCACTAGTCATTTAGCAAAACCACAAGCCCTAGTTCAGAAATCCTTCGAAGTGCATTGACGGAAATAAGGAGCTACGTTTCCTGTGCTGGATCAAATGATTGGTCCATCTAATCCTTTGCTGGAAGACATATTTATGAATTAGAAATTTCTGGGAACTACTTGCAGGTTTCCTTTATTTAGTGATGACCAGGCTTGGGCTTGCACGGGGTATGTCATCCAGAAGGTAACAAATCTGCTTCCTGGATTGGAATGCTTAAAGGTAAAAGAAAAGCAATGATAGTAACACTCGACTCAGGGTAGAAATTCTGGGCAGCTTAAAAAATACCTGAAAGTCAGAGTGCTTGTCTTGACTTTTTTCTTTTTTGATTTTTTAAGAAATTCATATCACTATAAAAAAAAAAATATGTGCCATTTCATATTTTCAACAGTTCTTAAGCTATTTAACAAATTAATTGCATCTTTAAGTACTAATTTCAGAAAGACGGCTTATAGGAGGCTAAATCTCATTGAAAGTTAAATAATCCTGGTACTGGGCAATGTGGTGAGATTGGAAAGGTGAAATTACTTGTGGCAAGGTTCAGTTCACTCATGTAGTGCTTCTCTAGCAATTGGCGCAAGGACTTGGGCTGGAGAAACATCACCAGCTTCTCCATGTGCAGAAGTCCTCTGTGGGTGTGTGTTTGTGGGAGGATGAAGTGGTTTAGATCTTCTAAATCTTCTTGACTTCTCAAGATCTTCCTGTCTGCTCATCTTAACACTTCATGTCTGACCCTGTTTGTCCCCTGTGAGTAGTGTCAGGTGGTGTACAAAGGTGTTCACCTACTTGAGTGAGACCTCAACCCACTGGCCTTAAAAAATGCATTTACAAGAAGGAACCAAGGGAACCCCAGTTCTCAAATGGGAACTGAACAATGTGACATGGTTTCTGCATCATCAGGAAAATGGTTCTGGCTTTACACAGCCCCTTAGACACTGGTGAATTTTGGTCCCTTGAAAATGTGCAGCTTTGGCTCCCTTGATGTTTGTAGAACCAAATCTCCAGCTCTTTTGGCACAGGGCTGGAATGGTTTTAAGCTGAAAGAGGGGAGATTTAGATTATATCTGAGGAAGAAATTATTTTCTGTGAGGGTATTGAGAAACTGGAACAAGTTGCCCAGAAAAGCTGTGGCTGCCCCATCCCTGGAGGGGTTCAAGGCCAGGCTGGATGGGGCTTTGAGCAGCCTGGGCTGGTGGGATGTATCTCTGTCCATGGCGAGGAGTTGGAACTTGATGATCTTTAAGTTCCTTCCAAGCCAAACCATTCCATGATTATTCTTAGCCTATGCTTGTAATTTGTCCGCAGAGCCTCTGCTTAACATGCCAGAGACAGAGGTTCTCCACCGCTGGAACTCATACAACAGACCTTCTCCACCAGACAGGGTAGAGGGAAGGTGTTCCCCCATTGAAATGTTTGGGGCCACTTACTTTTTTACGTCTTTGAAGGAAAATATCTGATATTGTTCCAAGCACCCATCTTGCAGCTTGACAGATACCATTTTTAATGTGGTATCTGACTGTCAAGAGTGGACTCAATAACACACTAATGACAGTCCATATGCTTTCTACGTACAACTACAACTTTGAAAGTTCCCTGTAAATGGGCCCAAATCCGTTACTGTTAGAGGAAAGGTTGTGAGGGTTTTGCATAACCTGAGTCTTGCCTCTTTAAAACAGCGTGTACACGTCTCTCACTCAACAGCCAAAACTTTCTGAATTTTATAAATTTCTTTTGCATAGTTCTCTCTGGAACTTTCTTCCAGCGGAATGAAATGATTGCTCCATGATCTCAATATATCGCAAGAGATATTAAAGAACTACCTGCAGTACCTAAGGCTACAAACATAATGTATTCAATTAAACCTTAGATAATAACTTTTTAAACTTGCCTTTAATATCAAATGAGTTTCAAATTAAAATGGAAATTTATCCAATAGAGCATCGTTTAATATATTAAAAAGTTCTGTTGTGTTTCTTTATTGTAACAGATGCACATCTCAGCTCTTATTTTATACCGAACGTGCTAGCGTGTAATTCTGTGAGAAAGTGGGTTTTTTTGGGAAAAGTAGACATTTTCTTTGATTGCTTCAGGGGCTGCTGAAAGGATTAGGGATGAACCACAGGCTCCATTTCCCATGTTGGCTGCTCCTGGTACTGGTGCAGGAAGGGTAATCACATGAAGCGCTTGCTCCTTTGAACTGTTCTTTGCATCGTCTCTGGTTCACTACTTGTCTTATCCAGAAAAGGGGAAATAACTGATTGCAACGTCCTAATTCTCCAGCTGTGAACCTCTACTGGTGACCAGGGTCATTTTGCCTAAAGAATCTGAGGAAAAATAACAGCGTTGTTGTAGGAAGCACAAATCGATACCAAAAAACTGTACTATTCAATACCCGTGGCTTCCTCTGAGACTTAGAGAAACGAAGCTCTATTTGCAAATAACTTCCAAGAGATGTGAGAGGTCAGAATTTGTGTTTTAAATTGGTTTGTTTCCTGTTGGTTAATTCTGAGCCATGATTCTTGGGGCTGGCCTTGGTTGCCTTACTCAGCGTGTAAGAGCAGGCTCCTGGTTTCCCGTTGCGCAGTCAGCAGAGCGGCTCTAATGCCACCAGTTTAATAGGGTGAGCACACTTTCCGTAATGGAGAATAATGGAACAGTTTAAATCTACTAATACATTTGTTACTTTATCAAGCTGAGCATATCACGCTCTGTGTGTGGCAAGCAATTAGCCTTGGTTAATTTTAGCATGTAATGCAGATGGCATTTTCTTGGAAAGATTGAGTTTATAGATCAACTCGGCAAACTTCTCACATTCTCTGCCGGGTTTATGGAGCTTGGGGGAAAGGAGCTCATGGACAAGGAGCAGCTGGCACAGGCTGAATTCAGGAAAGACAGAGAAGCAGGCTCCAGGGAGACCTTATAGCCCCTTCCAGTACCTAAAGGGGCCTATAGTAGAGATGGGGAGGGACACTTGGTCAGGGAGTAGAGTGATAGGATGAAGGGGAATGGTTTAAAACTGAAAGAAGGGGTATTTAGATGAGATCTCACGAAGAATTTCTTCACTGTGAGGCTGGTGGGAAACTGGAACAGGTTGCCCAGAGAAGTTGTGGATGCCCCATCCCTGGAGGGGTTCAAGGCCAAGCTGGATGGGGCTTTGAGCAACTTGGTCTGGTGGGAGGTGTCCCTGCCCAGGGCAGGGGGTTTGGAACTGGATGATCTTTAAGGTCTCTTCCAATCCAAACCATTCTATAAATCTGTTATAAGGCTTCTGGTAACTAAATGGCAGCACGTTAACTAAATGTACTGCTCACCTTCCGCTCCAGAATGAGCTCTACCTCTTCTTTCAGATGGGCACTTTGCCACAACGATCCACAAATTTGTCATCTTCATCCTGCATCAACACTCAGGGGTTACCAGATTTAACTTGTTCCTGGTTTACTGCACTGCCAGGCTCCATACACAGGGCACATGCACATCAGAGGAGAAATTCAGCTATTCAATTAGCCTTTTCATAACGCTTTGCAGTAGTTATGTCTCACCAGCGGTGAGGGATGTAACATGGTTTGGAAATCTCTCACTGAGCACACCGTATCTGAAACAGAATAATACGATGGATGGGGGAACATAAACAGTGAAATACAGATGATGGCACCACATTTTAAGAGGAAACAAAAACTATACTCAGTCCTGGGAGAATCTGCAGTTATGTTTTTTAAGGGCTCCATGAACAGACTCCTGTAAGGGTAGGAATAGGACTTTGTGCTTGAATGGCTAAATGCAAATAGGGTGTAAATGTTCCTCCATCCTGCGTTCTCCCTGCTTCCCTCTTCTGAAGAATTAAGGCACCAAAGCTGAAATGATCCCCCAAGTTCCAGCAGATACCAGTTGTTATGCTGTAGGACAACTCATGCCTATAGAAGATAGATATATGACAGCAATACTAATTATTTTTAATTTGCATTGCAGTATTCAGGTTATTATGTATATAAAACTTCAATTATCATTTAAAAAGGCTATTTGGATGTGTTCCAACATGCACTGTGAGAGATGAGGTCCCTGTTGCCCCAAAGCTGGTAACGCTGCAGAGTGGCCGGTTGCTGCAGGCTCTGCCTTCTCTCAAGACCCAGCAGTAGACAAATTTCGGTATTTTCGTAACAGATGTTGGTATCATGTATGGTTTACAGAAGAATGAAATGTTGCAATCAAAAGCAGGAGGAGGAAGAGGAAGAAATACACAATTTTCTGAAGCAGAGTTGTTTACGAGCAAGTTAAATGCAAGAGATGACATTCTGATGATCCCTCAGAATAGATAAAGTAGCTTTTATTTATTCACCAGTGTCATTTGTTACCATGTGGTCTGCTTTTGATATTATAAGTACTTCTATCTACACTTTACCTTAGCTGGGATTGGATTGTAATTTCAGATAACTGAATAACAGCAAGACCTTCTTCTTAAGGTTTAGTGGATCACTATGCAGGTATCGCCGCCTTCCAGCGTGTCCTCCAGTCTGTCTGATGGACAACAAAGCGCGGGAAGCTGTTTGCCAGGGCAGGTAGAAACACAGGGGGTGCACGGAGGTAGAAATGTCTTCCAGTGATTGTTGTGGCCTCAAAGTCTGAGATTCAGTGAAATAATGGGGTTTGTAATTGAAATGCTTTTATCACAGAGAGTAACATCATAAGGTTCTTATGTTTTTTAAACTGTAAAAACTGGGCAGGGAGGGGGGGGAAGTGGATTTTTATTCGGGTTCTGTATGTTCAGCAGTACCTCTGTGTACAGACTGCTATTCCATCTCTCAGATTTCCTAAATTTTATTCTGCAGTTAAATCAAAAGAAAACAACCATGCCAGTATTCCCATGTTGTTGCAAACACCACCACGATTAAGTATTCCATGGAATAAACATTTGGTAATTTAGGACAATTAAGTTTTTTCGTAAGGTACTTTCAGGCAGGGCAAGAAGAGATCTTCGATGTTAAAGCAGGCCAAGAAATTTCAGATGAGATTTTGAGAAAAAAACCTGAGCTTATTTTGTTTTAAACTGGGAAGAAGCCATAAGCAATAGACTTCCCATTTTTGGCCTCCAGCAGGAAAATGTACAAATGATGAATGGAGAGAAGGAGGAGACGGAAACTAGACTCTCAAGACTGTTGCTCTATTTTGCTTTTAATAAGGTGGATAGAAATGGCTGTAGACAAAGGGTGTACCATTGGTATCAGTTAAGTTGTAGAATCAGTGCACCCTGTTTTCCTCCTCCCCAAGAGCACAGTCTTGTCCTTTTAAAGCCATCCTTGCACGAGGTCAGTCCCTTTCATCTCCCACTCCCAGCCCGGCTGCATTGCTTTGGGAGAGCTACAGAGTAAACTGGAGTGTTTCGGGAGTTTTTCAGGAAGAACTTCACTAATCCTGTCATTCTTTAATAGTTTCTTTGTTGTCTTGAAGCACACACTCCTTCCCCTTGCCTCCCGTCTCCGCTTTGCAATTAGCATCTCCGCAGGGGAATCGTTGCCGCAGGTGTGTGCTCACCTCCCCTCTCTCTGACAGCTTTTGCCCTCGCATCCTCCTCGCCGCAAAAGCTCCCGAGAGAGGACCGTGTCACCCTCCCTGCTGTAATTCTGACGATTCTGGAGCTCTGGGGGCTGTCTGAGCTAGTCAGAAGCGTGAAGGGAAGAAAAGAAATGTGTTTCCGTAAACCTCCACACACTTGATTTCTCTTCCACCAACTTGCAGTCTGTGGGTAGAAACAGAAAATCGAGCTTTGCTAGATTTTTCGTTGGTCTTGTGCTGTATGGCGTGGAATATCCCACGCTATCGCCTAATATAGAATCATATTTCTGTGTTATTTTTATTTAAAATGAAACTGAAGACTGATCAACCTGGCAATTTGATTTTTGCGTTTAATTAGGAAGTCCCTAATGGATTGTATCCTGACATGGAACTCATTTTGCTCGTTGATCGTTAGAAGTTCATTTAGTTGTTTAGATCCTGATGCTCACTGAACTTGTGACTGTTCTTCAGAACTTTAGGTGGGACTGTTTTGAATTGGAATTGTTTCCCCTGTTATATAGGAAATGGTATTTTATTTGTCATTTAAAAACAGAAGTAAAGCTGAGATTGCCAAAATATCAGGACAGAGGCAATTTGCACTTAAAATTCAGTACCACAAGTGTGTCTGCCACATGCATACCTACCCGAGTTAATCTCTTTTAACTGCCAGCACTAATTTTTGAGCTGACCAAGTGATAGATTCATCTGCAAAACATGTTAACTTAACCAGACATGCATTTTCAAGTTTTCTATTTAAAGGTACAAATCCCTGTTATTCTCATCAGCTCAAGTTTATAGATTGGTACCTGCCCATGTGGACTTTCAGTTCCTAAGCACAAATATTGTTGATTCGTTCAAACAGTAAGGGTTTTGGGGATTCTCTTAGTGCATACAATGGCTTCTGAGGGTATGCCCTGCCCTCCACGGACAGCAAAGATGTAAAATGGCTTATCTTTTTGTTGAAGGCGATTATTGGCTGTATTATGAAACTTGAACATAAGTATCCTCTTAACGTCGTGCTGCTTGTACTACAAACAAGTTGAGTCAAGATGTGTTAAGTAGGAGTAATCTCAGAACACAGTGCATCCACTAAGGGTAAGACCAGGTAACCTCTTTTCCTGACTATTCCATTATGCAACTGGAACCAAAAAAGAGCATATTTCTTAAAGATTTTTTTCACATTTTTATACTGAGCTAATTCCTGATGAAATATATTAATTTAAAGTTATTTTAAAGGCAGGCATAGCCTGAAAATACTGATTTATAACAGTGAGAGAAATGTAGTAGCTATTTTTATTATATTATCTTTAAATATGAAATTTTGTTTAATAATGGCATATTTGCCTTTCAGGAGATGTTTGTGTACTCAGAAGTCTGTGACATACAAGTAGAGGGTTACATGTCAATGTGATTCATTAATAAAAATTAACTTGTCTGTGTATACAAATTTAGGCTTTTTTCAGGCATCTATAAATAGTCCCCATATGTCTGGATGCATGCAAACTGTAAATGTGAACAAAACTACTGAAACCTTTACCACCCAAATCACAAGCTTAAAAATTCCGCATTTTAGCACTTAATGGAATTGTAGCAGATGGGAAACTTTTTCTAGTTGTACTGTTTAAGACATCCCTATGAAATGTACTTGTTCTTCTAGAATGCTTTTTCCTTTTCCTACATGTAAACAGCAAAATTGGCTTCTGAGAAACCCAAATCAGCAACAGTCCTGTTTATAAATATAACAGCAAGCCTTAAAGTGAATGCAATCAGAGTTTTCACAGATGTTTTTCCTGAAAGGCAATAATAATGGTAGACTTTGAGCAACTTTCATACCTGGGAGCTTAAAATGTCCTTGCAGAAAATCTCCTCAGCTGTGCCATGCATTCTGCAGCACGTCTGCCAAAAGATAAGCATAAAAAGGAAAGATATGAGCACAAAAAAGTGTCTTTCTCAATGCATTCTGATATTCCAGATTCATTCAGGGCTAAAATCAATCCTTGTGGCTTACTCCAACCACCACCAAACCAGAGCCATGGCCCTCAGCTTGGGATGCAGAGCAGGGATGCTGTCCTCTAAATGCTGCCCAAAATTTCTTAGTTTAATTAAACCCAGTTGGGATTTATTTTATTTTTTAGGGTAAATGTGATAAGAAGGACTTGTTTCTCCTCTGCAGATTTTCTCTGGAGAGGATGCTCTTTCTCCAAACCACCTTAAGAAGAAATAAATGAGGCACGGAGCGCTTTGAACACACACACACACACACACACACATTGGGGCCAATGCATTTGGCATATATAATAATTACCTTTTCCCCATTTGCTATAAAGGAGCAAGCCAACAATATCCAGGTTTATTCTAGGGGGTAGATTATCCACTGCTGTAGTCATTTCAGAGGCAATCCAATTACTAATAAATATCCCCGACACAAAGGACAGCTATTTTGTGCTGGAGTGTCTGCTCCCACCTACCCCCAGGCTGAGCCACTCTGCTCTTCTCTCTTCCAAAAGTGAGGTCATTGGCAAGAAAGTTGTTTTTTGCTGGAATTAGACAAATGCAGGTGGTAACGAGAGTTAATTATATGCCAGTGTGAATGCTAGATATCCTGACGGATGTTGAGCATTTTCCACTGATCCCTATCTATTTGGGAGCAAGAAGCACCTGTGAAGAAACATTTCACATGAAAATGTAAGTTTGGAGGAGCTCAGCACATGGCCTTTTCCCAGAATTCCTTTTATGCTGAATTTGAGTATAGGAAGGGGGAGATAACAGCTGGACTGGGACTACAAAAAGTAATGCCACAGAGAAAAGCATACAAGCTGATACATCTACAGGAAAAATAAACTAAAATACGTACCAAAAAAGAGAAGAAATGATATGTTATTGAGTTATACTGAATTTCAACCCAAATATGGCTTGGAATGAAATCTTGCTTCCAAAGAAGGCTGCTGTAAGTTTCTGTCCGTAGAGGAATCTCGCTGTAGAGAGAAAATAAACCCTTGTAGCTCTAATGTCCCGCTGGAGCTGGAGCAGTGTGGGCAGCTCTGGGCCCCGCAGGGTCAGACTCATCAGGGAGGGAGATGAAAAATCATCAGGGGAGCAGAGTGTTCCCCCGTCACCCATCCTGCCTCTCCCTGTTTGGATCCATCTGCTGCCTTTGGTTTTCTGCTCTGCTTTCTGTGTTTCTTGTTTAGAGTTGGTACCTCATCAGTTACGGTATCAGTGCTCCAAGGGATTGCTAATATTAAATTACTTAAATACTGTTAAAGCAGTAGAAAAATATTTGCGCTTTGGTACGTAAGAGCTAAGGTGAACAGAAACCAGGAATTGGGGTTTTTTTTGGTACAGGTAACTGAAGGGGGAAAATACACCTCTGAAACTGGAAAACACTTTGTAATTTTTAACACTTTGCTAGAAAAAGAAATCTTTCCCCAGCACTGACTATCAACTTCTCATGGGGCTCCTTCACAAAAGTCCACTTGACAGCACCGTCCTAACCTTTGCTATTCTCCTCCTGTATTTTCTGTTGTGCAGCTCCCGGTGTTTTACAGTTACCAGGCCTTGGAAGTGACTGTATTTTAAGTGTACATAGTGTTCTGTAAAGTCTATCTATTTTAGCAACTGAATGTGCTTGAGTGTCAACAGGACCCTTTGCAGGTTGACGTTGGTTGGAGACAGCAGCCGAATCCACCTCTATTTCAACAGCTTTAGGACGTTTTGTTTCAGTCTTAGTTACTCCCATCTGCTTACAGATTTCAGACCTGCCATCCCAGCTTCTTCTGACAACAGCACGTGGAGCTTGATGGGCGATAAAGGGAGCGTGGTGGGATCCTGGTTCACGCACAGGACAGAAGTCGGCTGGAGTTTGTCAGCTGGAGCCAAGGCTGTGCACAGTTGGTAGCTCCTTGTTCCTGTCACCTGGCTGCCTTCTTTTGGACAGAGGGTGCTGATATATGTTTCGTAGGATAATTGGCTGGTGTCTGCCTTGCCAATAGCTAATAATGAGGGAAAAGATAATTTTTTTTATTATTCCTTTTTTTTTTCTCGTGGGAAAGGAGGTAAAGGTTTGCCTCAATTCCCTTGGTCTGTAAATGAGCAGTCGGGCATATGAATCAGCTTTGGATTTTAAGAAAAGATTAATTTCGGGGTGTGGAGATGGAAATTCTCACTGAGACTGTTTTAACCCTTTTATTATAGAAATGCACTTTTTCTTTTAATGTACCATCATGCTTAATGACACTGCAATTAGAGGCTGGAATAAATAGCACTGGCAGCTGGTTTACGGTTCACGCAACCACCCACAGTAAGATCAGTGCTATCACAACAAAACTGCCCCAAGCTTTGCTATGCCAACAGCAGCCAGTTTATACTTGTAGGTTAAATTGGGATTCATTCTAACTCACTTTAAAATTTCAAAGAATGGGTGCTAACATGGCCAAAAAGCACGAGGTCAGGATGATGCAAAGCCTCACAGCACAGGGAGTAAAGCATGTCTATGTGAGGGAAAGTGTCGGTGGGAACAAGGAGGTGAAGGCATTTTCTATTTCCCATTCATTCATTATATGTTTTCCATTCATCTGGAATCTTGTTGTAATTGTCAGCGTGTTTTGTTTAGTTTTATAAGTGGGCAGGCAGGCAAAGTGGCTGTTGAACCACAGACACCTGAGACACCACCAAGCTTTGGGGTGACTGCTTTTTTTTTAAAAAAATACCCTCCTAATGGCATGTTTCTCATGCTGGAAGGAAGACAATTAACCAACTAAAGGGTAACATAAAGCCACAAGGTATTTAAGACAGTTCTGCCTCCTGTTCAGGGGGGCTGGATCTTCAAAAGTACTCAGTGCACAAGAGCTCTCACTGTTTTTAAACTGCTCTTTTGACAAGCTGTTGAAACCAACAGTGGTTTTTCCTTTGACACGCTTGGGGTTTGTGTCATATCCGTCTGGGAGATGGAGTAGGCCCTTAATGGTATTAAGTTTATTACCATAACTCAGAATGCATTAGAGATGCAGAGCACACGGTTACTCCAGGGTGACTGCTGCCAGCAAATTAGCTTTTCCCTCTTGGAAACTGTCACTTTTTGAAGTGTATGAAGTAAAGGAGAGAGGTGACCGGTACTTAATGTCACTTTTATCATATAGGTACATCACAATGTGTTAAGTGATGTTATTGTGATATGATTATGTATGTATGTGTGTATTTATGTGTGTGTATTCATACACATACAGAAGAGCCGAACCCATTAAACCAGGACAAGTAAACATCCATGTGGAATAGGGGACATCACCCTCCTACCCAAATCAGCATGCATAAAATCCACAGAAAATAGCAGTGCTTATTAAGAACGGAGCACATTTACATTTCCCTGAAAAGCATAGCTTACTTTTTTATCACAATGTGAAATTTGCATCCTCCTGGAAATGATTGGAAAGCTCTTTATAGCCTGATTAATGCAGCCCTTTGGGAAACAGAAGCCCCTGCTCAGGCTGTTGCAGAGGCAATTTAGCGTGACTCCGGCCTTGCAGGATCACAGGATTTCTTCCAGTTTGATAAAGCTCTCATTTCCAGTGAAAGAAATTCCCTAAACTGGTTTCCCAAAGCTGCTTGCTCGTATTAGAAGGAAGAAAGGTGAACTTTATGTTAGTGCTTCTAAAAGTCCGAGAGTGGGAAGCATCCAAACTTATGTAGTTTAAAGCGAACTAAAGATCTGTATTCCACAACTCTATTTCATGTGTTAAAGAAAAAGAAATGAATTAGCACCCCATGGAGATACTTTATTTATGCTTTCTTATTTCTGAACTTGCTAAACACAGAAATAAAACTCAGACGTATAGGACTCCTTCTAATATAATTGTGTTAGGATCTCATTATTTTGGGTGAAAATAGAAAAAAAAAATCCTTGAAATTATCAAACTTTGGGGCTGAAAATAGGCATTTTTTTAACATCCACTAAAGAGAAGAAAAGAAGATATGCCAGGAGAATTTAAAAAATTTCACATTGCAAAGAAATGAATAAACCCATCCATTAGACATGAATCTGTTCTCACGTATCTCGGTTTCTAATGACCTCAGTGGGCTTAACCCTGCTTTGCGGTGTCACAGTGGAGAACAAAACAAACCCATCACGTCTTGTGCAGAGTTGCACACGTGAAAACCACTGCTTTGAGCATTTATTGCTTATATGGTCATGTTTTAAAGGACACCTCTGTGTGTATTATGTTCACGTGGACGTTACAATGCTCATCCCCGGATTTCAGGGAAGTCCTGGGGAATATTACTCACGATTCATATGAATCACGACATCTGCCCTGATCTTCCTTGCATTTTGATGCTCGTGGTACTTCAAGTATTTTTACAAATGCTTTTGCTCATCTGCGTGTTTGGTGGGGAATGATTTGTTTGCTTGTTTGTGTTTTGTGAGATGGGAGGTTTGAAACCATCTGTGGTTTCAACCACAAGTGGCCACAACAGGACAGAGACATCGCTGTCCCGTCACTGGCCACAGTTTAACCTTTTCCACTAATTCTATACATTGGGACATATGGAGATTATTTAAGGGGTTTCTTGCTGTCATTCAAAAATATTCCTTGTGTTAGGGAGTGGATAATGTTGCTGTGAAAGTCACTGGCAAAGGGACCAGGAGCCCAGGAGAGGAACACTCTCAGTAGCTTGAGCAGGAAAGGATGGAGAAATAAAATCCTCAGATGGCAGCAGGTCCGAGGGAAAGAGTTCCCAGGAGGAATGAGATGTGGCAGCTGGGGTTCACACGTCACTGGTTTGAAGCAAGAGTCTCTCTAGAACTGTGTAGCTGTGGGAAGAGCCATAGTGGCCTGGAGGGGAGTGGGGCTGGGCTGGTCCTAAAAGCCTGCAGATATCTTGTCCTGCTTTGCCTGGCAAGGTGGGCTAGGGCACTGCTCAGTGTGGGTGGTCTCTGCAAGTCCTTAAGGTAACACAAAGGCTTTTGATGCTTTGACATCTTTTTCTCGGTAGCGGTACACAGGTGCTTTTTCTGCTTCTTAGGACCTGAGATTCAGAGGTTTCTGGCACTCATCTACAGGAGGACATTCACAGAATCATCTGTTTAACATTGCAAAGAGCACTGCAGGTGGCCTTTGCACCTTTAGGCTGGGTGGGCTAATTTGGAGGATTTCCTTGGCTTCAGAGAAAAGCCATGCCTGTAGCTCAGCTTGGAGGTGGTATGTTTTCCAGTATGTCATCTGGGTTGGAGACCACACATCTGCCTCCCATTTCAGGATAATCAGCAAGTTTCCCTTTCCAGTGATGCTCTTTGGACTCCCAGCCTGAGGTGAGGGTGTGTGCGAGTTGCTGGGAGGCTGGTCCAGAACTGTGGCATTGAATTGGGATTACTTGGAAAATGCCGAACCACTGATCATCTGGAATCCCATTTCATTCCTGCCAGGGAAAGGGAGAACAGAGTGGTCCAATTAGCTGGTGCTCGTTTTCAACCATGTCAGTTAATTAGTTGAAGACCAACCAGATGGGAAAGGATTTATCTGCTCTGAGAGGCTCAGGCACTAGATGTTGCCCACTTTCAGGCATTTGGGATTTTTTTTATTTTTAATTTTTCCAGGAGGCTGAAGACAGAGGGGGGAAGGTGGATTCCCAGTACTTTGGTACTTCATGAGAAGGGTCAGGTGCTCATTAGGCTTTAGTTTGCAGCACACTGGTTGTAACCCAGATGACTTTGCCACCTAAACCTGTCTCTCATAAAAGATCCAGCAGTGCTCTGTGTCATAATGGATGTGAACTAGGAATGAATTCAGTCCTTCAGGTATGGAGGTACATTTTCTGTCTTCCAGGCAGGTGTTTGCCCACCCCCTTGGTGATCTCGGAGCCAGAAGAGGCAGGAGGAAGAAGACCAGCTCTGCCTTTCATGCTCATAAGTGGGGGCCTGCAGGGTTTTCCAAGGCACGTCTGTAATAAAGGTGGGTTGTGTGGGTTGTGTTACCTGACCAGCAGCACTGGGGAGTGATCTGTGGATTGCTCTTGTGAAGTCCCTTTTTATCCTGTTCCAGCACTGTTCCAACCATCTCAAAGCAGTTATCTTGGACTGTGGATGCACACAGGCCTGTCCACCTCCTGGATGATGATTGTATGCAAATCAAGCGGTCTCATTTGGCAATGTCATCCATTCAGATACAAGTGTCTGTCTCTTGAGAGAACTGATCACACCCTGTCCCTATGGCAGAGACTCACCTGCACATTTTTTTTCCCATCCTTTAATTTTTTGAGAACTCTATTTGCTATAAACAGAGCTTCTGCCCTGCTTCCCCAGACACTTGTCTTTGCATCCCTCAGCTCAGGCTCTGCCACGACTGCTCGCTTCCTTTGACATTTCTTTTATTGCTCTCTCGTGCACTAGCTCACACTAACACATGTTACAACAGTAACATCTTTTCGTAGCACTAGTTTTAATTAGTCTTCACCTTCCCCTGGGAGGGCTGTTTGCTCTAAAGCTTTCTGCAGGTGCATATTTTGCACTCCATGAATCACTGCATTACCTGGATGCTAATACAACTGCCTCGCCGGGAACTTGTGGTGGCTGCTTTCTGTTTAGGTGACTGTCCATGTTTCCTCCCCAGCATGCAGGGTGCTCTGATCTGGGCTTGATGAAAATCACTGCTGAGGTGGAAAGAATATTTTTAATGACAAGAAGAGAGAAAGATGAAGGCGGACACTTTCAAAGCCACTCCTGTGGTTTTGGTATTCAGAGCCCACTTGTGTGCAGGGAAATCAGCATCTGAGTCCCGTAGATGGCTTTCCAGAAGTCTTTCTTTCAAAATGTGTTAAGAGCAGAAATGGAGAAAGTAGTTTTTAAGATAAATAAGGGAAGTGGATGATACAGTGCAAGTAAGCTATTTTACCCATTCTTTGCTGTACTTACAATGACTAATCACAAAACTAACTGGCAGTGAAGTGATATTAGTTGTCCTACAAAGGCCTGCAGATCTGCCATACGACACGTTCCTATTATTGTACTCCTGTACAATGTCTTTGATAATTTCAGTGTCCTGAGTTTATCTGGTAGGCTCCATAAAGCTTGACTAATTATTTTTACATTCTACATCTTCTCATTACAGCATGTTTGCCTGAACCTCTGTGCCATGCTGTTCACAGCAAGTTTTGTGAAACATATCAGATCATCAGCAGTTTTGCTTCTCTAAGTCGTGGAAAATATAAAACCTGGCAATTCTTTCTCAGTGTGCTTTCTCACACCTGGTATCTTGACTTTGCTTATGTGAGCTGCATCTTGGCCCATTTAATTAGTCTTCTGTTTGTATGCTGTAGCTAACAAATTAGCTGTAAGCAAAATATTTATTATAACTGCCCATTTAGTTCTGTATGTGCCCTGCCACAGGGTTTCTGTGTAAACAGAAGCTCCCAGAAACCCAATTCCACGGGTTCTGTTTCAGTGGGGGAAAAAAAGAACAAAGAAGATTTTCAGAGGGACTTCTGCTTGGGATAAAGGAGAGAAAGGACACACCATCCTCTTCTCTGACCTTGATAAATGCCATCTTGTTCCACTTACATGCATGCAAAATACATCAGTAATGAATATGTGGTTCTCTAATCAGAGCACTTCACCCTCCCTGGCAGAGCTCTGCCATTAGTTCGTCTTTGTGTGGGAGCAAACAGAAGCCACTTGTCCTCATTTTCGTGACCTCTCCTCACTCAGTTACCTCTCAATTCATTACTGGGATGTTGGCTTCATGGCTCAGTAACACCAGTAGGCATTGCTCATCTCTGAGGCTTCCAGCCAAGCCCCTGGAGCAGGCTGCGGGACTCATCTCTGCTGGGGGAAGAGCTGCCCCCCAGCTGTACAACCCCCCCAAACTCCAGCTGGGCTGTGCCAACACCCTTGCAGGGACCAACAGCCTGGCACTGGGTGGGCTGTGGGGCTCCCACCACTTACCCAGCTGTACATCTGCCTCTGTCCTTTGTGTGAATTAAACCATAAAGCATCAAGCTCAGTGACAGCCTAATGCCTGGTAAACAAAGAGAAATGGTGTTGGGGACAAATATTAGAAAAAAATATGTATTTTTCTGTTCATGTACAAGTCTGCTAATCTACTGCATGTGATAAACTCCAGGTTTTGCCCCACTTTGTCTGGGCTCTGGCTGTACCTTTATACTGGCAGGGAATTCTCTGCCTCTGATAACTGGCTTCCGCCACATGCAGCTTGATTTTTTATTCTTTCATTTACTAACTTAATGAGCTGGGAAATCATTCCTGTGCTCTTCATGCAACTAGACAAGAAAGTGATTCTTTCGTAATTAGCTAATGCATCTATTTATGTGGTTTTTAACGTGTTACTGTTAATCAATTACCATTGTGGGAGTTGGTAAAACTGCTTTGTGGTGCTAAGTGTGACGTGTTGGTATCATTTTCAAACTGCTCTTTCCTTCCACTCAGCCGTTTACGGTCATGTTAGTCTGACATGCTGTAACGTGATGTTTATGATGGGACATGTTGTAATATTTTCTTATGCCAAATTCCTATTAATTTCAACAGGATTTTGGAAGAAATGAGGTGAGGATAGAACTTCTGTGTGGGAATGTCTGCCCTGGACCGGTGGGCCAGTGACTAGATGGGGTGATTATAGCTTGAATTGTTCCTAACGGATCTGGAGTTGTTCCTAAAAGTGAGCATCAATGGGCAGTATTGCATGCTGCATTGAATTATTTTCCCCATGAAGATAAATAATGGTTTGAGGCTCTAGGCAATAGTGCCATTTGGGTTTATTTTAGTTTTAATTCACATTTGACTGTTCTCTTCTTGCCCGGTGGCGTTGAACGTCCTGCTCTGTTCTCGTTACTTCTGTGAAGAGCGGATGTGAAACCAAAACTTGAGATTGTAATTTGACAGTCATTCACTGCTGCTCCTCTCAGCATTATTTATCACTTCAATTATTATCCTTTTAAGCATGAAGCCTGAAAAGGCACAACAGCAGTGTTACCAACAGCCAAAAGGCAAACATTTCTGCCTGTAATGCTGGGCAAGGAGCAGGGCATGGGTTTGTCTTCCTCTCCTTGCAGGAGAAGGCAACAAGCCTTGTCCAAGTGCATGATGAACATGATAGTCCTACATGGAGCAAACCTCAAAAGAGCATTTTGTCTTTTAATATCTTCTTATTTGGGGGGGGGATTTACTCTCCTGCGTTTCTGTTTATGCCATGCATGACCCTCTGAGTGTGTATTGAGCTGCTGCCTATGCAAGTGCTACTTTACTCTGAGAGACTCCAAGACTCAGGAAAGTCTACCTGTTCTCTTGCTCTTTAAGACACTATGATTTCTAAACCAACCCTTTTCTGCCAGATTAATAGCTTCATATCTGTTAATGACCTTTTTAACTATTGCTAAACTATCAGAGGAAAGAACATGCTTTGGGCTGGATTGGGGTCCAGGAAGGTCATAAAATTTGTTATAAAAATTAAAGATACAATTTTTACATCAGAAAGTGCATTATGCTAGAAATCCTCTCACTGATTTCAGTGGGTTGACTTCCTGGGCTTGCATGAAGGTGGCTTTATCTTAGGCTGCATTGTCTGTACATTTTAATAGAGATTATAGGAGAAGAGTCTGAGAGAAGACAAAGACTTCAAATGGTTGCAAAGAGGGCTTTGGTACTGTGTGACTTCCCAGTGGAAACTACTTTGTTTGGTTTTGGTCACTTAGTTCTTAAACCTCTCTCTAAGCTTTTTTTAATATTTCTCCTCTCATTAACTACTGTCACAGAAAGTATATTTAATGCTTTCTCTCTTTTCCCATACTATAGCCATGCAATATCGAAATTAAGTAAGTGGAAAGTGCAGTGATTTAATTATGGAAAAATGTAGATAAAAGTTTGCAGAACTTCCTTCTAAGACATACTGTAATTTTCAAGGCAGAAGATGAATGTGTACTGAATCTGCCATTATATTCAGAGGTTAAGTGAACCTTTTCAGCTTAGGGAACCTTTTCAGCTTAGCTCCACAATCATTTTTGTGGAAGATAATCTATCATTTGAAAACCTTGCAAGTGGAAATTAGTACACAATAACCCGCCCACAGTCCAAAGCAGCTTTGTGGCTTTTATAAATATCCTGAACAGGCTCCTGTATGGAAATAAACAGGGCTTTTAACTGTTTCTGTGATGGGAATTGATGGATTTATCTTTGCCGCAGCGTCCACCCACAATTTTTTTCATTCAGACAATTAAACACCAATTCGCTGGGACGAAAGTGTGGATAAAAGAATTGGCTTGTGCTTCAGTGATTTTTCATTAATAAATGCAGCTGGAATTGGCCTGTGAGAGATGTGACAAAGTGCTGTCAGACAGTTCTCATAGCAGTACCTATCACTTTTGCTTTTCTAAGTTCAGTTTGAATCAAGACCTGCCATAGGGGGACTTGAGTTAAGGGTGTAACTCTCTCTTATTGTGAGATTTCCAACAAAACCCACGTTACTACATTAGCTTTACTGTACTAGAGACCTACAGGTAAAGTGAGACAATCCCACTGAAGGGCAATGTGTTGTTGGAGTTGTGTCAAGTTGGTTTATTCCTGCTCAGGACTCAGTACTGCACTTGTTGCTGCATTTTTGGCTGTTCTGTGCAGGAACAGGGTGGGCCATGGATGCATGTGGGGTCATTCCTGTCACAGGATTGGATGGACATCTGTGGTCTCTTGGCTGGGCTTCCCAAACAGTCTGTACAAGGATGCAGGGATGTGGAGGTCATAACCTGCAGCCTAATTGTGAAGTCAAGTACACGGGAGAACAAAACAAGTTTGCACATTTTTCTTGCAGTTGTATTTTGTCCCTTTTTCGCAGCAGGCAAACTGCTTTGAAGCATCCAGTGTTAATGTGCTACCTGCTTGCGTGGCTCCCAGGTACCCTCGTTCATCACTGCATGGTAAATCAGGCTGCAGCAGGGCTTTCAGAAAGGTGTCTGCCCATTAGAGACCAGCCAGATGGGGAGGTACCATAATGCCTCAGCAGGAGCTGCAGGAGCATTCTCTCTGGATGTACAACTAACCTGACATCTGCTTTGAAAAAGTCATGACCTAACGGACCCGGTGTTAGATCTGAAAGTAATGAGCTCCCCCAAATGCTACTACCTGGTGTTTCCTTTTGTAACCAAGACATACCTCTAACATGGCCATTAAATCACTTGTGTGTGAGACAAGCTCATTTTAGGAAACATCTAGGAATGGCGAATAATGTCTTGGTGGGTTTTACTTTGCTGTGAAGCTGCAGCCGATGTCCATGTTATTCACCTACTTCCAGAGGGGGGATCCTGGCCACCAGCAGCAGCCCCTTTTGCAACCCACAGCAGCCAGGCTGAGTAACTCCCTTTCCTGCAGGAGAGGTAAGGTAATAGCTTTGGAACATCACCCTGCCACTGGAATAAAAATATTTTACAGTTTTTACTCTGTGATCTACAGCAAACAGAAAAAAAAAATCATACACATACGGAGTATAGAAATATTATATACTAGCTGTTTTAATTAAAAGCTTTATTTATGATATTTTAGTCCATTTCAAATGTTGAGAATATCTCCAGGTTTAATGCAGGAAGGATTTTCTTTATCTACATATTAAAAGGAAAAGGAATATGGTTATTTTAACATTTTAAGTGCCTTTATGTCAAGTATAGACTTGAAGCCTAGTTTTTATTTTTTAATGAAACTTAATTCGGCCTAGTTAGGAAACCAATAACCATATTTCCTAATTCAGTTTATTAAAGTAATAAACACAGCTATTCCAGGAAATGAAAACATTTCTGGATATGAAATACAGAGTTCTCTGAAGAAGATATTCAAGTGTGGGTACCTGACATTTAGTGTGTGAGGCTGTACATGTTGGTATAAAACAGAGTTCTTTATTTCTAAAGCAGCTGGGTATTATCCAGTCTCACTGATGGCTGTGAATGTTGCAAATTCTTAACATTTTTCAGGACTCATCTGACTTTATGTGGATGTTTAGGGTGAATTTAGATGTCTAATTTTAAGCAGTAAGATATTCACGTGATTGTCTTAGGACCTGATTTTCAAACACGAAGGCAGCTTCAGCTGCATTAAGCCTGAAATGCCAGAACTGGAATTGATATTTAATAATGCACTAAACTCTTCAGAGGCTGCAGTGCAAGAATGCCAAAGTACAACACAGGTGTTGAGAGAAGCCATTAGTCAAATGCAGCAGAGTGTCTGTTACTCATTGTGATCTCTGAATTCCTAGAATTTTAAGAAAAAGTAAAGTGGAAAATACAAAAATCCAACTATTGCCATCAAACTGGAACAGGAACATCTCGGTTCTTTCTCAGCAGACAAAGGCTCATGCAGTTTATGTTGAAAATTTTGCTTCTCTTGTCTCTTGAGTGACCCAGCCTGGGATACAGAGCTCAACAGGAAAGGGTTAAGAAGTCCAGTGATGGGGCCAGGGGGGCTTTGCAACTCCAGTGGATGGAGGCTTGTGGAAAAGCCTGAAGGAACTGACCTTTCCCAGATCCCAAGAGTGAGGTCTGAAGTAGGGAGGTTTAGGGGAGGGAGATTTAGCTCTGTAGTGCTTTTTGAAATAGATTTTCTCTGCAATGCTGTTGTTAAAATAAATAATATTGTAAAAGGGCTATTTGGCTGCAGGTTATCCCAGAGGGAAGAGAAGTACAGGGACAAGCTGTATGTAGCCTGTTGGCTTCAGGGAGCAGAGCAGGGACTGAAGGGAGGGATGCTCTGAGTCGCTGCAGAGACCTTGCATTGAGTGAGTGCTCGAGACCTGAGCCCAGGCTCCTGACACAAATGGAAATCACTCGTTTACTCCATAAAACATACATCCTTAAAGTGTGAGAGGAAAGGTTATAACTCAGCAATACTTTTTTAACTTATGAAAGTGTTTGTTTAGAAACATAAGTAGCTTTAGCAACCTTTCTTCTAAACCACCACACTGATAGCAGAGATACATCATACATCTACAGACATCAAAACAGCATTTATGGATACATAACCGATTTTTGAGCATTGGTCCCAAATCAACCAATTATTGATATGTCCTCCTTCCTTTCAGTCTTTCTGTCTCTCCAGTAATTCAGTTATCCTAGCTGATGAAATCGCCCTTTCTTGGTTTATAGACACTTTAGCAATTACTAAAAAATATGGAATTGTAATTAAAAGTGAGCTGTGGGGGGGGGTAGATTCCTTGGTTATTGAAAAAGTTTGCATAAGTCTTGATGTTCAGCAGAGGTCACTTTAATTTACTGTTTAATATTTTGAGAGAATTGCAGAAGATAAGAGAGACGTGATGTTTCCCACGAAAGCCACGTCGGCTGCTCCAGAGCCTTCCCTGGTGGGGCCGTTCCAGGTGGCTGATCTTTCACTTCTTGTCTCAAGAACTGGACTGGGCTTGACAACCTCCCGTTCCCCAGGACCTACAGGAGCTGCAGTTAATTACTCTTTTCTTTTTTCAAAGGTAATTACTCTGATTTGCAATTAAAGATTTTTTTTTTTATTTTACTTTTTTCCAAAGAGGCACCATTTCACTCCACTGGGTTGTCACCAGTGGTTTCACACGAGCACTCAGCGCGGTCCCCAAGGAGTCACAAACCTATTGGGATGCAGGATGGAAACTCCCAGGCCCTGGGCACCCTATGGGACCATCACATCCATCAGTTACTAAGGAAATCCTGAGCAACATGATTTTTTCTGCCTGATATACCACTACTGGTTCCTCTTATGATTCTCCAAGAATCTCGGTTGATTTCCCTTAAAAACAGAAGAGGAAAAGGGAGTGAGCAGCTCTTGACATGAGGCAGCCAAATATGCACTGACAACACTGGGTAATATCAGAAGCTTTTTCCATCTGCACAGAGCAAAAAGTATTCAGCAGAGCTATGGACAGTATGATATAAGGAGACTACCAGTTTTGGGTTTGTTTTTTTTTCAAGAGTCCTGCTGCAAACCAGAATGTGTTTAGTGGCAGTAGTTAGAAATTCAGCCACATTTTCTCACCCTCCAGGCAGATCAGATCAGTTGAGTATGCTTAAGAGGAGCACTCAGGATAAAATGAGAGCAGAGGCAGTCATGAGAACCAGCCACTTGGAGAAATGCTTCTGAGATAGCTCCCATGAAAAATTATCACTTATCAGCAGCTGGTGAATGAGACGGCGTTGCTGCCAAAGCACCAGTCTGCAGCACCTGCTCTCTGCATATTGCTTTTTCTGGCAGTGGGTTGGGAAGCATCGCGCCCGTCCCTCTACCCCTTCCTCGCCACAGGGACGGAGCGCTGCTTCCTCTTTGATTGCAGGAACCACAGCATATCGTCTGGCTCCATTTTTCCATCATCTGAGAGCTCTGAGCTGTGCCTTTTAACCCAGGAACTTTTCAGAACCACCAAGTAAGGTCACTCCTTGCTTATATTTGAGTGCAGTGTTTACCACAGTTTATGTTCTAAGAAACAGCATTAACATGCTGTAATACATTTGAATAAAAGTGTTTTATTTCCTACTGGAATTTCATGCTGCTTGTGAATTTATGAATTGGATTTCCAAGGGATAGTACTAAGCTCAAAGCAATTTTCAAAGGGGCAGGCAGAAAGTCATTAGCAACACTTTGAAAATAAATTCTTCCTGTTCTGCATCAGTGAGATTTGTGATCCCCTTTACATATATTTTATTATGATTATTCACTGGTTATCTTTTTGGCACTGTTAAAGTAATCTGGAAAAATACATTGCTTATTACGAGTACCACTTTCATTATACCAGCCTCCTAAGTAGGAACACAGGAACACTGAAAGGGAAATAGAAGTGGGAAAAGATCTCCTGGGTTGGCATATCCTGTCTCCTGCTGGCACATCACATCATATAATTCCTTTCATAAATATAAGTAATCTAAAACTCTATGTTCTGTTGACTTTGAAAGGAAAATACTGTTCAAGTGTGTCTAAAGATGATTAAAATAAGCAAATAATAAATGTAATTATTCTGAATGATAGTACATAAAGTGAAGATTTTATCCCTACCATTGCCTTATTTTTGAGGTTTTGGGAAGAAGAGCTGGGTTTGTTCTGTATAGCTGTCATTTGTTTTCTGAGTGGACTTTGTTGAAAAAATGTAAATAATTTTGGTCATTTTCTCTTCCACAGCCTTCCACAAATGCAAGGTTGTACCAACAGGTTGTCAGTGTGTATTTTGGAGGAGCAGTGAGGTGTTCAGAGGCTACTAAAAATCCTAGCGTGTGGTTCTTCCACTCTTCTCTGTGGCAGGTGGTTCAAGGCTTCTGCAGACACAGGTAGGAGATGTACCTCCACCCTGAGCTTCTCCCAGACTGGCCTTGGAACACGTCACCTACCCCAGGCTCAGCACGTGAAGAGTCAGCTTATTCCCCACCAGTCTCACCTGGAGAACTTGCAAAGCTACTGCATTTTTTTACTTGCAGGTTTCATGTTTTTTTTTTAAAACAATTGGTCACAGGAATCATAGAATAATAGAATAGTCTTGGCTAGAAGGAATCTCTAGGATCATCACCGTCAACCTGACACTGCCATAGACCGCCACTAAACCATATCCCTGAGGACTGCATCTACCCATCTTTTAAATACCTCCAGGGATGGCGATCCCACCGATTCCCTGGGCTATCACTTCATGTGAAAGTAAAGAGCTGTTCAGCACGCTGCTTTCTGCTGCCACTGTCACAGCATCCTTACCACATCTGAACAAATTAATCACTTACTCTGTTGGTATTTTGCCCTGACATAACAAAAAAAATAGTGCATCTGCATTGGAATCATAAGATGGTTTAGTTTGGAAGTGGCTTTAAAGATTCTCTAGTTCCACCAGACCACGTTGCTCCACCAGACCAGGTTGCTCAAAGTGTGCACTAAAAAATGAGAGTGGTTTTGTTCAGTGCAGGCAGGAGTTTCCTTTTGAAAAGCGCCTCCTGGTTGTCTCCCCTTACTGTGCTTTGGTTCCCATCTCAAAGTACCTACAACTGGGTTTCTTCTGGAAGACATGCTCCAGCAGCACCCCGACATGTTCCAGCCATCCCAGGGTGGAGCATTCAACGCACGGCCCTGAAATGTATGTAATGTGATCAGCAGGTCTTCAGGACCGGTTTGCCCTGAGAACCCCTCTTCCTGAGCTGCTTTTGGAGGCAGAGACGGTGACCCGTGTGTCAGACAGGAAGAAGACACCGTGTCCCCTTGCTCCAGAAGCATCATCTTCAAGGCTCATCTTGCCATACAAGTGGAATCCCATTTTTCTCACGGTGCCTGAGAAAACAGACTTCTTGCTACCACACAGAGTAAATAAGATTTGCCGTTACATATCTCAAGTATGAGATTTATTTTCGGCTACAACAAGGATTTAATCTAAAAATATTTTCCCAAAAAAAGGAGAGAGACGCAGCTGAAAAAAAACCCCTAAGTTAATTCCTCAGTGCTTTGCCTGCAGCGTTCTCTTTCTTCCAGCAGAACCCGGTGGAATTTCATAGCACAGTGGCTGAAGAGCCCTTTCAAATCACGGAGAGAGCAAAATAGCTCCTGTAGTGTTTGTTCCTAGCTTGTTTTAGCTGTTTCTCTCTTTCCGGTTGAAACTGCCTGAAGTGAGACTAATCAGCTGGTCCTCCAGAGAAAAAAAAACAGGCAATGGGAAATAAAAATAATAAATCATGACATTTTAGTATAAAGAAACAGTATACATCGAGGGAGTGACTTTTACAACACTATATTGCTACGTTTGGCAATAGCAAACTAATAGAATGAGAAGTTAATTCTAGTAGGTTGTTTCTAGCAAATTATCCCACAAATAACTGTTGTGTCTACATGCTTATTATCTACTTCAGATTGAAGGCAGATTTTGAACAGTGGGCTTTATATTTTTCTATTTCTTTCCTGTTTTCTGAAGCTTAATTAAGGTAGCTGATTTTTCTTACCTGGAAACACACTGCAAGTGATGCAGTTTATTAACAAATGGCCATATTTTGCTGTGGCAGATTAGAGATTCTGGTCAGTTTAATTATAATTTTATGCTGGTGTGCACCAAAGCCTAGTTGTCATTTAAGGACATGCTTTTTTAAATTCAAATTTCTCTAAACACAGCTCAGGTGAGTGTGGGCACACAACTCTTAAAATAGTTTTGCTCTGCTTTCTTTCCAGCTATGTATGTTTTTGATAAGTAGTTTTCATAGGATTTATTCCCGTGACCTAAATGAGATCGCCACTATTGTTCTTTCAGTCACTTGACCAATGATCTTAAAATTTCCTGCATGTTTGTGGATTTTTGTATCACAGGAGAACTCAGCATCTGGACGTCAGAGCAATGTTTGCAAGCAAGACAACTAACTAAAGGTGCCAGGAATCTGCAGGGTTGCACATGTGATGCACAGCACCCAGTCATAAAGCTGAAAGGTTGCTGTCGTGCACGAGTCTGAAAGGTAACACGAAGGCTGAATTCTTTGTGTCATCATCCAATGTACAACACCATCTTTGAGCGTGTCGCAAACCAGATAAATCCTTCACAAACTGTCCCAAAATAGAACCAGCAACAGAATTTACTGAAGTTGTCAGCAAGATTTCTTGAAGGAATTTCAACACATTTCTCCTCCAGTAAAATGTTTCCATGGCAAATGGTTCTACAGCAAATTTCAACTTTCCACTGCTTAGTAGAAATAACTTGCAAACATATATATATTTACATACAGTTGCAGAATAATCCACATTATTTTGTTCAAGATTCCCCAGAATAGGTTACACTTACAGAAGCCACGTCTGGGTGATTCAAATCCAACTTCAGAAAGTCAGAAGGTTAAGAATTATTGAAAATGTAACTGAGATTAAATTTTTTCATGTAACATTATCTCCAGCTGCTGGTTAGCTTTTTAAAAACAAGTTCCTAAAGAGCAAAATGCTCAACCCCACAGGTAAACACATGAAAAATTCTCTTAGTTTCAATAAGGAAACTAATTGAGGATGCCCAAATCCAGAATGTAACAAGATGAAGCAGTAGTGATTGTCACTGAATTAGCATTATTGAGTGAGTTACAAATACCTGGCTGATCACCTTCCATAAACCATGGAGGCAGACAGAAAATGCCAGGTAGAGATTAGACCAAAATGAGGGATGCTTTTCTAGATTGCTGCAAGAAAGATTTTAAGCCCTAGCTCTTAGGTGGACTTGAGGCCAGGAGTATCTGAAAAAAACCCACCCCCAAGCCTGAAGTTGCAGCCTCATAAAAGTCAAAGGGAATTCAAATTTCTCTCTTCTCTCTTCTCTCTTTCCCATGACGTTGGGGTGCTCTGTCCTGGAGGCTTCTTCCCTGGTGGGAGAAGTGGCCCCCCACAGCGGGGATTTCACAGCAGGATGGGTCCAACGCTGGAGGTAACAGCGCCTCAAGGCACGGTCCTTTGCCAGGATTATCCTTCTAGCCCTCTCCCTGCCGGCTGGCAAGCCTGTAAGTAAAAAAATTAATCATATGTTCGGTATGTTTTGCTCCGAGCCTTTGTACTACCTGTCTTCTGAGTTTGTGAGGACCACAGCAGCTGTTAATTGTGCAGCAAATTTGCATCATTGTTCTTGATGAGGCATTTCTGATGTTGGAAGCACATTTAGACTCCTGATCGGAACAAACTCAGGTAAATTAAAGTGATGAAGGGTTGTTAATACATTTAAATGAAATGCAAGATACATTTCCTTACTGGAAAGAAGAATCAAGCAGCTTCCTTTTGATAGCATTACAAGTGATGTTTTAAATTCCTTTTCCAGCAGCTACCTTTTCATTGCAGTTCAACACAGTTTTCACATCAAAACCTGTCTAGGATTGTTCTTGAATCTCGTAAAATGGGTGACAACGTTGCATTTTTACTGCTGCAGCTGTAACTTTAACTCTTTTAATCATTTGATTATTAACCTTGACATGAAAAGCGACAGAGGACTTTAATGGTTTAATAACTCAGAGGAGTCCTGGGTTTTTGAATGAAGTTCATAAATGTGGCTTGGAATTGATATATGTTATCTTCAGCCGATTAGACGCCATACCCTTGAAGGATAAGGAAAAGCAGTTTCAACAGAAAGATCCTCTGTAGATATTAAATTTTGCTCAGGATTGTTTACGTTATCACATCCCCAGATGGGTTGCTTTTTAGAGCTGATATATTCCAACAGAGTACTGAACTATTTTGGCATTCCGTGCTGACAGGGGACACAGGGCAAACTTCTGCTGTTAGAAAAAATGTATCTATGTACCTGTGTTGCACATGTGTGTGCATAGGTGTGTGCACTCAAAACTCTGTAAGGATGAAAGGACATTTTTTCTGAGTATGCATTTAACACGCAGCTCAGTTCTGCAGCTCCTGCATGTCTTTGTTGAGGAAGTTACTGCTCTTGCTCCCGTGGTGCAGGCAGCGTGTTCATCGTGGAGGCACTTCATTTTAGGTGTCTCTCTCTTCGCTTTGTGACACGAGTGATTTTGTGCCCGTGGCTAAACGCACACACTCTGTGCAGCATCTTCCTTTTGGCATTTCCCATCAGTAGAACCCCGCTGTCACAGCCCTTGCAGTCCGGCCCCTGCTTATGCTGAAGTCCCTGTGTTCATCCCAGTTTGTGTCTTCTCTGTAGGCCACAGAAGTTTTTTTACAACTTTTCTGGGCTGTTTTTTATCGCCCTTCTGCTGATCATATTGTTCCTTCCAGCCTTGTGTTTAAGTTCTTTTTATATCTCATCTTTCAGAGCTCCTTCTGGTGTTAAGCCAGTTGATGGTTACAGTGTTTGAATAATAAATGTAATTTGTCAGTTCAAATAAAAAACTCCATCTCTGTTTTTTTTTTCACATTACAGTTCCTTTTCTTGTAAAACTTGACTACTTGCTCAGTCTAATGGTCTTGATCTTTATAACTTTGTCAACAAATGGAATGGTCGAACAGCCCCTCATCGTAACATCTTTCTGCCCTGAGGAGAGCCGTGCTTTTTGTGGATTTGCTTCCAACTTGGTTCAATTTGTTGCTGTCTTTTCAAGTTTCGGTGTCACCTCCAGCACTACACCAAGTTGTTCTGCTTCCTCCCTGTTTTTTAATGCGTGATGTTTCAGAAAACAAATCTCATTGGTAATGTGCACAGGGATGTTTCATTTGCTTTGTAACATACTACTAGGGGCCTGTTTTCTTTCTTCACTGACAACCTTTAAACTTAGTTTGTTCAAAGCTTCTGTTCCCTTTTAAAATGTACTGGGTTTGATTCAGTCTGTATTTTCAGTCTTAACCTGTACAAGTATATATACACATTTACTTACATATATGTTCCTATATGAACAAGTGTGTATATACAGGGAATTTCACAGTATTATGTTGGGGAAGTCCCAGAACAGACCAGCAAAGCTGAATATGGTCAGAGAATTGAATCCTCCAAGGAAGACCCTTGCAACTCTGCAAAGATACGGTTATACTTGGATGGAAGAATGTGGTGGTTGATTTGCAGGCTCCTTTCAGAAGCCCCAGTACAAGGTAAACTGTTGTGGTGGTGACTTGCTGGGTCTCACCCTCTCGTTTCATGGCTTTCTCCCTGCTGAGGCTGAATTCCTCCCCAAATCCTAAACTCTTCAGTTTTTGGCTCTTTCTGCAGCTTAGATGTATCCTCTCTTACATTATACACGTTCTGTATTTTACACATCCTCTCTGCCGGGGGGATTCATGGTCAGCATCAGCAGTCCATGTGCACACAACAATTTTCTGTCCCTTCAAGCAGGTTTTGCAGCGTGACACGTACACGGACTGGGACCCTGTGATGTCTCACCCCGTCACTGCCCATGACGCTTTGGTCATATATTTGCATCTCACTAGTAAAAGAGAGTAAGGTGGCAGAGAAATTACTGTCATTTCACTCTGATTTATCCCAGCTAAGGGAGCAAAATTGTCATCGTACTGCTTGCAAGTGGCCACGTGTGGCTGTGATGCTTCCTAACGGAGCACCGGGAGAAAATGCTGAGGCAGCCAAGAGAGATTTTAGAGAAACGGGAGCCTGAGGACAGTAGTGTTTATTTTCCAGCCCTAAGAAAAGGCAAATATATTATAGTATGGGTTGTGAAGGTTGATTAATGCCAGTACTCCACTTCCCCTTGCTGAAGAGTGCAGGAAAAGTGTTTGTGGAACTCAATGGATGTTTTGCCACTGGCTTCCATGATTGGGCTCCAGATAAATGGTGATTCATGGAGGCACTTACATGGTAAATGTGAAAAATGAAAATGACCTATCCATTAACTTAATCATCATTCCATCCTTTCTCTAAGGCAAATAAAGTGCTAGATGGAGGCAGATGTTGTTGTAATTGAGGTCTTTTTTCTTATTTGAAGGGACCAATTTCTAAAGGTCATTGATGGAACTTGATGGAAATAAGCCTTTAGAGTGTGAATATTGATGACTGAGTGAAGTGAGTCTTCAGAAGGAAGACTCTGCAAAAAAAAACCATAACTGTTTAAAAAAAAATGGGTCAAATTCTTTCATTCAGGGCACTATAAATCTGAAGTCATCTGAAGAAATCATTGACTTCAGTGTAAATGAGGGCACAGCCTCCCTCACTGGAATGGGCTTAAGAATTTTATCCTCAGTGAGGAGAAGAGAACAAAATAAAATTTACTGTAAGTTTGCCAGAGTCCTGATAGAAGGGGAAAGAAAAGATTATGACTGTCAGACACCCATAAGAAAGTTCCTTTTTTCTCTCCTCCTTGGGTCTGCCTTCCCACCCATGCGGTACCTGGCAGGGGCTTGTCCCGGTGTGGCAGAGCCACCTCTGACTCCAAGCAATTCCCCCCGTGCTCAGGTTTAGTTTTGAGGACCATTTATGTCTAAATACGATTTCTAAGCTTTACATTTATTTAAAGATACATATCCCAAAATAGGTATGCTCTTACTCAAATAACATTTTTACATAGGAGCAATCTCCCCACTGAAATCATAGTAATCTCTAGTTATATACTTATTTATTACATGCTTCTATTGTTTCTATTAGACATTTAGAATATTCAAATATATTTTATTTGCACATTATTCATAATATTTTATATAAATTGCATCTAAATGTAAAAACATAAAAATAATGTCCTTAGCAAAAACCCACACAGACTTTTAGAGCAAATGTTTATGGCTATTAGAAAGTTTTGAAGGATGTCATTTGTAATACTTTTCTGACACAACCTTAGCTGTCATAGCACAAACAGCCCTACTAAAATTCATCTCCTTTGGACAGCTGGTATGGTGTGATACCTAGCAGATAAAAGAAATCAAGGCGAAGAACCAGGACAGCCTAGAATACAGGAGTGAGATAAAAAAACATCACAAGTAACAGTCTCTCTCTTAGCCAAGAAAAAAAAGAGGAGGTCAAATCAGTTCATCCTTCTGAGAATTACATATAGCTCAAACACACAGCTCCTCTCCAGGCAAAAAGCAGATAAATTTACTAACATGCTAGGAAAAAAGTATGGATCGATGATGAGAATTATGCTGCACGATAGCAAACTCGAGTACCAGAGGAACGGAGGGCAAAGCAATAGAGATGTTTTGAGTAGGAAAATCAGGGAGAAGCCGGCAGGAGAAGGGATTGTCACCATAAGGAGAAGTGACAGCTGGGAGGATGCTGCCGTTTGGCGTGCCTGAGAAATGCAGAGACAAAATTAACCAGGCAGAGACTTGCATACAAAAGAAGAAGGGTGCTGAGGAAAAGAAGTTTGTCAGGGATTAAAGACAATATCCAGTAAGCAAAACAAATGCAGACAAAGTTCAAAAAACAGCTAAAACCTAAAAGGGGTTTGTACCTCGCAAGGCGGATTGCTCTTCAAGTCAGACTTGGAATAACTCCTGGGGCAGAAAACTGGAATTAGCTTTAACCTGTTTATGGCAACTCCTCAAAGACAAGCATGGGCAGTTGTTGCTTTCAATAATATTTACTACGGGACATTGTAGCGAAACTCTGGTTTGATTCTTGGAGGAACCATATTCTGTCAGTCTTTCAAATAGTTGTAATAAACAATGCCAAGGCTTTTTATAATGCAGCAGCAGCCAGCAAAGACCAGCTTTTTTATTAGCACTCCAGTGTTCCCCCACCACCATCGGATCTAAATGCCATTTGTATTGCTCTTAGGCAAGAAAACCACGCGATGAAAAAGGAATGATTGTGTTGGTTTTGGGTTTGGGTTTTTTTTTTGTTCAAGCTAAAAAGTTGTGAGGTAAACTTTAGGGAAGCCTAAAAAAAAGGTTCCCACGTAACAACAGCTTTGCAGAAATTGACTTTTCACAAACATAAATGCCATTTCAAATGTAAATAGCTTTGTATAGACAGAGAAAAGAATAAGTATTGATTACATAATTTATAAAATTAAGCTACTTTCATAGAATTGTAGGGTTAGAAATGGAAGGGACCTTAAAGATCATCAAGTTCCTGCAGAAGAATGGTGGCCTTTTAGTAGTCTATATTGGATAGACATATGTTTTTTCATCTCAGCCCTGTGAAAGCTGAATTTTGACAAACATGTAGTACCCTGCAGTAGTGTTAAGCGCTTCTGAATACTTGGCCATCAGTAAATATCAAGGCATGTTAATACAATCTGCTGGGCTAACTTGCTGTGGTGAGATTTCCAGTTCAGGCAAGGTGGGCAGAGCACAACTTCCACAAGGACTTGAGGTCTCTATCTTGCTTTGATTTATTTTTTTTCCCTCTGGAATAATCCCTGAAATCTTTCTCCATAGCTTTGAAAAATCTGTTCAGTCAGGTTTTCCCAAAGCTATATAGAGGATCATTTCGTGATGCTTTTAAGTTTCTATTTTCTCAGTTGGGCATTAGCTTTTGCTATCAAACAGGAGTGTGTTTATTTGACTGTGCCTAAGGTTTCCTTGGTTTCAGTTACCATTTTCAGAATGAATACCTGCTGACAAAATGAACTGGCTTCTGCAAAAGGGTTCATAAATATCCCCCCTTTACTACACTGATCAAGTTTTCATACGGAATCCGATCAAAGAGCACTCTCAAAATCTTAGCACTTTCATGGTTCTTAGGAAATTTGATTTTGATTACTAAAAGTGATTTTTACCTATTTGTGTGTAGAAATTGTTCTGTTTTGTAGCTGGTGATGTATATTTCAAGCCTGCCTGGCGTCTGACACATCTGAGAGACTCAAAATGTAACAGAAAATTAGACTCAAGGATGGATTTAGCAGTGTCCTAATTTTAATTCAGTCACGATTTAAGATTTGCTGTTGCTTCAAAAAAAAAAAAAAAACCCAAGCAATATTTGCCCTGATCATTCTTCCCAAATGAGATTCCTTTCTAGACATGATTTTGGTGTATTATCACGTAAATTTGTACTCAATTCACTCAGCATGCTGCTAACACAAAAGTTAGTAGCCAAGGAAGGAGCAGCAGCTGGCAAACGTTAGTTCATTTAGTATATTACTGAAACTATTTTTCAGGCACCTGTAAATATTGGCAATATGGTTTTGCTACAATTCTGAATATTTCTGTTTGAATTAAGATGATTTAGCCCACAATTATGACTTTGGACAGAAGTGCCTGTGTTATCACTCAAGTGATATCTGCAGTTTGAACAGACTTTGTATCCCTCAAGCCTATAAAGCATGACTTGTCCTGAGCATTATTATCAGGGTTTATTGCTGGACGTTTTCCACTGACACATTTATATAAATGCAAGTAGAAAAATGTAAAAGGCTTAACTTTCTATTCAAGCCTCGTGATTCACTCGGTGTCTGCAAAAATCCGGAGTTGTCCATTGCATCCTCAACTCTTCCAAATTTTCCTGCCTGTCCTTCACACCTAAGCCATCTGTTTGTCATTTCTTGGCGCTCTCCAAACCTCTTCCACAAATGAACCATCTGCTCGGAGCCTTTAAACTTCTATTTACAATACATACTCTTTTATCTATTTTACAACTCTTTGCATATGTCAAAATTTTAATTACATAGTCACATATTAGGATGTCATCAGCTCAGGGGGCTTTTTCTAACAACAGTGTCTGTGATGGGCTTGAAGGCATTTAGAATGTGTTTTATGGCTCGCTGATATATGATATTTATGAAGAGCGCAACGGATTTCGAAGTGAAAAAGCAGATGATGCATGAAGTCAATAATTGTTCCGAGACACCTCCAAGTGATTGATGTCTACATAATTCCATAAATGCTATTGCTTTATTAAAATACAATAACAATATTAATTTATATGAAAATTCACTTTGGCTAACAGCTAATGCATTTAAATTTCATATAATCTAATATAGCTCTATACCCTGTTAGGCTGGGGGGAAAAAGAGGTTTCTAGAACTCTGCTAGATACCTCAGATCTCATAAACTATAAGACGGTATGAATGGTTTTTATAAATGCTACAAATATGATTGGGATACCCACATCCCAAAGAGGAGAGCAAACCTGATCTTCCTAAACAAAACTCAGATAAGAAAATTAGGAAGTGCCATTTCTATCACAAGTACTGTACACACACACATAATGCACACATACAAACTTCCTCGCTCCATTCAGATGGAGCTTCATCCACAAGGGTGAGACACGTTTCATACAAATTGCTGAGGAACTTTCCCCGTTCTCCCAGGAGGATTTTGCTTACTTGATACCATTTTAGGACACTACCTGGTTTTGTGTGGTGATCAAGAGAGGAGGGGGGTTTTAATAAGACAAGGAGAAGGAAGCAGCAGGTCTCTTGCCACATCGTCCACAAGAGAAAAGAAAGATGAATTGCTGAGCTTCAGCAGAATAAGATTCTCTTTTGCTGGAGTTCTTTTCTGCCCCTTAAGGTGTCAAGGTTGGTCAACTTGTCTGTAAAAATGAAGGCTATAGCAGCAAGGAAATCTAATAATACGTGGAAAGCACATCTGTAGGGAAGTGTTGTTCTCTTTGGCGTTGAAAACGAAACCAATCTCAAGAGAGATAGGAAGGGGTTATCAGGGGAAGGACTCCCACTGGAGCACAAGTGAAATGAATCTGATTCCCTCTGATCTGAGGGCTGATCTTGAACTGAAGGAGTGGCTTGGAAATCACCCTGGCTCACTTGTGAAGCCTGCAATTAACTTTTCACAGAACTAGGATATGCTATAGAAATCTCTGCTTCACCATCTGCTGGCAGGGAGGACCAAGAACTGCACAGAAGTCCTGTAGAGTAGATCCCAATCAAAACAATGCTAAGTACAGAAACACTTGCCAGTATCTAAATGAAAACCCTTTGAAATGGCTTAATTTGCTGTAAGTACAATTGTAGGAAACAGTCATTGAAATTCAGCTACTGAGGGCATTTCCATCTCAAACCCAGCACAGAATCACTCCAAAGCACTCGACAGTAAATCGGTCTGTGAGTGCCTTGCAGGTGGCTGCTCTGTGGCAGACACACAGACATGCACGTCTGAAGACCAACAGAAGACCAGCTGGTGGGAGGCAGGATCGTAAAGACACAACTTTTCCACAAATGGCACAGAGACAGCACTAGAAGTAAGCCATTTCCCCCCAAAAAAACTTGATTTAGAGCTTAAATAACCCCATCCTTAGGACTCCACAGCTGATTGCTAGACTGACACGTAGAGCTGTAGTGTAGTTCCATTTTGTACATCGTTTGCTTCAGGACGGCTGGGAGATGGGATCCTGGCGAGAAAGAGTCAACAACACAATTAAATCCCACCAGGGAAAGTGCCTCTCTTCCCTTTCATTTCCATTTTTTTTTTCCCCTTGGCACATTGTTACACTCCAAGCCTTTCCATGGTACCACACACCTTCCTGTTTCTGAGAGCAAGGGGAGCTTTGCTGCAAGGTATTGAGATAAATCAAGCGTTTTGATACTTCTTTGCCTCCATCTAGTTCTGCACACAGAGTGATGTATTTTATTTTTTTTGGTGAATTTTTATCAGCTTGACTAGAGCGAGCAGCTGTCCTAAGCCTAAAATTACACAGAGTCTTGGAGCAATTCCAGAAGAGCTATTCTGGGTATGCAAATGAAGGCGACAATCCTACCTTTTTTTCTTTTTTCTTTCTTTTTTTTTTTTGTGTAATTGATTAAGGTACATAACTAAATCCTGGAACAATTTGAAAGGAGTCCCTTACCTTTTAATTACGCCTCTTTTTTACTAATGTACCGTTTGAAATCACTGTCATAACACAGATAGAATTTTGCATTTTTCTGTCTAATGGTATTGTGTACATACCTGCAATTATGCTTCCTGTATAGAAATTAAAGAATCCAAGTTCCTCATAATGTTTTTAAAAATTCTTTAAAATACGGGCTATCGTGATCCCTCAATTTACCATCTGATTTTTTGCTGCCTAACTAGGACTCCACAAATGCATGGTAACTGATTTAAGTCATCTTCAGGCATTGTGATTCCTCTTCTCCACCTGTTCAAACAGTGGGGATTGTACTCATAATGCAAATCGATACCAGCTGATTTAATGCCCTAATTTCAGTTGCCTTCAAATTTAATCATGTATCCCGAACGACCAGCTACATTGTTTTGGAGAAATTTCAATTTTTTAAAAAAGCCATTCATTTTGGAAGTAGGTTTAAGGAACAAGCCATCGTATTCTTTACATAAAAGTTCTTATCAATTTGCAGTTGAAATGCTTTAACGTTTCTATGGTTTAAATGAGTGACTTGGAACACCTTTTCTGTTCATCCTAAGTTGATAAAGGAGAGTAGACACAAACTGAATTTCTTTCGGTATGGGACTGCCTAAGTTACAGATCTGAACAGAGAAAACTCATTAGATAATAACTCTTCCTGTGGTGTCAACATCAGTTACCTCAGTGCTTTTTGTACTGTTTCTGTAGTGGCAAAAGAAGAGTTTAGCATCGATTGATCTATATTTTCTCACCGAAGATGACACAAAAATATGATCTTCTGTGATATATCTCTTCTTTTTTTATTGCGTATATACAATGAATTCATACATATTTTATGAAAACCTTTCACCAAAAGCTCTTGCAATCCTATAAAAATGCCTGCTTGTTACGTTTTCTGAGATGCAGGAAGATTGATATTTGAAGAAATGATGGACTTCCAGAATAACTTTGGATTCTCTGACCCGCTTCACTAATGCTCGTTGCTGTAAAACCAGGGTGGGTGGAAAGTGCAATTCGCAGAGAAGGAAAGGTGAGGGCATGTCATGAAGCTTCACGCCACCTATCGCACCTCGCAGCCAAGCACTCCTGTTGCTGGAGCCATTTCCTCCTCTACCAACCCACTAAGCCTGGTGAGAGAACACACCAGCCCCATCTGCCTAAGAACAAAGAGTAAATCTGTGCTTTTAAAATGCCTGTCTCTTGCTTTCTGACTATCCTTTTCATAATTTAATCATTTTCCTGCGTTCCAGCACTCTGTGATCAGAGGGAGGCACTTGCATCATTTGTTATTGATGTTTTTTCCATCCATTCTAGTTGCCACAATAGTTCCATCATCAACAGGCTCGAAGGATGAACAATTAGATCATGATTTTCTTTAAGTACGTACCAGACATCACAAAAATCCAGCTGTGTGAACAAAGTAAAGAACCGTGTTTGAGAGCAAATGCTGTTTGCAATCTTACAATTTGCAGACTAAAAATTAAATGACTATTTTTATCCTCCCTTTTCTGCCAGACACTAACTAAATTTGTCAAAGTAAGCATGCTTAGGATTAAAGTTTTATTGATTTTCTTTTTTTTTAAGGCAAACTTAAAATATGGCACATAAAGTTTTCATAGCTGCATTAGACTGCAGAAGACGTCCTGGCCCAGATTCCAACTCCTGCCACCTCCAGTTCACCTGCCAGGAGCCCCTGATCCCAATCATGGTGACAGTCTTCAATCCACTGTGCCCACATGGCCCACATCTGGGTCAAGGCAACCAAGCTCGGGTCCTTCAAGAGAGGAAAAGTGCAAGAGATAGAGCCTGAGAGAAACATCTGTGGGAAAGAAGAATATCACCCAGTAGTGGGCATCACCCACAGTTTAAGGGGAATGGGCATCAGCCTGGGAGCAGGTGGCAGTCATGAAGGAAGGTTGGTTTATTCAGCGTTCACTCTGAAGGGCTTCTCTTGGGTTATGTCATGCTTCAGTACGGTTTTTATTCCACAGCTTCAGAGATGATTTAAGGCCTTTTTTGTCTTGAATTTGCATTAGCTTTGTCTTTCATTTCTGTGAGTTGTCTTCCATTCCCTCCTTAGCATTTACCATATGCAAATCCACTGTTTTGAGATGAGAGGAAAAGCACAAGTATTTTAGGAACTAGTTTTCACAAGTTCCCTTAATAAACCATTTTCTGAAGTGGTTACCTACCAGCTTTCCATAACCTTCTAATCCCATTCTCTCAAATTCAGGAGAGTCCCGTGGTCTTCAGTTACCTTGACTGAATTGGGCACAAATTTGAACTGATTTTCCAAATAGCTCATTGGTGTTCACTGCCGAAATGTTTCTTGGCTCACCAGTAGAGGGTAGAGGCTTAGATACCTAGTTCTGTAATGTAAAATTTAATACTTCTGTAATATTTTCATTTATTTATAATTACATAGTGAAGGGATGGAATTTAAACAGCAAGTTTCACCGGTGTTACAGGAGAAGAAGGAGGAGGTCCTGAAGCCTTTTATTAAGTACTTCATCGACTTCAGCTGAATTCCTGAAAACTTCTATAAGGTCAGTGATATTAATTATGTGGGATCTGCAGTCATAACTGCTTTGAGGTCCAAGAGCATCTATAGGGAAAGGAAAAATAAGCACTTTATGGTGTTATTTGATAAAAATAGGAGTGAGTAATTTTAATGCAATCCAGAGAGAGACATCAGTTTGCAGTATCTGCTGAGACAGCAGCTCCACCTACAGAAAAGGCTGTTGTGTAGCTCTTACACAAGCTCATTGAGCAGACATCCAAAAATCAGCACTTGCAGTAGCTGCTCTAGGTCTGACAGATTACATACCTATAAAGAGGTACAAACAAGCAGCAGATTAAAGAGGACTGCAGGGGATTACTCTGTCCTATACAACTTCATGTAAATGAAATTTTAACAACGGGAGCAAATAACTACCAGAAGTTACATCGTTATGTAAAGTATGAAAGCAGAATTTACATGTCTTCATCCTGAAGCAATCGTATTTCCTATTTCTATTGCTAATTGAAAATAAGCTAGAATAAACCACATAGTCTGTCCAGCAGCATCTCCAGCCTCAGATAACTACGCCGAGTACGATCTGTGGTGCCAGCTCTGCTGGGCAGGGTAAGGAGTTTCCCATAAAACGATCCCCAATCTCAATTAAAAATCCTGCATTCACCTCTTAGTTTATCTGAAACTGAAGAAGGCGGCTCTCTCTTGCAGTCAAAACATGTCATATGCATATTCTCACACAGAAATCAGTGGTGGCTCCAAAGCCTATCTTAGAGCGTGTTTGATTTCCTGGCTGCCTTATTTGTTTACAACAATGCTCTTAAAATTGTTTCTGCCATCTGTGTGGTTTCTAGTTGTTTGAATGAGAATGAGATATTAAAATGCCATCCAGATGTCTAGATGCATATCAGCATTAACATATTATGCAAATTGTCACAAGGATAGGAGTTTTTTTCTTCTTAAACACAACAATATTTTTAGATGGAATGGAAAGAAGTAAATCTGTGATTGATGACAAGCAAAAAAAAAAAAACAAACCACACTGAGCATATTCAGCTGAACTTTTCAATCACTTTTTATGAAAGGGTTATGTACAAAGTGTCCTTAGTTGTTTATACTGTAAATCTATAGAAGGACAATTGGATAAAAACATAATCTTAAAAAAAAAAATCTACAAAAAGCAACGAGGCACCACTAAGCCTGAAGAACTCATAAAATGAATTCAACAAAGTGAAGTATAAAAGTTGCCTTTGTGCATTTATCTCCTGAGAGCAGAACTTTATGAAAAATAATAACAAATATCTGTTGGCTACCAAGCATCTAATTTAAAGAAATCTTTGGCTCTGATTCTACAGGTGTTTACACTTGGAGATAAATTCACAGAATCAACAGTGCAAGATCATACCCGAGCCCTTATTGCTCTTGAAAAATAAGAACCAGGATCAGAAAATTAAGATAAATGTCTTTAAGTGATGTTGATTTTTTTTCTGGGACCTTGATTCTTGCAACTAAAAATAAACATGATGCAGCTCAAATTTCTCCCTAAAGTTTGATGTATGAAAAAAAACAAAAAAAAAAAATTAATAGTAGGAAGTTGCAACAAAAACTCTGAAATTTATTTTTGGATCACTGTTGGTATCAAGAACTAGGGGTGGAAGTTGGCCCCAGTGCTGCAGGAAGGATGGGTACCGGTGCTGGGTATGAGCTGTGAACAGGAGGATGAAGAGATTCTATCACTCAACGGGCAGATTTTCATGGCTTTAAAAATTGGAAACGAAATTGAAATTGGAACAACTAGAAAATTGTTTGATCTCCTCTGTGTCATGGAATTTCACTCAGCTGCCATGTGCCAAAGGCTACTGATTTGCATTTGGGTACAAATATTTTAGCTTTCAGATACGTGAAACAAGGGTTATATTTTCCTTAAAAATATGTTACCTATAGAACACCTTTTCACTTAAATCAGTTATTTTTGAAATTAGTGTGTGTGCGCAGCAACACCACTTTTGTGGTAGTGATACTTTCCCAACAGAAATAAACTAACAGTAGCTCTCCCTGAGTACAGCTCCTGACAGTCATGTTCCACAAGCTGTCCAGATGATCTCTTCAGCTTGAAAGCAGTATGAATTCACTGTATCCTGCTTCAATCAAAGCACTCCAATTTGAATATTCACAGCTTTCCCCCAAAGTTTTGAGTTTTCCATGCATTTCAGTTCAAAATGTTATGCAGTCAGCAGAATCTGTAGCAAAGTTTCTTCCTTTGAATGGAAAAGGGTAGTCAGAGTTTTATTATACTCTTGTTATAATGCATTATTTCCAGCTATGTTTGTTTATAAAAAACGATAGTTCTTACAAAGTACAGCTTCCTGTCCCTGCAGTGGGTAAAATAAGAGAATGACAATGGGCGTGAGGAACTCCTCCATCCGTGTCCCATCCCCTCTGTCCCCAGACTGGATCAACCCTACTTCTGCTCTTTCTGAAAAGATATTTATCTGCTCTCTCTCTCTCTGCAGGCTACAGTATTGGACACATCTTACAAGGTATTTCTGGTGAACTTATTCCAGTGTTCTACTATCCATCCTATCAGAATTATTTTCTTCATGTGCAAATACATTGCTTACTCTGCCCACCATCCCTGTGGAACACAGATTATTTCCTTGGCTGTCATCCCCAGAGTTTGGACACTAGAATAAAAGGAGGTACAAATTTTTAATCTCATCCACCTGATTTTGTAGGGTTTGGGGGACAAAACCCCCTCATCAATCAGATATCTCCTCTCCTAAGGACCACTCATCATTCACTGTGTCTCAGTTACACCTATTGTCTCTGGTATGTCATCAGCTTCAAATACTCTTAAATCGGTGATTCTGGTAGATCCTTTAATTGATATAAATAATCTTGGTGCTTTACTCCACACAACAGTATAATTAATGTTGTATTTCCAGTAGCCACCATTTTTAGTATATGCTTTATAAGCAATATGTTGGCAAACTGTGCAGAACTTCAAAAGACCTCATGCAAGCCTCTGAAAACTTTTGGGGTTGATGTATTTTGACTTAATTTAACTCAAGGGCATATGGTACATTAGCTAGAACAGGGCCTGAGTGCAAAAAGACATTTGAAAAACAGTAGTAGTTCAACTACAATCACCATGAAAAGAGTGTTTGAAAAAGCTACAGTATTTGGAACAAAGAAAATGAGGAAATACATTTCAGAAGTGGATTCCTGAAGAGGCTGTGGCCATCATGGAGGAATTGTTGCAAACCCTGGGAAACTGAAGTATGATTGCAAAGGCATCAGTAGTGATTTCATGCTGGGGGTGATCAGATGAAGGAGAAAAAGAAAAGCCGGGGGGCCGCTCCCCAGATGTTTTTGAAATCTGCTGCTGTACCACTGTCTATTCAAAAGCCACCAATTTTGCCAATTGAAATGGTTTGTAGCAAACCACAAGAATCATAGGTATGTTATTTGGTTTCAAATATTTTAATTACGTCTAACCTTACGCTGGATGTCAAGACAAAATTGGAGTGATATAAAGCAGGGATAAGGGAAGAAGGGTTTTGACAAAGTCACCCCCTCCTTCATTTTTATCTCAAGATAGCATAAACCAGACTTAAATCGTGTCTGACAGGTGTCTGCTTAACCTGTCCTTCCACTGATGGAAATTCCACAGACTTCTACATTATTTATTCCACTACCTGTCTAGCCTTTAGGCTGGACATTTTTTTTCCCCCTAGTATTTAACCTAAATTTCCCTTGCAATTTAATCATGGAAATTATCCTCTCCCTGATGGCAAGGGATACATTTTACTGCCTTCCTCCTCAGAGGACAGAGCTAGAGGTGATGCCATGTAGGTCAGAACAACTTTTCACTTGTGTGAAGGCTTTTCACCTCCCTCCTCATCCTTCTCCAGATGAACCAAGCTCAGCTCTTCCAGCTTCGTGTTTTCAGCAGTTCTGACTATTTTTGGCGTGTTCTCCTCAGAGTTCCCTTTAGTTTAACCCCTATACCTTCAGAAATACTATGTCCAAAACAGGCCAGACTACTCCAGCTGTCATCTTACTGACGAGTAGCCTTGAAGAATGATTTCACATTTAAAACATAGTATTCCTGTTTGTTTATTTGGATTTTCTGTCCGCTTTTCTCTGTTAATGACACTCCTGCTGTCTGCCACCACTCCTGCAGCCTCCTTCCCTAGCCACCTTATCACCAGAAGGCATTAGGTTAACGTGATATGATTTGTTCTCAAAAAATCCATGCTGGTTCTTTTCTTATCAGCTTTTATCTTCTGAGCACTTAAATAGATTGTCTGACTGTTTGTTCTGGTATCTTTCTGGGTGCAGAGCAGAGAATGATTGGTCTGTAATTCCTCAACATTTTTAAAACATATTACCTTATTATTGTTCTTTCTTTTTTTTGGTCTGTTACCAATGGCATATAATCTTCACAAAGAGAGTGTCTATTATGTGTATTCCGAGGGCTTAATCCACAGGGAAATGTAGAAGAAAGGATTGGATTTCAGCTGCTACTGCAGCTACTCCTGAGCGAGGATGACAGTTTCAGTGCTTGGTGGATCAATGGTATCACAAAAATTGATCTTAAATAAATAGGCTGAGACTTTGAGTATCCTAGAGCTGACAATAAAAACCTACGTACGATGTTATATACATGGTATACACATTATAGCAGAATATATGCACAAACCCATCCTGAGGGGGTTGAAGATATGTTTTTTATCTTTCACTTTGTTGCATTTTCTGGGGTTTTGCTGTAAAACCACCAGAGACATCTAATGGTAATTCTCAAAGGCCAGTCTAATGTCACAAGAGAGTAAAAAAAGAAGGAAACCTAATCGTACCGTTTAGTTCCTTCTGTCATTAAAACAGGAATCCTAGGCTGGTTGAAAAAATACTGCTGTTTTGAGGATAGCTAACTATTCAGAGAATAAATCTGTTTGTGGGTTATTAGCTGCAAAGTAAAAGCCTATTTGCAGTGACTGAACAATAGCTGCTTTCTGTGTTGGTGTGTTTGGAGTGTCTGCAGCCAGATACAAGCATTTGTAAACAATCCATCCATACAGCTTCGAGTTCCTGAGAGTTACGAACTGATGCCAAGAGGATAATAAGTGGACCGCCAGATTTTTTTGAAATCTGGATTTTGCTTGGCATGAAGGGATTTTTAGTAACACTTCTCACAGCAACCGGGTCTTGTCTTCTGAACTTTATTCACTGCGAAACGTAGAAAGCTCCTGTTGGTGACATCCTCCAAATGCTAAAAGCAGACCCTCATTTACAATGTACTGACTTAGGGATCCAGAGTCCCCGTGTCCCAGACTTGTGCACCCCAAACATTCACAAAGAGCCTGGCAGAAAAAGCTCTTGTGATACTGCTTTAGGAAGGAAATAACAATAGAAACTTGCTTTTCTAAAATCCCTATGGACTCTGCAATCCTCCTGGATGGAAGTTAGTCCTTATTTACAGTGTAATATTAGCCCTTATTTACGGTATAATATTACCCTAAAACTCAGATTAAGGTCTCTCAGTTTCTATTGTTCAGATGCAGCAGAGGATTAATGTGCATTTTCTGTGCCTGGTTACAAGCAGAATGAATCTCTGCTGCTGCTGCTCAACCTGAAAAACACTGAGGATCCCAAAGGCCAGACCAAACTGGTTTTCAAGCATTCACGGGAAAGTTTTAACTCATGCTCTCACAAGCTCAAAGTCTGAATGACTGATGTAATGTATTCCAGGGTTTAGTTGTTGTCATTCTTCTGGCTTCACACGTGGTGCTCAGCCTGGATTTCACACGGGTAGAAGCAGTGGCTTTATTCTCACAGGTTTTCACATACGCAAGTGAGTTTTTGACACTTTCCAGAATAGCTAATTATTCACATTTAGAGGTCTCTTTCAAGGCCTTACCCAAAACATATTGATCTTCCATTGACTCTTGCTGCCCTTAATAGACTGGTGGGCACTCGGGCTCTTTCAGCCTTATTTGATCTCTGCTGCTTACCAGAAATGCAATTTCTTTTCCAGCAGAGATCTGGACACACTTCTCATTTTGTATCTTCCTGCATTACCTCAGTAGTTGTTTTTCTTGCTGTTTGAACCTTCTGTGCAGAGACCTTCAAGGGAAATAACAAAATTGCATCAAGGGAAATAAAAGATTTGATGTAATCCTGAGACATGGTTTAGTTAAACATAGGCAATTTGTCTTAGAGCAGTTCGATATCTGGTTATAAATATATGGCCTTTGTATAGCTGAGGTGATATTCTCTATCCCAGAAAGCTATGACTCCGTTAATTAAAACATATCCAGTAATAGCAATAATTTTACTGGTATATTAAGAAATAATTAATTTTTATTTGAGCCAACGTCCTTCACAGTGACTTTCCTCAAACACTCGATGAGTGAGCTTCAGTTGCACAAAATATTCCTAACACACTCATTTTAGCTATAAATATTTTATCTGAAGTTATTTCTTAAATAGTGTATGAAGAGGTAATTATTAGACTTTCTTAATTTACAGTATTACCAGTTTGTATGCAACTATCATGGACAGATAAAATATCCGGGAATTTGCTTTCAACACCAATACCTTCAAAAAACTCAACTTTTAAATCTACTCGAGAAGGTTTCACAGAGTAAAAGTGATGAAATTAGGTTAATGCATTATTTATGATGAGTGATTTGCTCAGCCCTATGCAGAACAGAGGAGCATTTTTAACCAGCTAAATCAAAGCTCGATGAAGAGAAGCAAAAGCATATTGTTTTCCTCATTTTTCTCGGTTTCACGACAGACGGCCTTAATTACTTATTAGGCCTTTGCAACTTGTCGTGGGGCAGCTGACAATAAAGAGCTGCACCTGAAAAGATGAGAAACACCTGGAAAGTTCCACCAGGACTGATCTTGTCTACTTTTTCTTTTTTTAATCCATGACGACTGTATTCTTTTATTGTATTCTTTTGCTTGAGGTTTTACAGAGCCTGACTTCTTCCCCCTTTAATTGCCTTTATACATAGTTCTAGCAAAGATATCGCAACTGGAGAAGCAATGCAGTGCAGAATGAAAACTGAATTGATGTTAATAATGCAGGCACACCTCACTGGATAATTAATAGCCCATCCTCCTGCCTGCATGTAGGACTTCAGAACTGATTAACCAGCAGCTTTCACCGCTGTCCCACCGTATAAGAAAGTACGGCAATAAAAGAGGATTCAGCTTCTCAGCATCACACAAGCTTAAATTTCATTGATAGTAACAATGTGAACAAGAAAATGTGAGATGTGGGGAAAATATCTGAGAGGAAGAAAGCAGGAGAAAACAAATAAAAATAAAAAAGTAGAAGAACAACGTGCCAACCAATGTAACAAATTTCAAAACTGAGGTTGCAAGGGGAAACTCTTCAATCCCACAAGAAGCAATTAGAAGATCCTGTGGAAATAGTGCATTAAGAAGATGAGTCTCCAAAGGGATGAACTACTTTTTCCTCGTATCTTTTTCTTGTTATTGTTCGCATGGAATTCATCTAACTGCATATTTTTTCCACAGTGTTTGAATGTTGCTTTCCCCTTTCAGGTTGATTATCTGTCCTCTATTGTACGGAGGTATGAATAAGCAAAAGCTTTCAAGACTGCTGAAAAGGACGAAGTACTTTTTTATTTCTCTTTGCAGAACACAAAATCTGTAGGAGGGAAATTGGAAAATATTGTTCTTCTCTAACATGCACTAGAGAGGTACTTGGTTTATTTACTCATATCCCACCTGAAACAACCCACAGATGCATTTAAACAAATAAGCTTGCACTACACAGTAGGGTTTTATGTGTGTGAGTGGGGTAAAGAGAGTAATGGAGAGTCTCTCTTGTGCGGAGTGGATTAGTCCATGCATAGGCTTTTTTTCTTTTCTTTTTTTTTTTCTTTTTTTTTAATTATTTTTTTTGCTATTTCTATTTTTCCTTTTCTTTTTTTTGGCCTTTTTTTCTTTCTCCTATTTTTGTGGCTTCCCTTGTAGAGAGGGTTTGAGCTGAAAGAGTATGGGAATCTCATAATCCAGGGCACTTAGTCCTTGGGTTTGGACATATATCACCTTCCAGATCAGCTCACAGGTGGTTTAAAATGGATCTGTCATTGTAATTCTTCAGTCACAGTCACTGGGAATGTGAAGAGGCCTTTACACCACTAAATCTGTTACCTGCTCTCGCGCCCATAGTGATTACTGCTCTTCCTTGGAGGTAACTGCAGACATATTACAAATCTAGGTTAATAGGTTTTATGATCAATCAACTCTAAGGCACATACCTATCCTATTAATAATGCAAATGGGATAGGATTATTGAGTTATGAGTAGCTTACAAATATTAACCACTAATACATTCATTAAAGGTAAGTAAAGTATTAATTACCTTTGATGCTGCTGGATTGCAGAGTAATAGATAGTTTTGCCAAGGCCTGCTGAAATTGATTAGTGTGATCCCATGCTGTGCACTGTGTTTCCACAACAGAATTGATCTTTTTCCTAGATGAAGATAAACAGCATTCTAAACCACATTTGGGGATGTTTCTGACTAAGCTTGGTTCAGGAAATAAGCAGTAGAAATGTCCTGCTACAGAGTTTTGTCCTGTATGGGACCTTATTCTGAAAGTAGTCACTTTAAATTTGATGTGACTATTTTTAAATGAAAAAAAAAAAAAAAAAGGAAAAGGGAGAATTAAAGATTCTTCATTTTTCACTGTGCACTTCAGGGGTATAGGGAGACTACCAAAACGGCATTATTTTCCAGTATTCCTGAAATTCTGCTTTCTAACAGTGATATTCCTGGTTCTGTCTATCTTATTTACCATGAAACTGTCAGCTTTGATTTTTCTGAACTGCAGGTAAAACACCCACCACTAGATAACACCTACATTGGCAAATACCTGTAGCTTACTCTTATTATCAAGCCTTAAAAGCGTGGCCTTCAGCATCTATCGTCATCCAACTTAATAGTGGCAAAAAATGCATCCCCATACTCACGAGAAAGGACCAAAGTGCTGAATAGTGTAGTTTAAACACAAATTATATATAGGTAAACTCAGAAAGCAAAAAGATCACAGCTGGCAGCATATTAGTTAGGCAACCATGCACTTCTGAAGGATGCTCAGATATGAATCATGTATTTTAAAGCCAGTTAAATTACTGTTGCAGAAATAGTCACAAAATATTACTGCCAATCACTTGAAGGAGGTGTATGTTGTTCCGTAATCATGCAATAATTTAAAAAAAAAAAAAGAAGGTTTTAGTTCATTACTTTTTTGTTTCATCCTGGAGGAATGACGGCAACAATTGTACGTGGATAATTGTTATCCTAATCTGGTAGATGCTGTGGATTTCTGTCCTGATAAAAGTAAGAATAAACTGGGCTTCTCAGCATGCTGACCACAGCATCAGTGAAGGTGCTCATTGATGAGAGTATAAATATTGGTACTTTAATATTACACAGGTTTAATAACTGGAACAGTGTTTTCTATATCTTTTAAAGGGTTAGAGAGAAGCCTGTGAAAGGCCGTGATATTATTTCTAACAATATCACTGGCCTAAATTGTCACGGGGTCGTTTCATTGCAGGTGTTGAGAGACAGAAAAGTTCTTCAAGGTGAGTGCCACACAGAGATGAATGTTGCCAAGGTCTCAAAAGGGCCTCGAGCAAGGAAAATTTCAGTTTTCTCCCGGTTTCCCCCTCCCCTTCTCTAGAGAGCTTATTGTCCCTGTAACACTATCTCATTTCTCTGACTTCTGAAAGTGCCTTTTTGTTTGTAGCTCTTCACTGACAGTGAGTGGCAGTTGTTCATTAACCATTATCTCTTCTAATTTTCTGTGAACTAATTGTAAGGAGCAATAGAAAAGCTATTAGAATAGTAGAGCACTGAGGGATAAGAGAAGAAAAAGAGCTGGCCAAGATTACATTGGGTCATTGCAATTTACAGCAATATTTCTTTCAAGAGATGTGGAGGTCTAAAAGTCAATTGTTAAAAAGAAGACAGAAACAGACCTGTTAATATCAATTCAAAAATCAATAGAAATGTCCAGTTGGATACGAACTTCTCTAGCAATTTCTAGGGAGAATACTTACCTTATGACATGACAAGCATCTTTATTGCATAGGTTAAATGAGGCAGTAAAAGGAAAAATGTTGCTAGAGTATTGGAACAAAGCGGTACAACTGAAGAACTGACCAGACATACCCAAGCACCAAGTTAAGATAGAGAGCCAAAAAAGAAAAAAAACAAAACACAAAAAAAACCCCAAAAAAACCCAAACACAAAAAAAAATCCCTTTTGGAGCTGATGCTTACAGTCCCAAGCTGATGTTTGAAGAAGGGAACATGCTTGGTAATCAAAAGGCATCATTTATCTGGCTAATGTTTCCCAGAATTTTGAAAGAAATAGAAATAGTATTATTAAAACTACTGCAGGTTATGAACAAAGTAATTTTGCTCATGTGTGCATTAACTTGACTAACCACAGCAGGAGATTCCTTATAACTTTAGCTGATTATGATACAAATCACCAGGTTTATATACAAATCACTCATCATTAAAATAGGTTTTGATAGCAATGAATGAGGGGGGTGAAAAATTGTAAATCCAAATATGTACTCCAGCAATGTCCTGTTGTGTCAATGTGATTTCAATAACTCATGATAAAAAGGTAGAATAATGTGAATGACAGTGGTGGGAATAAAACTGTTCGTTTTTTCCCTGTCTTTCAGAATTTCCACTAATAGGTGGATGTAGCCTGAAAAGACAGATGATGGAAAAAAAAATAGCTACGTTGGTCGCATGTAGCACACAAGTAAGAGACAGGCATCTTTATAAATCAGATCTACAGCTAGGGCACAGACGGATTAACAGGTGGTGAAACAACAGATGACATACACAAAACTGATGGCGAAGAAATATGGCCAGGTTGAGTAGTTTGGACACGCTTTAATTCAGCACAGCACACTTTGGAAAACTGATGGCTTTTGAAATAAGTTAGGAATGTTTCTGCCCTACTCATGGTGGCTGTTGGCCCCTGGGACTAGGAAATAATCCAGCACCTTTGTTAGGATAATAAACAATAAAGCTGAGCAGTTGCTGGTGATCACTCGCACCAATTTGAAGTGGTTGTGGCTGGCATCAGTTTGAGTTGTTCTGACTACACTGTGTGGTATTTCCTGAGGAGTTAAAATGTTAAAATAACGTAAGGCAAAGGATTCATTGTCATGCAAAGGTTCCCACTGCTTAGATGGGGAATTTTGGGGAGGGTATTGCTGAATTCCTTATGGATGAGACCAAAAATAAATGTTAGCCTTGGATTAGATTAAAGGCAAGTAAACAGAGCAGCAGAAATATCAGTCATAATAATGAAGGTGGAAGTAGATGGCTTTTCCAGATTGGTAACCTTCATCAAACAAATGCAGGATGAGATCATTGGAACACAGACTGGAAGAGTTATGAAATGAAAAATAAGTTGAGTAAATCAACAAGCATGTCAGGTGATACTCTGCAGCGAAGATGGAGGTTTCTTTTTTAATTTACTGAAAAGGCACATTCTATTCTCAGAGGGCTGAAGCTGTAAGGACTCATTGCCAAGAAACGCTACTGGATACACGCTTCCACCCCCTCACGCAGGAGATTGTTCCTGTGCTTGCAGGACACAGATACTGATGAAGAAACTTTTCCTATGTGGTATGCAGTGTATGTGCCTGTGCACAGTTCCATTCAGGGCTAAAATAAGTGCCATATATGCAACATTGATAAAATCAGAAATGGCACGCAGTGGAATAAATGAGACTGAGTGTTAAGTCTGTACCTTTTCATCCTTTTAGCTGGTCCGAGATCTCCTCTGCCTCTTTCTTCAGAAAGCTGCTTGCCTCCTCACCAGGCTGTTAAAAGGAAGGATTGATTCAAGGCTTCAACCTCTGCAGTTCCAGACTGGGAGAGCGGCACGTGAACGTTTTTTGAAAATAATAATTTTCCATCACTGGTGATACCAAGTACTGGTAAGGAGAAAGAAGGGTTGTGATTTATATCATGTCATGATGCCATTGGAAAAGGGGGAGATCCTCTCAAGCCTCTACACTTTTCTCCTGGGACCAGCGTTGCACTCCCATCAGCTCAGGATTGTGCCACAAGGTGTATTTGGACCAAAAGACAAGAAACCAGACCTGTCAGCTGATACTTATAATCCTATTAATGACAGTAGCATGGGCACACTAGACATGCTTTCAATCTTTTTAGACTTACGTATCTATAGCTACCTCACATGCCCTAATCTTGCAAATTGGGCAATTTTTGAATCCCATCCTGACTTCCACACAATTTAAATCTTCTATTTACATATCACTAACGTATTGAAAACTATTGTTCATCTGCTACCTAAACTCATAGGTATCTAAGTCTTCCAAAATATGCGTACCATCTGTCACAGCCTAAGAATTACCATTCTAGTTATCACCAATAAAGGGATGGAGTCATTTGGTATGAGATTTATGCATAGCACCAGTCACCTGTTCACCCAGGATACAATTGAATCTGCCGCTGGGGAATTTTGAATAACTAGGCAAGGTTAATCATATGCATAGAGGGCTCAGAGGAGTATGCTGGAATCGTGTGGATAGTTCGAAAGGGTGGGTATGAATGAGCATATGTGTGACAGAGCAAGGATGGGCTTTTAATTGGTGCCGGTTAAATGAGGTGGTTTTGGAGCAGAGTGTGGGGATGAAGGAGATAGATGGACGTTTATTCCCAGTAACGGGTTATGCTAAAACTAGATTTACTTAGTCTTTGCTTTTGTACATGAGCACAGGCACAAAGCAAGACTTACACAGTGAGTGTGGCCATGGTGACTACAGGTTAAAGCTCCCACCTTGGAAAAGGAAAAAAATCTGCTTTCCATCCCTATTCCAATGAATTTATGCAGACTTTGTGGCAGTTAAATTTATGCAAGTTGAGTAACTTTAAAAGAAACACCGAGAAGTCATTCCTGATGGTTAAGTAGTGGCCTCATCCAGGGAGGACATTTGGGAGCAGGAATTCAACCCTCCTCAGGAAAAGCACAGAGCTCAACCTCAGTTTGCCACTTCCCAGCTCAGCGATGCAATTAACATTCTTCTAGGTGGGAAAAAGACAAGGGGCTGTGTTTTGCATGAAATCCATCCCATAATATTGATCATTTTGGGTCCTTCAGACAACACAGCTGGGGAATACCTGCTCTGACAGATTCATCTGCAGGACCAGTGCTCAGTGCTGCAGCCAACAACTCCATGGCTTGGTGGCATCTGAGCTGAGATTTGTAGGACATGAATTTAAATATTTGCATCAAAAGTCACAGTTACAGAGACTGAAATGCTCTAGTGGGTCTAGCCCTTGGCAATTAATATAAAAAGTTACCTTTTGGGTGATGCAAGTAGCATCTGATAAGAAATAAGCCAAGAGAAACTGCTGATGGGAAGTCTGACTAGGTTAATATAGTTATCATCCAAGTCATGCTGCAAGATATAGGAGAATATTTTCCACAATCCATTCATTGTTAATGAACATCCAAGCCAGCAAATTAGAATAAAGCCATTTTATCACTCAGATTTAATGATTTCCTGCTGGGCCTTTTGAATGTTCAGAATTGTCCACCTTTGAAATGCTTATCAGCAAATTTGCCGTCAGTCTTTTGTTTCTTCTTCACTGAAGGTTACTCTGAAATCGTCACCTTTTCCTTTTAGATGTTTACGTTGAAAGGTGACCACTGTCAGCATGAACCACTTTTGCCTCTCCTTGATCTTGGAGCTCATAACGCCGTTGGAGCATTGTAAGCCCTTGAGTACTGAAACAAGATGAACATTCAGCTCCAGCAAATTTCAAACCCAGGTGATGCAAATTTGCTGATTAACTCTGTGAATGAAGTGAGGAGTTTAGTAGAGCGCTAGGATGACAGCAAATGAAAATCTGGCCTAAAATATAGTAAAGCCTGCAGGAGATGCAAAGTACCTGCTGAGAACCCAGCTTCCTCTTTAGCTGTAATGTTTAATCTTTTTGACTCTTGCCTGGTTCTTCTGGGGTGGAGGGAACACGGGCACAGACTTCACAGCGCTGCCATCGCCGCCGAAATGCTCTCATCCATCGAGATTTGTATGCTGTGTGACTGTTGGCAGTAAGGACAGTTAGCATTCCAATATCACTTTCCCTTCAAGGGTACTGAAGAGCACTGGAAACATTAAGCTCTGAGGTTGGTAATTTACTAATGAGAAAACTGATTCAAAGGAAAATGAGGACCTTAATCTCTCCTCCATTGAAGCCAATGGAAATAATTTTGTGATTTCCTTGGGCAGACCGTGTGTGGCTTGTAAAAGGTCACATGAGAAATCACAGAAAAATTAGACCAAAAGTCCAATAACTTTTTGCTTGTTCAGTAGAAGAATAACTATCCCTATCCTGTGCTTGAATCCTTTATATCTAAATCCCTTTGCCTTAATGCAGTTTAGGGCTATTCCAACAAAATTTAGATTTGTTCAGATTACATTTCTATATCACCACCAGCTGGGTGCTGCAGCAGAGGAGATGTGGAACAACTGATAGCTTTGGAACACTATTCTTTTTTTCCTTCAGGCTTGATGTCGTGGGTCCCCTCCCTGGGCCCTGAGCTGGAGCCTTCATTGGCAGTGGAGGCTGAAGCTCCAAACAGATCGGGAAACAAAGAACTCTTGGGCAAGTTTCCTACAGAAGAAGCGGGAACCAATATCACCAAGGTGAAGAACCAAAGCTGATGTATCCTCTTTGCACTCTCATGCTAATTTTAAGCACTTTAATACACCCGGAAGCCATACCTCATGTCACAGAAATTAAATACTCAGATTCTTTGAAGTAGTTAAACTTCAACAAAAAGCTGTTCTGTATTTCTGAGGCTTTTCATTGAACTAAAGCATCTGGTTTTCAGTGACACGATGACATTGAAGAAGTCGCAATTAAATTCTTCAAACTTGTTATTTTAGAGGTGATATTCTCCAAGGGCCTGATCCAAAGCACTCTGTACACAGTAGGAATCTTTCTGCCTCGGGGCTCCCTTGCTGTTTTGCAAGATCCTCTATCTCTGGCGGTATTTCAAGCAGTTTATTACAAAATTCCATAATGCAATATGCATTGCTTGTGTGGCTAGAAACTTTTATATCAGCAGTCCAGATAAATGCTGGTTCTGCTATCATAATACACTTTAACAGAGGTAAGAAATACAGTGCTTTATTTACAGGTTTGGTCCATTCAGGGCCTAGGGCTGTAGTAACTTAGATATAAGAGCGTTTATGCACAGAATCACTGGAGCATTCACACGATTATTTATCAAGATGGTCTATGCATAGTGCTAGCATTATGCATTAGCACCTACTTGATATAACAGGAATAAACATTTCATGAAAGAACACAAAGGACACTGGAAAAGTATATCACAAGTGCAGGTTTATAATGAACCCATGGAATATTTATGTTGTACATTCCACATAAAATATGTGCCAGCCAGCCAAGTAAAGCCCTCCCAAAAGTAGGTGAGCAGGATGCTTTTATAACGGCGATATAACTGAAAGAGCATTCCCAGACTTTTATGAACCTTACGTTTTCTAAGGTTGTGCCAAAGCCCGATTCAAAGAATAGATGTATTTTCCTGATACGTGAAACAGACTTAAGTTTTCTCACTCATCTGGGCTTAGCAAACTGTAGTGTGCAGTGAGTGGCAAACCTATTATTCTACTGTGTCACATAAAGGATTATTTCAGATGTTTGAAAGAATGCATATAGTTAAAGGTTATGGTAGCATAATGTTAAAGGAATTCATTGTTTCTGTGTCTGATGGTAATGTGTGTGATGAAAAGGTGATGGCTATTACAGCCTTGAAGCATTACAGTCATTTTGCTATGATAATAGTCCTCAGATTTGGTTATAGCCCTAATATGTTACTTGAAAGTTAAAATCAGATTCCCAGGACTATTGGTACCTAATGATTGCTTATTGTCTCGAATGTAATTTTTGAAAGAAAATGACAGTTGATCCTGAGGATAAATCCTGATTTCTTTTACCTTTTTCCTTTTTTTTTTTTTCCTTTAAGAAGAGCTAAACATGGAGTTTGTATTTCACAAAAGGAATCAATCTAGGATCATAATTTCTAGCTTGAAATACGCCAAGATAAACATTTCTCCTGTTCCAATGTTTTATCCCTCTATATAGCAAATTATTTTGGTCCACGGGCAGGCAATGTTTCTGGTGTTAAAAGCAATACACCAAAACTGTCAAGTGACTGAGAGCTTCAAACCAGACCCTATGGGACTTAAGAAACCCAACAGATTGGTTTGGTTTTACTTTTGAGATACTTTAAATGGGCATATGCAATGGAGAAGTCACAGGAACCTGTCCTGGCTGTTGGCCTGTCTGGGAGTTACAGTGTTGTCTGTCTGAAGGACAGAGGCTCTAAGATGGCATCTGTTTGATGGACACAGGCTCTTCTCCAGGAGAGCCTCTACCTTCCTCTTCCCTACAGAAGAACATGGCAGGGGAAAGGAGTCAGACTCACAATTTGGACTCCTTCCCCACAACGCCAGACAGTTGTCTCAGCTCTATTTCAAATTATTGCCATAATATTGGCACTTCACAATCACAAAAGCTTGTTTAATCCATCATTTTTAGGACTCTCAAATGAAGGATTTGCTGTCTGTGGTCACAGCTACCAATGCAAACTATAAGAAAGATTGCAATCTTACCCATAACAAGGTCACGTAATAAAGCACATACCAGAAGAAAGGCTAGTAATTTCCATTATTTGTAATAAGGGCATAATAAAGTTTAGTAGTAGAAAGTAGGACTGTGAAAGTCAAGGTATTTCTTTTGCATTTCTAACTCATCCTCTGCAGAGAAACACTCACCAAGAAAAAAGAAAAGGGAAAGGATGAGAATAATGTTCCAGCTAAAGCCAAGCTGATTCCAGACAAGCTGAAAAAGAAATGAAATGGTTTCACAATTATGACAATGCAGAATAGAAATTCAATATTTGGTCTGTAGTTTGTGCTCAGCTTTACTTTAGGGGACTAGGAAATGTTTGATTTAAAATGGAGTAGTGTTCACAGGGTGCATTACTCATTCCAAATTTCACTTTTGTAACTCGGGATAGTCAAATACATTTCTTACCCCAGAACCTGTCTGATGTCTCTGTATTTCTAGAGCTTCACACAGGTGATTGGAAATCAAATATTCAGGGGAGATACTGCAGTTAAGTATGAAGGCTGACAGCTTTTATATGTCTAGTACAATAATTGATTTCATGTTATGCTAACCTACTCTGCAGGTTAAAGCAGAGAGGATGGATCCATTTCACATAGTAGGCACTGAATTATTATTTTTAAGGTGTTAAAAGCACCAAGGCAATTTATGTTTCTATGTTCCTTTTTAAACATTTATATAGATGAAGAATACAGTGAACATTTGCATGAGCAGGAGAAAAATTCAATCCTGAAATTTCCTCTGAGAAAAAAAAAGTAAAAAAATTAGTAAAATATTAAAAATAGGTTAACTTCTTGAAAATATGTTTATTTTCTCTCTCTTTGTTCTGGGCCATTTACTGCCTGCTTGTGGCTTCTTGTTGGAGTGGGGACCTGGGGAGTACACCACAGTGACAACTGTCTTGAGCGATTTCTGGCATTTCAAGTTTAAAGGCGAGCAAGCAAACACTACTTTAAGCAATATGGGGCCAAAAATATATTGGCATGGTGTCACTGGCAGACAAATTTTGGATTCACCATCTCTCTTCTTGATCAGAATGGTTTCAGAGAAGAACTGATACTTCTCTAATATCCTCAGCAAGAAGGGGTTTTTCCTAGGTAATGCTGACTAGAGTAAATAAAAAATTGTGTAATACCCCAAAATGGAAATTAATCCATATTCCAAAACATTGCTCTTTTTAAAGCATATATATTATTATAAGGAAATAAAGGTGGGATTCACAGAGTGTTCTCAGACACGATGAATGTTGCCCAACTTTGCTTCAGATTCATCTCAACCAGTCAGCAGACTGATTCAAAGGAGGGTCTCTTGCTTTGCAGGAAGCTCCCTAAGCTGAAAATAAGATGGTTTACGTTGAACTGCCCTGAAGTCTTCCCAGGTATTACTGTTTCACGTAAATACCACTGGAAAAGAGAGGCTGGTTCTCTGAGCAGTGGCTCCGAGCACTTGATTCACGTCCTGATCTCACTCACCAGTCATACGTGTTATGCCAAGCAGAAAACCATTAACTTCAGCATTAATTAATGAGCTAATGTCTTTTTACCTCCTGTTACAAGTAATAGCCATGACCCAGGCCTGTTGAAGTAACAGAATTTCTACTTCAGTAAGGATCAAATCAGGCTGTATACAGTCAGAGACCACTTCTTTTCCCAAGTAGTTTTCACTGTGTATTTATGGTGAGAAATGAGTGTCGCTTTCTTTTTGCACATTAGGGCTGCTGAGCTGAAGAAAATGGGTATAACTTTTCTTTTAATTCTATAATCTTATTATCCTAGCTCCAATAAAAACTGATAATGAAATCTGAGGATATTGAGAACTTGGATTTTTTCCATTAAGTTTAACTTGATATTTTTTTCAAGCAATGTGGTACTTACTATAGTCCAACTCTTTTTAAGACTATCCAGGGAAACATAAACCCTTGCAGCGAGCCATTTTCTGTCAAAATTACATCTGACCTGCATATTTTTGCAATTCTCTGATGCATTATACAGTCAGATCAGGTTGTTCCTTGACCACTTGTTCACCCCTATCAATTGCATTAGCATTTAACCTGTCAGTTTAAATTACAAAGGTAACAAAGGTTTAGGAAGGTTACAATAGATCCAATCTCACGCAGAAGAGTGGAAGAATAATCTTAAATCATCCTTCAATGCGAGTGTTATTTTTTCTCCTGACATACATATACTCACCTTCTAGAAGCATCGCTGTAACTGTGGGCAACTTTTTATGGTGAAGACAACATGAGATCAGCAAAGCATGTGAAAGAAGAGAAGTACAAGCATTAAGAGTAGCGTGTATATTTTATCTGAACTTAGATTGCACCACCTGTATTTTCACTCAATTTCTCTTCTATTCTCTATCCTTTTTTTAGTGCTAATTTTCCTCTTTTTCTCTCTCTTGAGATTCTATTCCTCATTGTGTCTGATTAGTAAATTAGGTCCTATTCTATAGTCACATAAGTATATCATCAAGGGTTACAGTCTTTTAAATCCTTAATCCTTTAGACTTGAAGATACTCTGTCTCCAAGAAGGACAGCCCAGCCTCTCCTTGAACCATCCAACACTTACAACTCTCTACCACTGCAGCTCCTGTTGTTTGAATGGTGTGTTAATAAAATACTACCGTGTACACATAATCCAAGAATGCAGAATTTCCATAAAATGATATCTAGAGTCAATGCAAGGGTAGCCCAGGCTAATTCCTCTTTATTTCAACCTCCAATACCAGCATGTCAAGACAAAAATCATTTCTTTTTTAAACGTGTGCCTACGCTTGGAAAAACCTAGAAATCTTCTCCATTTTGCTTGGGTTCTTTCATATTTCTGTAATGATTTATAACACCTGGGCAAATAGCAAGCTACCACTGGTCTTTTCAGCTTGTTCCAAAGTAGAAGGAAAATCTGCAAAATGCACCCCCCCACACCTAGTGCTGGAGCTCCCACCCCAGCACATCAGGAGAGCAGTGTGGGAGCCCCTTTTCAGCTGGTCCCTAGGGAAGGGGTCAGCACAGTGTGTCCATGAATAATGATGCCAGAATTCCAACTGCAGGTTGCCTGACGACAAAATATGACATACATCCTACCACATCTACCCACGCCACCCTCTCCGTGCCCCTCTTGGCATCAGCACAGGCTGCTGAGTAACATAAAAGACTTTTGCAACGCAAAAGCAGCGTATGATGAGACAAAAATGCCATTGACTGAAGCATTAGAAAAAAGAAAAAAAAAACACAAAAGCAAAACCCTGCCTCTGTTAACCTATAAATCCCATGATATTTCCTACATATTTTCCTCCCTTTCTTGCTCAAGGTGAAACAAAGGGCTTCTGCCAATAATATTCATATGCACAAAGCCCACATCAAAGTCAGCCTGTCTTTTCCCTGCATGAAACTGCATCATTAAGATGGTAAAAAACACTATTAAAGGTAAAGCCAGATTGTGACTGATACTGAGTTCAGCAAACACAGCTGCATACTTCTTTGAATGTCTGCAGATATTTTTTAAATATTATTTTCAGTGTGTCCAGAATGCATGTTAAAAAAGCTCTAAAAATAACAAAAATAACAATGCCTGCCTGTATATTAATTTGAGCAAAAGACAAATGCTGAAAATAATGGTGTTGAAAAAATAGTGTAGGGGATGCGTGTGCAATGCTTACACAAATACCAGCTGTGCCACCTGAAGCTGTGCCTTGATGAATGTTGTTTAATACGTGGAAGAGTGGAGTTTGGCCAGCATTTGGCTTTGGCCCCTTTGCTGGTGAAACTGGGACATGCTGGTTTCAGCTCCCCAAACTGGAGGTGGCTGCTTCTCCCTTCATGCAGAAGAGAGCTGAGGCAGGGTTTATGTGCTAGACCCTTGCTTTAATCATGTAGATACGTAGGCATATTTACATGCATAGCTGATAGAAGGTGATCACGAGAATCTATTGAGTATCCACATAGGAAATACACCTCCAAACCAGCCAATATGAATTTCCAATGAGGGTTTGGAGCCACTCAGGTGTCAAAAAAGACAATCTTTACAGTGACAAGACTGAATCGGACCTCATTGATGTAACCCACACTATTACTGCTCTTGGGCACGGACGGGTGGATGACTCTATAGTTACACACCAGGTTTTATTGAAGAATGTGTGGGGAATTGTCAGACTTCTGAGACAGCTAGAATATCTGCATGCTCAGAAGGCTCTTATGGCCTTTTCCCAGAAACTCATATTCTGTTTTCAATACACATGGAATAATTTTAAAGAAAGAACAAAAGGTGAAGTGATTTTCATCCTCAGTGCAACATTCACTACTCTACAAATACAGCTGCAGATTTTGCTATTCCTTGCACAGAGACAGATCTTGGATTGAGATTTCTGGCTCCATCACATCTTCAGTTTGTAATAAGACCTATCTTAAACCTGCCTGGTCCTAGCTTGTCTTAAACCTAACTGGCCAGTTCTCCAGAGGCCATTCCTCCACCAGACTCATTCGTCACAGACAGGGGAAGAAGTCCCCTGTGACTGAGGTGGGTGCAACTGGGTAGAGCTGGTTCCTTCAACGAGCACACAGACATCAGAACAGATTTCATGGTATAAATTGTTCGAAGAAAAAAAATCAGATTTCACTTGACTGCCCTCCTTTATAATTCCACCTCCCCTGCAATGAGTTCCTTTGGTGGATACATTTGAGAAAGATCCTTTTCATTTTAAGAGGCTTTTCCTTTTTGACAAGTAGAACATTAAAACCATATGAAGTGAACTGGCTCCAGATTTATTTTTTGTTGCTTCACTGTAATTTCCTTCTTTCCCAAAATAAGCGCTCAAGTGTCCTCGGGAACACAACAGAGGCATAAAGTTCAAGCAGGGAGGCAAAAATAAGAACAAATAACAGAGATCCAGTCTTTCAATCAGCACTTGTATTTGTGTTCTTGCAGTCACCATTAAGCAACCAAAACTAAAATTAATTAAACTTTGATATTAATCTTTACATTCCAGAGAAAAATAAAATAAAATCATAACAACCAGATACAAAAGTATTTAAAAGTTGTGTTCTCGTATTTTGACTATGCTGATCTTACTTCTTTGACCATCAAGAATTGCTGTCCCCTGATCAGGGAACTCTTCTCATATTCCAGATACTATCCTGGAATATTCCAAAGGAAAATGAGTGCTTAAATATAGGCCTTGTAAAAGCAGGTCATCAAGAGCTGTTAGAGCCTGCTGGTGCATTGTAATATACTTTATTCTTTCTTGGGTGAGCAGAGCACTGTTGAACCACAGTCCATTTCCAGCTTCTTTAAATATCTCCAGCAAATGCATGTGGAAACACTCCCATAGCTACATTTGCAATTCCAACTTTAACTACTGTTTCTAACACTATATATTCATAAACAACATCCTAAATTGTTCAGCTTCTTGTGGCATAAACCCAAATGCAGGCCCCAGGCCTACCAAAAATAAACAGCATTTGGTATGCTTTTTCCAATGAATATTTATAGCAGTGCAGGTGTCAGAGACTTTTCAGTGAAAAAAACCCAACATTATTCAGTTTTTATTGATGTAACTCACAATATTACTGCTCTTGTACAAAACAAGGTCACACTGAAGTTCTATGTCAGACTTCATTAAAGTGTGTATTGGGGATTATCAGCTTGTGGTGCTTGCTGACCCGAGCATCTTGTAGTTCATGAACGTTGGCCAGGCTTTCTCATGCCACATATCTGTGACATGTTTGCACAGTCAGCTAATCAATTATGGGAAGAAAATGAACCAAAAAGTTACCTGACAGTCATTATCATTGCAATATCACAAACTTGATGATGTCATCTTGCCTCTAGCTTGCTCCTCCACTTGATAGTTTCCTCTTTTTCTTGATACACAGCAAGAATTTGAAAACAAAGAGTCCTTGCCTTACTCAAGAAAAATAATCCCATTTGGAGTTTATCTTTCAGCAGAAACCATCATGGATGAGAGAGCTGGTCTTTGAAACTTCCAGCAAAGCTGAGAAATTACCACCAAAAAAAAGTTTTTGTCTCAACTACACTCCTCCCTCAACCCCCAGAAAGCTTTAGAAAGGAACAAAAGAGAAAAAAAAGAAGTTCTCAATTTCCTCTATTTCCCATTCACGATGTATTCTCAAGATAGATGAAATTAGGTCGTGTATTCGATATGGCACACATGCACTATTTATGGTCTGCAATCAAGCTGCAAGCTGTGGAGTTCAGTGCCACTGTCTATCACAAAGTCAAACGCTGAGGCTAAATAACTTAATATCCTAAATTTTGTATCCACCATATATTCATGCTTTGGAGAGCAAACGCCTCAGCTGAAGGCTCCAATGTAATTTGTTTGGAGCACTGACCTTCCTTTGAAGTATTACTGGGATCTGTCACTGTTATATTCATGATAGTAGATGAGATTTACCAGTCCTTGTTGCCTGTGTTATCAAATTGCTTAACTTAAAATATTTAAATGGAAAATGGCTTTGCATTTTTACCGTCATATGGAGTAATTCAGATATGGGGGCTTTGCAGTAAAGCAGAGGGAAATACTTAAGAAGCTGATGATCCACTGAGATTTCTTCTTCAGTCTTGATGTGTCAATGTACAACAGGAGAATTCCAGCNCCCAATGCGTACATTTGACAACTGCTAGATCTGCCAAGAAGATAAGGAAAACAAAATGATCCTATAATCACAGTGAGACTATCCAAATCCTGTAAGTAAGTAGGTATTTCCCATGCTCGCTTCTTAATCCTAAAATTAATGTAATCTAATTATTTTCCTAATACTGCCAGAAATCTGAGGTTCCTGTAGGCTTTAGACAGTACTGAAATGTGGTGGGAGCTGCTTAACCTGCTTTCTGTACATGCCTCTGAAGAGTCCAACTGTAAAATTGGACAACAAAAATCAAATATTTTAAAAGTGACTTGGGATGTCTCAGTTGATGGGTGCCTGTTGAGTGATCCAAAAGGTTTTCTTCCCTTATCCTCCCCCAAAAAAGTGTGGGCAAAGATTTTTTTTGTTTAAAAAACACAGACGTAAACAAATTTGGCCAATAGGTTTCATAACATTCAGAAAACCACAACTTGCATAACACAGATACGCTGCTTGTTTTGTATGTAACACGGGAGTTTCAAACTGACATACGTTTGTATGGCTTTAACTAATTAGGTGATTTTTATACCTATTGAATTAACCAATACAAACTACTGTGTGAACCCCCTTAATTCAATTCTAATCTGGTTTTATTTGCTTTGGGAAATGTACAAGTAGAAACTCAATCAAGGAAAAATACCTCTGCTACTCTGATAGCTGTCTCATGCTGATAGCTTTTCACAAACTTAAGTAATTGGGCAGGGGGATTCAAATAAATAAAGCCTCTGTATTTAGACAGCAGCACTGTCCCTTCTATTAACATCTCTCAGATAAATAAGAATAATATCGGGGACAGAGAACTGATCAATAGTCCCCACAAAGTAAACAACTGGTTGAGTGCAGTAATTGAATTAAAAGAATTAAAAACATTAGAGTCTCAGTAGCAAAGCAGATGTTTGTACTCACCCCCCTGCCAAGGTGGGGTATTTCCATGTACTCTCCCNCTGGATACTACATTGAAAACAGGGAGAGAAATCTCATTTTCACTTACCAGCTGGAGAGCTGTAGGGCTGAGGAACTCCTCTGGACCAAAACTCCATCCTTGTTTTCTCCCTGTATTTCACACCACACTTTGTTACACTCCTGGCATTCTTTTTTNCCTTATCCTCCCCCAAAAAAGTGTGGGCAAAGATTTTTTTTGTTTAAAAAACACAGACGTAAACAAATTTGGCCAATAGGTTTCATAACATTCAGAAAACCACAACTTGCATAACACAGATACGCTGCTTGTTTTGTATGTAACACGGGAGTTTCAAACTGACATACGTTTGTATGGCTTTAACTAATTAGGTGATTTTTATACCTATTGAATTAACCAATACAAACTACTGTGTGAACCCCCTTAATTCAATTCTAATCTGGTTTTATTTGCTTTGGGAAATGTACAAGTAGAAACTCAATCAAGGAAAAATACCTCTGCTACTCTGATAGCTGTCTCATGCTGATAGCTTTTCACAAACTTAAGTAATTGGGCAGGGGGATTCAAATAAATAAAGCCTCTGTATTTAGACAGCAGCACTGTCCCTTCTATTAACATCTCTCAGATAAATAAGAATAATATCGGGGACAGAGAACTGATCAATAGTCCCCACAAAGTAAACAACTGGTTGAGTGCAGTAATTGAATTAAAAGAATTAAAAACATTAGAGTCTCAGTAGCAAAGCAGATGTTTGTACTCACCCCCCTGCCAAGGTGGGGTATTTCCATGTACTCTCCCAGGCTTCCGTTACAGACTAAAACTCCTGGGAGGGTTGTGCCCAGCACAAATTAGAGGCCACCCCAACTTTTTCTCTGACTGGGTAAAAGTCCACTTTTAAGCATCCCTTCAGGAGCTTTACCCTCAGGAGCCACAGCTCCAAGTAACACGTTCCCTGTGGTCAAAGTGACAGTTGTCCTCATTTCCAGGATGATCTTGCAGTCCTGAAGATCTGCTGCGCTGTGTTTTAAATATAAGGAAGGCAGTGGGCAGAGATGACAGGAGGGTGTGCAGGTTTGGGTGTTCCCTCCTTGTTCACCATCCCAGAGAATCCCATTCATTAGAGGCAATTGCCCGGAATAACAACCGCTGAGCTTGTGTTTATTAAAGGTAGCCACAGCGCTGTCTTGCCACATTCAGGCTAATATTTCTTTATTGCCTCTTGTCAAGTTCTGTTTGTGTATTGTCGATCCAACAACTGCTCCAGAAAAGTGAGGAATGGTCTTTGCAGAAAGCTCCCTCCAAGCATGACATTTGGATGCGTGTGCAAAGCATGTGCTTGGCATGAAGCTTGGGCGCTGGGTTTTGGCACTGGCTGGAGGAGCTAAGAGACTTCCCCCATCATCTAAATGTCAGGCTGCCCCAGCTGCATGGTGGATTTTAAAACAGTCTGTCAAGAGGATGCTCAGGTGGTAGCCACATCAGGGAGGGTCTCCATGGGCTGCAGAAGACCCCGCCAGGAAGGGTCGTATGTCCGGCTCTAGAAAACCAAGAGGCTGTGATGCTGAATATGACCCACAGCATCCCAAAAGCCTGCTGACAGTATATTTTCTTTTTTAGAAAAAGCATTTACAAAAAATGAGTAAGCATCAGAAAAACCACGCCATGTAATCTTTACTAAAAATACCCATGTTATTTGCATGAGAAGGAAGCTGTTTACATTATCAACTACAAAGAGGTTACAGGAAACTCTTGGATTTCTTTTCAGTGTATACAGCTTAGAAATAATATTTTGCTGAGCTAAATGTCTTTTATATCTGCTTTTAAAAATAGTAGCTACTTTGTATTTTGGCTGTGACCTTTCCATCTCTTGGGTCAAGGAGCTCAAAGAAAAATAATTCCCCACAGACATTGCATTTTATTTTTTCTAAAAGAGCAGCTTAGACAGCACTTAGTCAATACTAAGAACCACTATGATTCTTAGTTTTTGCTAAAGAAAAATGAATAATCATGTCTTTTTCCAAAACTGTAAGTCTCTCTCCATCCATCCATCTCCTTCCTACAGCTAATACTCAGTCTAACTGAAATGCAGCCGCTGTGTTGGCAATACAGACTTTAAAATAATTATAGTCACAAAAATCTTAGGTGATTTTCCTGTGGAGTACTGCAGCAATGTAAAAGGAAAAACAGTAGCTCAGATTACTCAGTCTATTAGTAAGATTATGGAGTTACCAAGAAATTTAATAGCATTGTCAGAGATGTCACAATAATGCTGTTGTACCTGGTGTACGTACCAAATGCAACTTCTGGAATCGGTTGAGTAATCTCTGCTCCAGAAAATCAGGATATTCCTGTTACAGTAACTTCGGTGTTCTCTCCTTCTTCTCCTTCTCCTTACCCTTAAGAGTTAGGCAACAACTACTGCCAGGGAGTTTTAAATTGGCCTAACTGCAAGGCGAGTTCAAACCATGGCATCTCCATCACTAGCATTTAAGAGAAGGCTGGACAAACAACCATTGAAAATATCACAAATGTGGCTGATCCTGCCCTGGCGTAGAGGAATGTTAAGGTGTGTGTAGTTAAATTATCTGCAGCTATAAAAATGTCTTTTACTTCTGAACACTGTTTTTCTCCCCAGATATGTCAGCCCAGTAGCCAGTGGCAGAGTCCAGCACAGGGCAGCCCCCGCCATGGGGCCACCCCTTGCATAAGGAGACAAGGTGAGAGAGTCACTGGGGCAAAATCTTCCATAACAAGACTTATTAATCTTGTTTATCAATAAACATCCAGCTGTAGATTTTTAAAAGGTGTTTAGACACCTCTAGGCTCTATAGAGGTACAAAAACACTTAATTGCATTTACAGACTATCCCCCTTAAAAATATTCCCCTTAGTCTGGCAGACCTAGGGCTCTTCAGTATTTGATGACATTGATTCCTGTATAACCCTAGAGAGCAGATGCTTTACTCTCTTGTGAAAAGCAAAATACAAAGAAACTAAGGAAAAAATAGGAAAATTTGTGAGAAGTGGCAGAGGAGGTAAGGCAATAACTTCTGCAAAGGTGAAACTGCTCTGCTGAATCTGGTTCTCTCAGGCAGAACTGAAGTAGATGAAACACAAGTTGGCATCTTAATGCTTAGTTTTTCTTTCTTCCCTTTTCTTCATCATAAAATGAAGGAAAGTATTTCCTTTCCCATCCCTGATCTATCCATCAGACAACAGATCAGTAAAGCTGCATCACAAAAAGAATAATGTTTCCAAAGCAATAGAAATTCTTCAAGAAGTACCTATATATTTGCTTGATAAATTATTTCTTCATTTCTGTATTCATACAAAGCACATGTATTTTCACACACCATTGAACAGAGAAATACTGTGAATTTCCATAGAAAGCTACTATTAGGTTATTTTTCTTTTACTGAAGTTATTGGCTATGGCTTTTCAAAGCATGGTAGAAAGCCTTGCTATCCTTCCTGCACCCCACTGAGTGTAAGTGCAAATTAATATCTTAAAATGTTATTGATTGAAGATAGTTTCAGATTTTACTTAAAAGAAAGCGTTTACTTAAAAAGAAGTGTTTTCTCTGAACCGGACCGTGTTTTCAAACTGACTTGACAGGATCCTGATATTACTGCAATGCAATGTCAAGCAAAGTCATTATTAGAAAAGGATCAATATCAGTTTATCACGAAAATGTGACGTTCAGTAGGATGGAGGCAAAGAGGAGCTGCTCAGGAAGATCCCAGCAGAGATGGGATGGGATGGGATGGGATGGGATGGGATGGGATGGGATACGCTGTTGAGGAGCTGAAAGACAAGCAGGAGCCCAAGCTCAACTATCTGGCAGAGGGTGATGGAAACCAGCTGCTCCCAGAAAAGCAGAAGACACCAACCACAAGACACCAAGAAGGAGGAAAACAGGCTGTTAGTGCCTTCTACAAAGAGATGCTGATTTCTTTCACCCAATTTCCCAAGTTTTCTATATGCAGGGGTTGGAAGGCTATCAGCAGCATGGCAGCAGGGCAAGAAAGGTCCCTGCTGAGCATGGATTGTGTTTCCATCTCCCACAAGTTTTCAGAGGTTTGCAGAGAAGTTGCGTACGAGACAGGGTGTAAATCTGTGATCTCACATTTCCACCCACCAGCACACACACACACCCCAGCCCCCCACCTTCATTTTTTTTTTTTTTTTTTTATGTC
>VXBJ01003717.1:1584455-1624186 GCA_013400055.1 Nycticryphes semicollaris
TTTTTTTTTTTGTCAGGTCAGGCAAATTAATTGGTTTCCACTGTTTTTTTCAAGTAGAAGTTCATTATAATTTTGAAAAAATGCCATCATGAGAAAAAGCACAATCTTCCGTTAACAGTGTCATCCCGCTATTGCTCTGGCTTCTTTTTCCTCTTAATTGGATACGTTGAATCAAATTCTGCTTAGCAAACAGATTTGATTTGAGAAAATCAGCAATTTTTCCAGTGGGGAAAAAGAAAATTGTCAAAAATTTCCCAACCATCTAAAATAATTTCCCAAATGTGGCCGCTAGCTTAATAAAGTTGTAGCCTATTTAAAACTATGTCCTTGTATCTTTTATATCTTCCTGAAGTATCTAGGGACAATCAGTCACCACTTGTACTCAGTAAACTAGGAGATGATACTACAGGAATCGATGTAGCTCTGTAGAGATTAGAAAGATATGCATATATTGGAGAAAGCAGTAAATAAAAATAAAGCCTCACTGGAATTTAATTTAAGTATCCAAAGGGGGGAGTTTGTTTATATATATGTGCATATATAAACAACTAAGTCAAAGGAAATTTGTAAACTTAGCAAGTATTGACTAATATACAAAAAAATAAGGCCAATGTCATCAAGTCATACTCTGCTATTCTCATTCTGCATTAATTTACATAAAGGTCCTGGCTGATTGGATGCAGTTAATTCTGGCTCTCCACTCCATCGAGGAAAAATCAATTTGGGGATATTACAGACTAAACCAACATTTTCCCACTATATTAGTATATTAGGAGTGTTTGCTGCACGTACCAAGCTCTGTTGCTCCTACAGGTAAGTTTGTGTTTCCAAAGGTAACAGGAGTAACAGTGCCAGAAGTATTAGGAATAATATTGTCTCAATATTGAACTGATCCCATTACCGGTAACATTTCTAAAGACTTCTTGGACAACTCAAAATTATCGCTGCTTCGGTCTTAAATTATCAAGCATTAGGAAAATAGACAAGGTCATTGTTTTATCTGCAATAAAGTCAAAGGAATTGCCGGAGATACAGCAAGAGTATTACACATATAATTACCACTGTGGTAATTTATTCAATAAAGCTCTCATTTAATTACGGGAGCCTATTACACTGAGTGATGTGCGAAGCATGATTCATACCTCAGACATAAATATTCAGAAAGAGGCCTCCCATAAGGAAAGCAGCTCCTCACTGGTCTCCAGTTGCATTTTGTGTCCAAGTGTCGATACGAGAAGAGGGGACACGGGCCAGTGACAACGCTGCTGGCTGGTCTCTGTGCCCTGAGATTTACTGCCAGAAAAGAAGGTGGGTGATGAAGTGTGCTCGAAAAATCACACTGCACACCCCCATGAGCTGCCCCAGGGCTTGCAGCTGGGAACCATGCTTCATATCAGCACAGCTGATATTCATATCAACCTTACAAGTTGGCACTCAGGGCAGTGATCGTTTTGGAAACACCTCGTAGCATCTGTTAGAAACACGACTGATGTCTCCTTGCTCTTCAGGAGCAACCACCAGCTGCAGACACAACCTGGTGGTGAGTTGAGACATATGATTTGTGTTATGTCCTGTTTTTACGCAATGCTCACCAGCACACACTGACAAAGTTGAAATGGTGGAAATTTGTCAGTAAATCTGGCCTCTTTCTGCATCCATCAAGAGACCGTGCCTGAAATAACGAAGTGTGAATCCACACCGGTTTGCCCTAACGCAGAAATAGAGAGATTCCTTTTTTTTTTTTTCATAATGTCGAAAAACAAATATGCTTCAAACTTGCCAGTAAGTTGTTTCTTACTGGTATGGTATTCCACACCTGTAGGTGCTCACAGCTGCCTGCCCGCACTCGCTGCCCTCACTGCTCTTCCTCCTCTGCCCTCGGGTTATCCAAAAGCCGATGGAGACTCTGTAAAAAGCTTTTAAACCCCAGAGCTTTTAAAGGGGAAGGTATTTAGAACTGTAATAAGTCACTGCCTCTGTATGAAATGTACCTGTGCTGTTTTAATAGAAAAGCATGGCAAGTCACTCTATTACTTAAGTTTTTTCCTCCACAGATCTCAGAGCTTTCACACAAAAAAAAAAAGCAGTGGAATGAAGCAGTTTGTATTTCAACTCAACACATTTTTTCAACATCCGCTTCTCAGAAAATGCTCACTTATTTTATCACAAATTTAAACAACAACAAACCCCTCACACTCAGTCAAACCCAGCCGTGTCAAGCCTGACAGACGTTGATGACACTCATAAAAGGCAGAGCATTCTAAAGAGACAGCTTTCTTGTGGAAAGTGTTAGCCAATTGATAATACAGGTAATATTCAGCACTCTACATCTATGCTGATATATAAAACTGCTGTCAAAGCCGCTGTCTTTATTGACATCATCATGAATACTTTGCTTCTGAGGTAAAGACATTATTGTCAGAAGTAGCTGAAAACATCACAGAAGATATTTCTCAGTTTAACTACGTGAAAGTCTGTTGTTAGAAACTCTTAACATCAGAAAAAGACTGAAGGAATCCTATTCCCAATAGCACTTCACACTTAAAATCACCAAAGAACATTTTAACAGGGAAAAAAGACTGTGTTGGTGTGACTGGTTCCACTGCAGCTGTGGGCTAACCCAGCCCTGAGCACCACCACCACCTCTCACACCTCGTGCACAGACCTGGCTGGGGGGTCACATTGGAGAAATAAATCAAAATGCCTACAAAACACTGCTGGTACACTGTGAAAAACTTCCTGACCTTCAAGATGGGCACCACATAGGCACATCCATGGAGGAGCAATGCATAAATCCTGCTGTGCCCATTGGTGTGCCCATCGCCGTATTCTCCTTCACCATACACTGAAAATAATACCATAAATAAAAGGAATAAACCATTGCCTCCCTCAGCGCTGGCGTTATTTACCCTTGCTACAATTTGACCAGTGAAACAACTCACTGAAAACTACTAAATCTCCAAAAGGTTTCAACAATTTGCCACCTGGTGGAATCAAAATGCCGAGGCGCTTCCTCAGGGACAAGCTCATGTCTCGGTTCCATTGCAGCTTCAGCCGCTGATAAGGACCCCCTGCCCTGATCGGGGGGTCTGCGGCCTGCACCTTTTCACCCCATCCCTGTCCCCATGACATTTCATCCCACTCAGCTCTTGCCTCTAATCTAATTTGACTGAGATGGAGAAACCTCACGCTCTCTAGAGATCGATTCTCCGCAAGCACAGCACATAAATGAATATTTTACAAGTCATATATATGCAGCCCTTTCCATTTTTCTTTCCCACTTCTGCTGGGTGAAGGCAGACGCTGGTACCAATTTACGGCGTTAAGTTCCCATCTCAGGGGCAGGCAGAGATTCCTCATGTTCCAGCCCAGCCCCTCACCAACCTTCCCCTTCCAGGGCTCCCTCCCAAGCACCAAAACCAGTATAAGCTGCAGTTTAGTGTGTAACTTCTGACATCACTTTCACTGACATCCCGCTCACCTGCAACTGTTGATTAGTAAAAATATGTAATTGCTCATTTCTTCTAGAAAACATCTTCCAGGGGTCTTGTGGTCTGCAGCGACCTCTTGATTGGCAAGAAAATAATCTGCATAAGAATGACTGATGTGTGAAACCTTCTTTAATAAGAAAATGCTCTCTACATACGATTACGTTCTTTAGCATCTAGTGGTCAATAGCTCGTGCAATGTACCTTAAATGTGGCTGTAAGGAATTAACACTTGACACCCAAGGATCCCAATGCAATAGCCCCACGCTTCTGACTTCAAAGGCAACAGAAGAGTAATATTGAGATCAAAGAATCCCAGCACAATTACACTTTTTGAAGTTTGCAAGCCATAGAAATTGGAGGCATTTTAGTTCATTCGTTCTTGTCGTTTTTCTGAACTCCTGAGTACTTTGAATCACTGTTCAAACTTTTGATGCAAACTAGCGTTTTGATGCACAAGGATCTTCTGAAGATGCCAGGGAATTCCAGATTAATCCACACTGACAGAAAAGGCTCTCTTTAGCTTTCTGTCAATGGTGCAGATATTTTGCAAGGTTTGCTCTGCTTTATGTTCTGATGAAAAGTAAGCTCTGCTGCTTGGGACAAACACTGTGTTTTCAACTCTACATATGCAGAAGGCTGTATTTTTGGATGAGGCATACAAAAATGTGAAAAGTTGTTTCTACGTTTCATTCCTAGCAGAAGAGGTTACCTTTGTGCACCCTCCAATAGACATAACGGCAGCAGATCAATTAAAATTCTGGGTTCTTTTGCACGCTGCTGCTCTGCCATTTTAGTTTCCTCTTCTCACATTTTTATTCCATCAGTATCTGGTTTGTGAATGTACATGACCACTCACTCGTTGCCGCCACTGGCTGAGCAGCACTTTTCCATCCACAGTTCCATGGGACACAAGTATAGGTCTAATGTCACTCTTAAAACCCTACCCAAGGAATATTTCCAGTCCAACTTTCATTTCCAGTCAACAAATCAAATACAAGAACTAAGTCAGACACTCAGAAATGTCCTACTGCACCACGACAGGCACACAGTTGCCCAATTTCTGGTACATACGTGCCTCAAATATCTTAATCCTTTGTATTTTAGCAACCTTTTCTTCTTGCTCATCTATGGGTTTTTATCAAGATTGGTTATCTTGCTGCTTCTCTTGAAAATTATCCAGATTGCTACATGCCAAATAATTTCAATCAGACAATTGTTCTTATTGTGAAATTCAGTATTTTTGTGGGAAAGTATTTTTAAGTTCTTGCTGGACAGTGATTTGTAACCCAACTCTCCAAACAACAAGGAATGCTCTATTCCCTTCCCCAGTTCCTGAATGGAAGAGTAGACACTGTTTAAGGCTCACCTATGGCACAGGATGTATCATAAACTCCATAATTGCTCAATTACCATGAGAACACATCCATGCTTGATATTTCAAGCTAACCACAAAACTTCAGTAGCAAACATTTTAATGAGCCCTGGCAATCCATATCGTTCCATGACCCAAAGTCCTATCAGGCAGCGCTGAGAGCAAAACCTTGCCAAGTCAAATTCCACTTGAAAAGCAAAATACAGGCAAACAGCATCAATACCTTGGAGTCTGTCCACATGGAGTTTCTGGACACCACGAAAGAGAAAAGCTGCCCCAGCTCTTTGTGCTTGGGGATTCCCAAAAGTCACATTACATTACATACTTAATTGTTCAGCTTGGAAACCAAATTGCTTACCCTTTATGAGATATAATCTTTGAATGCGGCAGTGCACCACGTTAACCCCATTTATCTGTAGGACCATCCTGGGCAGGTAAAGTGATTATAAATCTTGACAATATTCTGTATATCTAGGGGGCTAAAGTAAAGTAACATCCCCATTCTGCACTACAGAGTCCTTGTAAAACAGGCTACGTATAGCAATAAATCTGTTTATTTTTGTTATGGTTCTTCCATCACTCTCTGACTGCTGCTTCTTTCTCTTTGAAAGCACTTGATTGTACCATTCTCTGTCTGTTTTCAGCATCATAAAATGAAATTCACCTCATTGATCAGAAGATGACCTCTATCCAGTGCCTCTTAGATTAGAGATAACAGCAGGCTGCTGTCTAACCGAGAAATAATTTCTTCAGCTCCTCTTTATTATGATTGCTTCCTAACATATCACTTAAAAACTGGAACGGAAAACAAATGAGAATATCTTCTCCCAGTGTTTGTATTTTGACTTAGCAACAAACACACACACACACACACTGCAGCACACATTGCTTTAGAATAATTCTGCTTTTTTTTCTGTGGAAGATGAAGAAAATATTTAGCTGTAGATGGATGAGCTGAAGACAGGGGTAAAAATGGATTGATAAAAAGCCTACTTCTCATTAAAAGGCTTCATGCTTTAAAGCAGGGAAAATAGTAGATGTACATTCATGTGAAATTTAAACTGTGCACATTCAGGAACAGGTTTTTAAATATCAGCATTAAAGATCACGTTAGAATATATTATCACATTCTGCACTCTAGCATGTGTTACATATTTATAACAAGGAAAGCATGAAAGACTAATCATACGCCATGTGTAATGCCATGTTTTTACAGTGAGATTTGGAAAGCCTTCTCCCAGACACACACTTCTGCTGGGGGCAGGAGAAGGAAGAGGTTCCTCCACCACTTACTGCCCTGCTGCTCAGCACCTGCCGTGGGACAGTCCCACTTCAAAGGTGTTAGGTGTACAGTGACGTTTATCTGAAAATAGGCAAAAATAGGTGTATTATTTTTACTCTTTCGGGCCTACTGCTGAGCTGCAGGAGAAGTTCTAGTTGGCAGCAAACATCACACTTAGTTCCCTGGGCCCTACGGCCTTGGCTATGGGATAGGATCTCTGGAGGGCTTGTCTGCCTCAGTAAAGTCTCTCAGCATCACTCTTACCATCCCTCGCTTCACCACGTTGAAGAATGCGCTCTTTAGGAGTAAAACAAACTTCACTTTTTCTTTTCCTCCAACAAAACTCTGAGTGCCTCAGACACTGGAATGGGTTTTTGACAGCTGACCTTATTTTATCAAATAATACATCATCAAAGCAACACAAGTCTGATAGTGTATTACACGAGTACAGATGAAATACTATACAAATATATCATCCAAGTAATGCTGGTTTTATGATCTGTTTGCCCTAACATCAGCTACGCAGAAGAAGCCATCTGTAGTGTATCTGCCTTTTCTTGCTTTATTTAAGGAGAGGGATCTTTTAAAAGATGAAGAATGGAGAGAAAATACATTTCTTTCTGGCTGTGGTGTGTACCAATGTCCCTTTCACATGAGACAACAAAAGCTGTGACTGAAGTAATCTATAAGGCTAACAGAAAATGAGGCTGCTTTCCTTACTTTTCTCAGGGGGCTCTGGTGCTGTGACCAGCTCTGGGGGATCCCCAGGGAGCTTGACATGGACAACAGGGACTTTGGAATTCTCTGTGAAGGTGGAAAGACATCACTGAGTCTCTGCAGAGAGATGACCTCAATCATGGGCACGTTCTGCGCTGCAAGAAATTTAGAATGGGATTACAAGAGTTTGCACAAAAAGAAATGCTGGTGGCAGTTCTGCCAGAGGGAGATGTGTTCAACAGGTTACAGGATCAGCGACAACAGGATATGCCCATGAAGTACCTCTGCATCAACAGATGAAAAACAGTCTTGAAAAACCTCAATAAAATATCTACCACAGACTCTTTGTACTTTGCTGGCCAGCTGTGAGTTTTAAACTTAATTTAACATGCCCAGGCTTCTAAACTCAGAGCACATTCCCAGGAGAAGAGAGCAGTTATTGATCAAGGTCAGTCTCAATCATGGAGTTGTGGAATACAGCAAGTCTGAGCATCCCCTCTCTAGGAAAATATCATCTGGGAATCATATCTGTTTTGTTGAGAAGAAAGTCCTTGGAACAGGGACTCTCCTCTGCTCTGGGATTGCACTGGGACTGAGGCCTTCCTGGAGAATTGTGCCCTGACACCAAACTGGAATGACATAAACATTAATTCAGAAAAACCTGTCCTGCACAAAACTTCCTGCATATTCTGCTTTAGTGCCACTAAATTTCCCTGCATCTCCTTTTAAAAAAAAAAAAAAAAAAAAAGAAAAGAATAAAAGCAGATGAGGTGTTTGTGTTAGTAACATCACCGTTCCCCCTTAGCTGCCAGGAACCCAGATTTTCCCTGTGGTCAAAGCTATTTTCAGATGGTTACTCCATAAGGAATGCAACACATTGCAGTGCAGAGCCTGCCATTGTTTCAGACAATTTTATCTGTTCTGTGATTTTCAAAACTACTGAAGGCACACAGATAGGTTGACAGATACATTTGCGATGTAATATTGGCTCTGCAATGCTAATATTGGCTCTTGCCTGACATTTTATATAACAACATTTATATAACCAAAGTTTCTGTAATTTCTAAGTTATCTGATGCACCACGGAATTTAAACCCAGCAATTCCATTTTCTTCACTTATCAACTTAAAGCTCATGATGAATCAAGTAATATCAGAGAAGATAAATTATGCTGCTGTTTATTTACAGTTTACATCCCTGCAGTCGATGTACCTCATGCAGGAATTGACCTTTGGAAGAACTATAGCAGCACATTATTTTTGCAGCAGTAAAATTGATGGAAATTGATGATGCCTGAAAAACACACAATTATAGTGTCTTGATTAAAAATGGAGCACATTTCAATGAACTTTTTCCCTTCTTCGCATGATTATGATACACAAGTACTAACATTAATGGTATTTTTTTATATAATGAACCATAAAATTACAGTTGGCAGTCAAGAGCACTCTAGCAGATAAGTAAGGCAATTTTCCTCATCATTTTTCCCTTTGTTGTCAATCTTGTTGCATAGCCCATTGCCTTTTCAATGAGCTGTAATGTGAATATTCAAGATCTTGCTTTTCCCCGGTGTATATATTCCAGTTGAAATAATTCAGTTTCATGCCACCCATTTTAATAGGTTTTATTAAGTAAACTTAGTATTTTTAGGTTTTCCACTACTACTAGAATTTGCTTGCACAGTGACAAAAAGAATAATGGCATTTAAACTGTACAGGTTTCATGCAGATCAGCAAAAGTGCTTTTTGGGCTTGCTGTGGAAACAGGCTTAAAAGTTTGGTTTTGATTTTGCTCTAATACTGTCTTTCTCTCTGTACAGGAGGCTTTATGAAGTTTAGACATGTTTGAATACTTATCCACGTTATGTGTGACAATCCAATTAACTATCAGTTTGGACTGAACTGAGTTACAAGAAACAAACATTATAGCTATTAGCTCTCATATTAAGGCATTTTAGGAAGCATTAACTTCATGCTATTTCCAGTTGTCTGGCAATTTGCAACTCTTGATGTAAATTACAGTTACTGTAGCATGAGATGAGTAGAACATCACATGGTCTCATCTTTGTCTTACATGGAATAAAATGGCAATAAAGATTAATATGTTATGTAGTTTGGAGCTGGGAAGAAAGGAAACAAAAAATCTGTGAAGTGCTCTTGATGGGAATTATCACTCTCACTTCCCACTATGTGTAAACAAGTGGCTATCAGATGATCACAGCTTTCTCCTGCTCCAGCAGCAGGATGAAGTCTGGTCTCCACACATGACAAGAAGCTGGTGAGCGTGACCTCCTCCACAGCTTGCAATGTTGGTAAGAAAGATCCTTCTCCAAACAAGTTTGAAAACACGATTTTTCTGTCCCCTTAGCTGTAGGATTTGCTCAGAGAGCTCAGCAGTCAGGGAAAGAGATTATGGAGGTTTGATAAAGATCGACATTTTGTCCTTACAGTAATTGCAGAGTCATGAGAAACTCATCTTCTGGACATGCCAAGGCCCTGTGCCATGTGAAAGTCAGTCTGATTCTAGGCTGTTTTAAACTGCCAATTGTTTCCTCATTCTCACTCAACTCTTTCCTGATCACCTTACTGACCTTCCTTTATTATTTGTGATTCACCAAGGACAGTTCTTTCTTCTTTCTCTGAACAAGATATCAAGATGTTGGTGGGTTTTATATGACATCGAGCAATTCCTAAGAATAGCAATAATCCAAACAGTCAAAAACCCGTTAACTCTGCTTGTAAACAAGAAGCATAATTACAAAAGGCTACCCTAAAAGTAGCAACAGTAACTCCTTGTTCCAGCTCATTGCTCAACCCGTCTGCCAAGCACAAGGCTCCAATGTGAAATTTATTCCTGGCTTCACGCTTATTCACAGTAGCTCCAACAAAATTTCATTATCTTATAGTTTTACTTTTTCCCCACAGACTATGAAGCAAATAACACCAGTCACTGCCACTCAAGAAAAGGAAAATCAACGACTGTAACTTGGGTATTGGATAATGCTACTGAAATCCCCACATTTGTGGAACAGTTGTGCTTCATTTCACAACATTTAGTTGCAGAAATCTAGGAATTTGCAAGACAGGGTAGGTCAAGAGTGTTGTTAAAAGAATTTTAAAATTTCAAGTTTCAGAGGCAGATTATTCTATTTTTTGTAACTTTTAGTCAGTGAAAAGAATAATTACATCTTGTCACCTTTTGTCAGATCAGCCTACACCAAGAGACAAAGTACCATAGAGGTAAATAATCTATGATTCACACTAAAGGAAGTGACCCTTATTTTCATTTAGGACTTCTATCACAATATGAGACACAATGCTTATCCTGGGGGGTGGAGGGGGAAGACTTCCTAAGACCTACATGGCCAATTTAAGTTTCTTGTGATGCTCAACTTAACTAAACTTAGGGCTACATTCTGTGGTACTTAAACATATTAAATTCTCATTGACTTCAATGGGAGTGTTATTCAGTTAAAGACTGCATTACTTCAACTACTTTATTGAGCTCTACTTGAATAACTGCACATAAGTCCACTGGCTCACAAAGATCTCTGCAAACACAGGAGAAAAGAAAAAAAAAAACTCAAAAAACACCCCAGGAAGAACATACTTAAACATAAAATTCCAAAGAACTGAAAAGAAACATAATTTGCAAACTGAAAATGAGACATCAGCATTTAATAGCATAGATTTGAGTTACGAACTGCATTTTCAGTGAGGCAGCTGTGATTTACCCATTAAACCCAACACATCTGGCAGCTGAGCAGCTGCAAGTGGGTTCAGTGATGAGCGAAGGGTGCCACAGACCTCCCTCTCCTCCAAGAGCTCCTCTTAATACAGCAGCTGAGCCAACACCATGGGTAAATTTCCCTGATGGGATGAGGTTACTCTCATTTCTCCCACCACTTGCAATCAGCACCTTTGTTTTCATGTTCCCTCGGCAGCTGATTTCCAATTGCATTGGATTTGCACAATCTCAGACCTTTTTGAGCAGTAGTATTTATAAAGGGTCATGACTTACATCAAGATATGAAGAGACCACTGTCCCTAACTGTGAGGAGTGTCACTATGGATTTGGTTTGTTTGGTTTGTTTGTTTATTTCAGCAATAATGGTTTTTTTTCCCCCATGAGCTCCTACCCACAAGGAAACTGGAGGTGACTTCTAGTGGGAGTCAGACCTGACTCCTTTAAAAGGGACAACCGCTGCAAGAACTTCCCATTGGTATTCATTCTGATCAGTACCCAAATATGGTCCAACATTTAACGTGCAAAGTTTTCAAGAAATAATAAAAAATTGTGGCCAGCTTCCTGGTGAAGAAAAAAAGGGATGAGTCTGTGCTGGCTGCCTCTCCAGGTGACTTTGAAACAGTGTTAAGTTTTATGCAATTTAAAGTGAACATGGGATCAACTTCCATCACTCATGGAAGGACTTACACACTTGTATTAGCTGCAGACTTGCAAGCCTAGTTCCTCAGATTTCACCTCCAGTAACTACAAACCTTTCCTAATACGAAACTTATATATACATGTATATTTAAAGTTGACCAAAGCCAATTTTTAGAAGAAAACACCAATACATCCAACTAGTTCTCATAACTAAGTGGCAAGCACTCACTGCTAATTTCAATGGCTAATTTCAAGCACAGTCTGATCCATTGTGTAAAAGCTGTTATTAAGCTAGACAAAGTCTATAAAATAAATCAGAGTTAAGACAAATAGCTATTAAATTTTGTTACAAGCTGTGATGTGTTTCTAATATAGAGCACAATTTGGTAAATAGGGATCCAATATGAAAAAGAAAACATTGTCAACTTTTGATGTGTGTCCATATAACTTTCACATAAGCAGTGGTGGCTAATCTTGGCTCAGAGAGCTCAGAAAAAAAAAAAAATCTACGGCTGAGAAATGAAGAGTGTCAGGTTTGCAATGAGCTAATGTGGCAGAAGGTCAAGGTTGACAAATCAGCACCAGCCTAATGCCTCGAATATGTCCACTTCAGCGTTAGTCCGCGAAAGATAAATGAAGAAAGTGTCAGCCAGCTCTAGTCTAAACAATGGAACAATTTAAAGTGGAGGGAATCATAATCTGAAGCAATTTGTTTCATACTGTACAATCACGATAAGGAAAATCTCAATTTTTCTCTATCAAATTGGGGTGTAAATAGGAGTTTCAACTAAAAAAATCTTTCATCAGAATAAAAGTCACATTTCAAGGTATCCCTAAGGGTAAGAGCCAAGTTTTAACCTCAGTGGTACAGCAATAAGAGTAAACAATTTTGGCTTGGTTGTGTAGCTGTAAATAAAATGCTGCCAGTTGTCCATTTGAAGGTAAACAAGAACAGGTAGATGAAATACGCATTCAAGAGACATGGTGTTTAGCAGCAAGTCAGAAGAGAAACATCCCCTGACAAGGAAAATTGCATTTGCAATTTATTTCTAGAAGGGGAAGATGGCCTTTTAGCTCTTAAGGGAATCCTCCAAAACAGTCGTCTCCCTTTTCAGCCTCCAAGTTAATGTATCCAAAGTAGCGTGCAAGAACCATTATTTCCCACAGACGTACTTACGTTTGGTCTCCTGTCAAAGCCATCATAGGGGTCTTCACTATGAGCAGTACAAGTAGAATGGCAGAGAGAAGACCCTGCAAAAAGAAATCTGAATAAGTAGGTTGTAATGAAACACTGCAGTAACAGTCAGTATGTGATAAACCCACAAAGTGAAAGAAATTGAAACTTAAAATTCTTGCTGATTCACTCTGTAACTTCACACTTCAGTTACAGACTTTTATTTCAGCTCTTTCAGGAGTCTCTGATCTTATGATTTTCTCTTCCATTCTCCAGATTTTAATGAGTCTATCAAGACATTTGTATAGCACTGAAGAGAAGGTTATGCAAAGTCTGAAGTAAATTCAAATTGATTTTGACTACAAGGCCCTTTAACTTAATATGCATCTCCTTCTACTCAAAATGGCTCGTTACTACTGTCTCACGCTTCCAATCTCACATTGGATATATTTAAATAAAACAGGTTCCTATTATTCTGTGTGGTTAATAATTCAAGGCCCAATCTTGTTCCCATTAATGCCAATGGGAGCTATTTGCTATTGACTTCAAAGGGAAGAGGTGTGTATGTGATACGTGTATCATCAGATTCACTCTGTTAGACAGCTGTAGGCTTCTGAAAATCCAAAGATTTCCTGGAGTAAGGAGATCTTACTTTTAGGAAAGTCCAAGAATATACCATATCATTTAAATTTGGGGGATACAGTTTCCTCAAACTGAATTATTCCTTGGAAGATACTTAGATCTGGTGATGGTGAAGAAACAACCTGCTTTATACATTGGAGACATGAACAGTCAATCAGCGGTGAAGCTTACTTGCCATGTTCCTGGTGGTTCTTTGGGAGATCCATCTCTTTTCCCTTATGGTACTAGTCTTGAATGGATGAATTCCCTTCATGGATAGTACAGCAGCCATGTCCCCACAGGTACAGATAGTGCTGTTGTTGAAGTCATCCCAGTTGTTTCTATAAGCCCATTGTCCTAATGGGACATTGCAGTTCAGATTTTAATCCCTCAGCTCACATACCTTGAGTAGCTGCGTTAACTCCTTGCACACAGCAGTCTTATTTCTAAATGAAATATTTTACCATTGATTTTTGAAAACAATAATACAAACCTTACCACAATGGCCTCCTAAGTATTATAACTTTAAAAGAGTTAAAATAAATAAATACTAACATAATCTTAATAGAGTATTTTTTACTATATTTGTTTTCTTACCACTCTTACTCAGTTCTGGAGAGCATATCAGAAATTTCAGTAACAGCATATACTTATTATGATACCAAAATCTGAAGCAATGATTTTTATTATTTTTTTTTTTTTTTTTTTTTTTTCAAGTTTGGGCCAGTTTGGCAAATANCAGATGCTCTCCCCCACCTCTTACTCCAATGAGAGAAAGAAGAGAGGTAAAGAGAGTTATGAGTTTAAAAAAAGCTAAATTACTTTAATGAAATATTAATAATAAAATAAAAAGGAAATAATGAAAGAGATACTATATATACATATGTAAAACCATACCAAGCTCCCAGAAAGATGTCACCAGCAAGCACTGCAGAAGTCCCAGACTGGACTCGGAGAAAGATGGGAAATGGACTCCAGACACACTGATGGAGTTCAACAGCAAGAGAACTAACAGGGTCCTTCTTAGACATCCTTCTTAGACTGAAGATGGAGACACATTGAAGAAACCCAACCACTGAAGAAGAAACCCAGGCCCTTTTGTCCCTCAGATTTTATATTAAGCGTGGCAGATGGGATGGAGGACCCTATTGGTCAGTTTGGGCCACCTGACCTGTCCGCTCCTCCCCTATGGGGTAAACAACCAAGTCAGCTGACCCTGGTTGCCATGGCAACAAGGATAAACAAGAACCGCCCCCCTCACTGCACAGAAAGTTGGCTCTGTACCACCCCAAACCAGGGCAGGAATACTAGTTTTATTTCAGCTTCAGCTGTAGGATTGAGAATGGCAAAAATAGTCCTTGAAAAACCAGTAGATCACAATCAATGTTTATAGTAAAGCTGTATTTTGTGGTACTAGTGAAATCTATGAAGTGACTTACCTGATTAATGAGATGCATATAATTACACAGTTTCTTGAGTTGGGGGAGCTTATGATGCACCACAGGGGTTTTTAAAACACTTGAGATCCTACAACTGAAGGATCTTTCTATCCCTACTTCACAATGCCCGCTCATCCTTAGGCTCTGACCCTTACAGGCTAACTGACATGTTTTCAGGTACAATCTCCATGTCGATTTTATAATTATGTATATTTTCCTATAATTCTTCTGGGAAGTTGCACAGAGGGAGAAAAATCACTAGCAAAACAGTATGACCTGAATAAACAACAACAACAACAACAAAGAAAAAGCAAGCAAAATTAAAAGAGGTAGACAAAGGATACTGCTCTAAAACTAGCCTGTGTTTTTAAGGTGTTTATCACAAAATGATTTTTAGGCTGTGGTGGTGTAAACCACCCAATGCTGTTGACAGAATGATGACAGACTACTCACTCAGGTGAGGAAGGATCCAGCCCAAGTACATCCCTCTCACTGGAATTTGAGCCCTTTAAGGTTGCAGAGAATGGATTCTATAAAACTAAACCTAAAAAGCGTATTATTTCTCAGAGGACACAATTGTGACAAGCTTTTCCTGATGGCAAAAATCCAATTATTGTAGTAAAGGTTGTGCTCAGTTATTTCTCACTTCATGTCAAAGCAAATTGTAAAATGAGGTGCATGGAAACTCTGCTACTCTACCTTTACAGATACTTACACTCTGCCTTTTTTGTTGTTGTTAGCAAGACAACAGAGGCAGAAACTGAAGGCTAATGTCATCAAGTGCTGGCTGAGAGTGTGATATATAGATTTTTTTGGGGATATTTCTCAAGAACTGCAAAGAAAAGTTTAGCATAGATTGGATCCAATATATATTTTTCTTTGGTGGCAGGAATAAAGTTATCTTCACCTCTATTGAATTTTTCTTCTTCTTAGATAGTAGTATATGTTAAACTAGTACAAACGCTTTTCCTATTTGTTTGGCATAGGAAAAGAAAAAAACTCCACTCAAAACTAACGGCTCAAGCAATTATTCCTAGCTGTATCTTTGCTTTCTGTGAAATGGCAGTACGGCTCGTGAGGAAAACTGAGTTATTTTTTTAAGGAAGCGAAGCGCAGTAAGAACGAAGACCCTGGTGAATTTGCTGCAGTGGTCACTGCAAATGATTGATGCCATACTCCTCCCCCTGAGCTCCTGGCAATGTAACCCTGGAGTGAAGGCTTCTTTGAAAAACTCCTTCTGAGTTTCCAGCTTGGTGTCTTTAGTATAATATCTGTGAAATTAATTCCTCCCTCCCTTCCTTCTCTTCTTTCCTTTTTTAGATTTCCTTTTAGATCATAACAGCACACAGAAGAAGGGCACTTCAACACTCGCTTGGGCTTGCTCTCCCTCCCATCTAGTCCTTCCACTGGCATGGCCTGCCACACCTGAAACACCCAGTTCTTCTCTCCTCTTTGGATCATGGGTAAAGTGACATGTTTCATTTCCTGTAGCTGCTGGACTGAGACATACAGAACTGTTCCTCTTTCTGCAGTAGCTGACATATCTGCTAAATATCTCCCGTGTGTCTCTTTTCTGCAGGATTCTACGTGCAGCTGTAGCTACACTGTTTTTTTCTCCTCAGCCATTATAAAGGTGGATTTATTGCTTCTTTCACATTGATTTAATAAGTAAATACAGGTTAGGAGATGACTTGCATATATTTTTGGCAGGGTCAGCACAGATCAGATCCTGCAGGAAGTAGGACCTAGGCTGGGCAGAGATTCATGGACAGAACCAGTGCCCAGTGGCAGCTGTACACAGCAGAAAATCTGGGCTGCATCCTTTTGCCATGAATAAGCTAAAATACAGATTAAAATCAGAGATTTTTCTAGACAGCCCACCTTGACCGACCTCAGTTGAGATGACTTAGTTCAGCTTATGAAATTCTTTTTAGGCATTTACTAAACCAGGTTAAATCAAGCAAACAAAACAGAAAGCCACCACAGATTAAGCCTGACCTTTTCCACCTCAGACTGAACTGAGGCCAGATTCTGCTTAACGTTCACTGTTATGAATAAGCTTTATCTGTCAGATGGGCACTGCTAAGCCACACACAAAATATAATCAAGCACAGAATCCAGCCTTCTTCATATTGATGGGATAAAGCAGAGCACAATGACGGACGAAAAGGCCAGCAGAACTGGGCCCAAAACTTACATTTAAACTAGCCTACATTTAAAAGATATTTGAAGGAGTGACTATGTAATATGCATGCTGCATTTAAAAAAAGGGGTTAGGGCTCACAAAGAAGCACTATGCATCAAATGGGAATATGCTACATCTATATTTTAAAATAACATTGATTGGACTGATTAGTTTCAATATATTCAATATATCTGTCTTCAGTTGAGATAGCACTAACACGGCAGTGTTCTGTTGAAACTGACTACAAAGTTAGACAAGTCGTTAACTGATAATTATTTGCTAACTCCTAACAATACAATCTGTATTTAGGCAGGGTTTTCACAAAACATATACTAAACTTGCTGCTTTTAACATATATGGAGGGAGGGAGGCGGGGGAGGCAGTAACCCCATTCCAGCCATTCAAGAGATTTTCCCATTTTAATTGTTCTGTGGCAGTGACTGGGAAACAGCAAGAAGGGCTGCCTTTAGTGATCCTGTGTAAGTTTCTCCTTTTGAGCTTCATTCTGGGATTTCATACCAAACAACCGAGATTCAATTTCTGGTTTCGGCCATCATGTTCAGTAAACATCCAAATTACACCTTCAGCAATATTTTTTTTTTTCCATTCCTGCAAAACTGTCCCAAAAAACAACGAACAAGCCAAATGTCAGGATAATTCTGCAGGATATAATTATGTTTGCTATAATGCTTTTGGTAAGACTAATACATAAAAGTCCATAGAAATACAATTTGTAGGAGACCAATGCTTTTGAGCCTAACTTTATCAAACTGCCCTTTGTTCAACCTGAAAGGCTTTTAATAATGCTGTGTGACACTCAAGATATGCTTCCACCAAACTGATATTTATTTATTGACCCCAATCTTGTGACACAGGTCGGGGCTACAAAGGGTTATTGGCCAGACTCGAGACAGGGACTTGCCCACTGGCTACTGTCAGAGTCCTTCAGTCTGTTTTTACTTATCTTAGCAAAAATCTTGCCCAAGTAAAAGCTGTAGGGCTTGACTTTCAAAGTTTAGAACAGGTTCATTTCTCAAATTAAAATTTTATTGGGCCCTGGCTGTCAGAACGATTTCCAGACACGCCAGCCTTCATCACTTCTGCCGGGGCTGGGTTGCCTACAACCCTCTCTGCAGCCGCAGTCACCCCTTGCTCAGGAGATTCATTCTGCCCTTGGATCTGGGGAAACACTACCAGAAGCTTGTGCCCCTCTTTGCCCTCACCTTCACCCACACAACCCTGCTGGCCTTTTACTTTCCATTTCATTCAGTTTACAGGGGTGTTTTACACAGCCAGGTTTATGATCACCATTTCAGCCGTGTCTCAGTCATGAATGCATTTATCAGCCCAGCTGACAACCAGTTCTTAAATATGGTTGTGAATGCATAGGTTAAAAAAAAACCCCAAACCCAACATTTCCTCCAAATGCCTCATTTGGAGGAAAATAAACCCAAAGGAAGTAGACAAGTTTATTTGAAAGTAAACCGTGATAAATAGAATTATTCCTGTGGAATATACCAATAATCTGTTTTTAATATTTAGACTGCTTTAAATAGCATGCAGATTAAATTTGATATAGATGAAATTGCAGCCTCTATTTATTTGTATTCATACATACAGAAGCAACATAAAAACCTCTTGAGTTTGTGGAGGAGTCTGTAGCGAATTTGCAAATAACCATATCTACAGCAGTAGTGTATAATGTACCAATATAATATACTGGAGAAAGTTGTCACTTGTTTTGGCAATTAACACTGATATAGGAGGGAAAAGGAATGAGAGGATATTAACAGATTAATCTTGGGTCCTTTTAGACTGCGCTGAAGTAAAATGACAATGGAGTTTACTCTGACTGCTGTTAGATCAGTGCCCTCTGCTGATCGCTGCTTGGATTGAACCAGCTGCAGCAAAACTGCTCACATCCACCTGAAATACAGCAAAACTGCTCACAGCCACCTGAAATACAAAGTCTGCAGCTTTACACTTAGAGAAAGAAAACATACATGGATTTAACCTTCAACTTAAAAGCATCTCTACATATCTTAAGTCCCGTGGTCCAACCCAAACCCAAAAACTCTTCTCTTTGCCATCTTGCTGCTAGACTTTGTCTTTTTCTCCTTTCTGATCAAGTGAAATGATTTTAATATATGATGAAAATAAAAAAGCAATTGACAGTTTCATATTGCAGCTGTACATTGTGAGAAACGGTCCCACTTTGCAAACAGCCCATGCCATGACACTTGACTACTCAAAGAGTAAGGAAATCCTTCAAGTGAGTAAAACTGGCCCAGCCAAACCCATGGATGCATAAATAATCATAAACTTATGCTGAAAGAAGTAAAATATAAAATGCTGAGCATCGTCTTTCATATCTATAACTTGTTATACACATATTATCGCCTTGATATCCTTGTTTAGCTAATAATAAAAGTGCTATCATGGGTCAAAACCTGAGATATTTTCCAACTGTCATTGCATCCGGCAGATACAGGTGGAAAGGAAATATAATCTCAGCTAGAAATAGTATTACACTTCGGGATGCTCACGCAGTGAGGGTCTTACTCTGCAATTGAATGAATGTCACAAATGCATAAACCTGCGGAAAAGTATAAAGACTCAGTTAAAAAAACCTGTGAGATAATTACAAGAAAACACAACAGTTATAAAAAGAGAAAAAATCTGAGAGTGAGCTGGGAAACTTGACAGCAGCCTGAGTTTAAACGCTGCCTGGAGGAAGGAACACATTGCTCCATGGAGAATAGAAAAAAAAGCACATAGAAAATTTTGGAGCCTATAGGTACCATTTACATTTAATTTCTTCTTTTTCACTTGAACTTTCAACTTACAACAACAGGATTCGGTCGCATTCGAAAAAAGCACCACAACTTTCTCTTCTCGAAGTGCGTTTCCCAGAGAAGTGTTTTATGCTGCTGTACTGATGTGTAACCTCAGCTCTGGTGCTCACTATTTGGATTTTTCACAGAATTGAGAACAGAACACTACTCTGGTAAGGGTTCTACAATCAGGTGCTCCCTGCTTAAGTACGTGCCTCTGAGCCTGAGTGTCACCTCCAGCGGTTGGTGGATTTGGATACTGATTTTATGTTTCAGACCCTCATCGCTTCCCCAACGGTACATCCCTTCATCCAGTAGTATCACAAAGCATGGAGTTACCCCGTGCCTTGCCCCCCAGTGTCAATAACACACTACAAGGGTCAAAGCAACCTCTGTTACATGTTGGCTGCTGAATATCCTAGAATAGCCCTAGTTATCACCTCAAAACCCAGCTAGAAGCTGGAGAGGGACAGTGTTCATGTTATTCATGAGCAGTGAATAATTGTGTTCTGGTTATTCACGAGCATTGCCACCCCCAGCTCACCACTCCTGTGTGGTGTTTTCAGCTCTTTGACACCGTTCTTCTTTCTGTGCTCTGAAAATGTCTTACACATATTACAGTGGGGCATTTATGTTGCTCAGGAAGCAATCAGAAAAAAAAAATCACTAACCGTCACAGTGAGGAGTGGAAAAGAATAGTTGACAACTCCTTTATCTATCAGTAATCATTTTAAATAGAGTGAAAACATGTGGAAAGGATGCTGGGATGCTGCAGACAAGGACCTCGTCTCAGTGCAGGATTCTGCGCCGCTTAGCACTGCTCCCAACCCACCTGGAGCATCTCACCATAACATCAGCGCTACGACAGCTTGCAAAAACACAGCTGGATGGGCAAAAGCCTGGGAACAGCAGGAGGTTTTGTCCTTCTGGTGGCACCTGGGACACCCACGCTGGGTCTTTGTGCCCTGGTTTGTCCCTGGCAGGTTAGGACCTCAGTGCAGGACAACAACCTGGAAGTGAGCCACCAGTTCTCAACTAACATATCCAGAAGAGATGTTGGGAACTCTCAGGAAAACATGGGAAATAACCTCTTACACTATTTTTTTCTGCACTTCCATGCTAATTAAGCTCCTGGAGGTGCTGCTTCCTCACAAATCCTTCCCCTTCCCTAAGTGAAATGTCAGTATTAGTGCTGATTCAGTGGCACGAGTGTCTGCAAGCATGGCTTTCGGGAGCTAACATTTGCACACAACGGTATTGCTGGCAAGGTACGACTTGGCAGAAAGAGAGCTAAAAGTTTGGCAACTATGGGCCAACACGGGTAGCAGATGTTTTTAATGCCAGCTCCTCTCTAATTGCAAAGCAGCAGCAACAGCACAGCATGAAAGGAGAATACCATAAATCTCCAATGTAGGGACTAGTCCGCGAGCACATAAATTCTGCCACTTGTTAACAGAATTTGCTGACAATCTCCATGCTCTACTTAAATGTGCGTGGTGTGCAGTCCCCATTTGGCTTCCTAATAATAGGCACAGCGAGCTCTGGCTGCGCTCTCAGACACAGGTTGCCATGATACAGCTCCCCAAACCGCGAAAATGGCAGGGGCCAATTTGGAGTACACAGATGAATCTTGCAGACAGAGGAGCCTTGGTGCCAGGCATCTTTGCCCAACAGCGGAGAATTAGCAGGTACAATCAAAGCTTCTCCACTTTTGAGGACGTGGCAGCAGTGACAGACTTTTCCCCTCACCTGTAGATGGGGCACCCAGTGCTGCAACAAGCTGCAAGGGTCAAGAAGTTGGAGAAGTAATTTTGGCTTCCTCATCACAACCATCTACTTTCCACTATCACACTGTAAAATTCACAATCTTTCTTGTGCAAAGAGAGGTGGGCTGGACTTCAGAGAGGGTTTATTTGGCTCCCACAGGAGTGGTTGAGTCAGCAGTTGCTGCTGGCTGCTCTTGCCCCAGGGTGCTAAACCTGCTAGAATGTACTCTCGTGGGGTTTGGAGATCATTTCCTCAGATTTTTCTACAAAGAAAAAACCTATGTAAGATCGTTCCTTATCCCCAAAATTGGGATATCGGTCTTGAACGTTATTTTTTTTCCTGGCTGAAGGCATCAGTGATGCCACTACTCCCTAGAACAGGGATGTCCAGGAACATGTCCCTGCTCCTTGTCCCTGCTCACTGTGCTGCTTTCATTAAAGAGTAAGGGTTAAGCCACAAACACGAAATCATGGCTGGGAGCTGACCTGGAAAGCAAAGTTTATGAAACATTCATTTACTGTTCTGACATCTGGAGGGAGATACTTCATCTAGGTCATGAATTTTTCTGTTTGGATCCGGGCTGATTGCTCATGCTGCCCATACTCCACCCTCCGTTCCTCTGCACCTTCTAGCCCACAACTAATTTTGAAAACAGAAGCGGTTGACCCTTATGAAGGCCTGGAAAGTAGATTGTTTCTTTTTCTTTTCTAAGCAGCAGGAAACAAGACCATTCACAAGAAGAGAAAATGTAAGAAATGAATGTTTGAAGTGTGAGGACCCAATATAAAGTAAAGAAAATCCTGTATATTTGTAAGACTAAAATGAAAATGTGTCCTTTTGAACCTTGCAGTTAGAGGAATCTGAACTGAATTAATCAATCACCAGACTATTGATATGGAAAAAAAATGACTTGTCAACAAGCAGCTTGCAAGGGATGTACATGGAGAGCTGGACATACCAGTTTGCTTTCTCTAAACAATTAAGGGGAGACTCCACTAATTTAAATCCACATAGCAACATCATAATCAATGCTGCTAAGCTGAGTTTCTCAGGCTAAAGATATTGTTTGTTCCACTTTTATTATCCTTAGTTATAGAATTAGAGAATATGGACTCAACATGCTGTGCTCAATGTCATTCCAAGAAGTTCACTCTACCTTCTTTGGTAGGCAAGGCACTTCTCAGCCCCCCTAGATGTTATCAGAAAACTGGAAGGGAATTTGCAAAGGAAAGGGTGAAAAGTGCCAAAGAAGTCAAAACCCATACATTTCTCCCTATTATAGTACTTCCCAAGACAGAATCCCCTGAAGGAAGAGACTGTGTGAAAACGGGAGCTGTTTCTCTCTCTCAAAGAGAACAGATTGACAGATTCTGTATTTATTTTTAAAAAATGCCTAACTAAGCAGCATTAGTCACCCATCATCCATATTTTCCTCTATAAATGAGAGTACATGAAGCTATAGAGTCTCCAGAGCAAGCAATTACAATATTAATTTCAACTTAAATGACAACTAGGAAAAAGAAAAAAATAAATCAGCTGGCTTGAGGAGTTCAGTTCTCTTAGATCCTGATTATGAAAACTACTTCACAAAACTGAAAACCACCAATCACCAATATAATCTTTAAATGAGCTCCCTGGAAGACACAAGCAAGAGCAGTATCTGTGTAGGAAGACATTTCAGCAGTAACGGAGGAACAAGTGTTCAAGCCTGTCAAGCCACCAGTTTGACCATGAAAGAGACTGGATCCCTGAGCTGGGGATACCAGGCACACACATGTGCACAGGCAGGCTCAATTTACTGACATCTTTGCACTGGAATTCAAGGAGCTGTACTTTATGGCTCCACTCTATGGTCCACCATATGTACCATGCAACTGGGTGTTGTTCAAAGCCTCATCGAAGTGACTCTTGCCTTGAAGATTTCATGGACATATGGGAATCCTGGTTGGAGGGGACCACAAGAGATCATAGTTTCCCCACTCAAAATGGAGCTCTTCATGCTGGATCAAGTAAGCCATGGCTTTTTTTCTAGCTAAAGCTTGAAAACCTCCCAAGATTGAGATTGTGCAGCTCCCCAGGCAGCCGGCTCCAGTGCTACCAGAGGAAAATTTGGGAGAAAGGGCTTCCCACATCCTTTCTTAAACTGGAGAGCTGAAAGAAATCTCATAACTCACTTCAGCTTGGAAACAGTACAGAGGGCAAAGTCACAGTATGAAAACCAACGTGCCCCAGAGTGCTCTGGCTGTCTCCTTTCCTTTACTCACTGCTGACAAGGTCAGACCCATAACCTTGACACTCAGCACAAGTGTATTTCTCACCCCTTTAACACCAAAGAGCGCCTTTGCCCTGATTTAGATTTGAGCCAAATTCTTCTGAAGAAATGGCTTGAAATGACAACAACGTTATGATTGTCCTGTTAATTCGCTTAATAATGAGGATCAATTATATACCAAGAACACTTCCCTCGTGAGTTTTTTTCATTCTCAACTAACAGTCCTGTTAGAAACACGATGGTCTCCCATCAGAGCAACACAAAATATTTCATGCCAATTGTATAGCTGCCAAATACACTCTGAAACGTGTTCCTGCAAACACCGACGAGATGGATGTGATATTGTATTCTAACTACATCGGCTGGTTCTTGACTTGGGCTTTGATTTTATTTTTTTTCCCGACAAAATATTGCCCACTAAAACCTGTAATGATTCTAAAATAACATAAAAAAAATAAAAGAAAGTGGAAAGAGTTCTTTTGAAAAATTTCAAGGGACTTCCCATTTCAAACCAGACTCTTAGATCACCAAAGCCCATTTAAAAGTTGCCTTCAAAAGGAAAAACAAAAAAAGCAAAACCACCTTCCATTCCAACGAGCCTCATTAACTTCTAAATATCCATAATTTGTCACGGAACTTACTCTTCCTTCACAGGACTCCACACACCCGTGTGCCTCTCTCTGATGGGTAAACGGCACCCTGTTGAACAAAACGTCTGGGACGCTGTGCAGCTGGGAGTCCTCCAGCGTGACTCTTATTTCGCAGGAGCTGTGTGATATTTTCTTTTGGCTTGGAAAATAAGCGGAAGGGCTGCTTCATCCTCTGTTTTTGTCATACAGTATCACCCAAATGAAGATATAAATATAAGAAGCCAAATAGGAGTTGTATCCCATTTCTTGAACTTCTGCCTATGCCTTCAGATCTGACAGATTCAAGTTTCTGACCCCAATTAAGCAGCTTCATCTCCATACTTCAACCTAGAAAACAAATAGGTAGAAGGGACTACCATATGTTTTGGTTTTCAGTCCATTAAGTCCTTGATTGTGCAAAACCTTTTAAGAGATACTACCCTATAAAATTCATACAAAGCTATATTTTGTGTTGTTTGGAAGAATCTTATTAAACACTTTCTCCTAAGAAATATTCCAACCTTTTGAGAATCAGCATGACACTTAAATGAATTATTCATGCAAGGCTCCGCAAGATGGGCAAGTTTCCTGCCAAGATTTGCACAGTGAGGGGTGTTATAAAACTGAAATTGGAATGTGGAGAGAACTGATGGAAAAGATTTCAAAGATCATCTTTGTTGAAAAAAAAACCCCACAACTTCAGACCTTTAAACTTGCTTCTTCACAGCAGAGAGCCCTCTAAATGTCCCGCTACGCATCCATTCCCAAATTCTTCATTTTTAAGATGTGCTCACAAACACATACGTGCTTTTAAATGAAGCCACTGAGTGATGTAAGTGCAATTTGTGAGAAACATTGACACATAATTCATTTCAGTGATCCTTAAATGAGGCTGCATCTCAGGAAGCTCTGGTAAGATTTCCCTTTTCGACTTCATGGAAGCGCTGCCCGCTGACACCACAGAGCTCTTCCTAAATTACCCAATGCAGGACAAATCACGAGTTATCCTGCACCTACAGAAGACCCTGAAAACCAACCAGGCCTAAGAACAAAATCAGCAGAATTTATGAAATATTTCTTGAGCCCAACTGAAAAACTGACATCTGGCAACAACCAAATGAAAGAGTCTAGAAATTTAAGTCTTTGATATTTTTTTTTAACCTATATTTGCAGGTTTAGATGCTGATGAAAATGAATGATGCTTACTTTGTCCCCCACAAACACACTGTACTGAATAACTAACAACAGTCACATTTTAAATAATACAACAGACACAAGAAGGGACTGCTATCATTAATACGAAGCAACTTGGTACCACCAAACATTGTTTTGGTGGCATTTGCACAAGGGAAAAATGCCTTGTAAGCAGAGAGGCTTGACATGAGCAATTGCTGAGCGCATTTTAATAATTAATTCCACAAATAAGTGAAGTCTATTTTAATTTCACCTTAGACAGCATTGCTATCTCAGTGAAGTAAATTGCAAACCCTCTTCTGTTACTGTACCCAACCTTGACACTTTGGAAACGTTACAAAAGCAGCGGGAATGTAATGAAAAATATATATAGTGCTGAGACTTCTGAGCTATCCAAAGTGCTCTTTAAGATCCTGCAGATAATCTTTAGGGAATAATCCAAACAGCTCTGTTGTATAAAGTTACATTAAATGACTGTACATCATGCTGTGATTGAAAAGTCATGCCCAAAAATGCTGATCAGTTTGATTGGACATGGATTCTATTCCAGCTCTTTAAAAGGCCTCTAAATAATAGCTTAGTAAAGAAAAATAAAATAACTAATGCCACCAAAGTGATCACATTTGCGTGTTTCAAACAGAAACATAATAGAATTATTTTTCTGTGAAGGAACTGCTAAGAGGATTGAGGAAAAAACAAATAAAATGTTTGGAAACATCCGTTTCTCTTAAACTGACATAAAAAGTTGTTTTGTCCCATATTTTAACTTCCTACAAGTTTCTATAAAGCACTTTTACTTCAGCATCTCCATGGGTAATGCCACATCACTGCTTTGCAAAGCCCTAACACGTATCCGTATTTTGACCAGGAAGAATTTCACACACACGGAGTCGACGAGGCAGATACTTCTTCTGACAAGTGAGTGTTTCCGTGTTTTCTCAGCTGTCTCCCAAAAAATAATGGTTTGAAACTCACTCATGACTTGCAAATACAAGCCCTTTTACCATTTCTAAGTGGTATGACTTTTTTACCCTCTCTTTCTTCTAAAGGGAATGGATTTTATCTTGGGAAATTGCATTTCTCTGACCTCTCATGTGACACTGCCCCAGCAAGAAACCGTTCTCCCTGGGGCCATGCATGTGTTTGATGGAGCAGCTTCTTCACCTTAAGGTTTACTGGAGGAAATCCTTCCCCTAGCCAGAGAGAAGGCACTTTTGGAAGAAAGTTAAGAGTTCTTGTTAGTATTAGATCTCTAACACATTTCTCTGGAACCTGAAAATTCATGGCCTTTTTCCAGTTTCCAAAGAAGAATCTCTATGGACGCAGCATGCATGATGTAGGTTTTCTCTTATATAAGAAAAGTGACATTTCCTTATGCTTTCTTTGCATTTTGAGCAAAAAAAGACTTGGAAACAACATAGCCCAAGAGACTAACTTAATATATTGCACCAGGTATGCATTTTATTCCTGCTACTCTGAAAAGTTAAAATTTAAAGTTATACTCAGATTGTACTGGGGACCTGTATACTTTTTCTGAGATAAGACCTTTGGGATTTTCTTTGAGATCAAGTCACGTAAGAAGAAGAGATTATAAACACATGTTACAGAGTTGTCCCAGCCTAAAATATATTCTGCAAATACATCTTAAGGTTCTGTAAATAAGGTTACTACACATAATCCCACAGGTACCAGTATTATATGTACATAATAAAGCTTAAGATCTTATTCAATTTTCAGGTATTTTATGAGGAAAGATACTGCCAGATTCTCAAGGGCCAAATATTTCATTCAAGGCAAGGAGATATTATCATACTCTGAATAGATATAGGAGTTAGTTTGTACAGCATCTCATAAAAGTGTAATTTGCAGACTTCAGGAAAAAAAGAAATGCTTTAAGGAACACAGGCAATATTTATATAGCTACACAAATTACGTGGCAGAGTGGGGTTGCCTTTTCAAAATTATCTTAAAAACTGAAACTACCCCCTACTATATAACTTTTGCCATTATTTTTATCTCTTGCACTTAAAGATATTAAATCCTTGTCTTGAAATTTGGCTCATGAACATGCAATTATGATTAGAGCACTTCATCTTCTTGGCCTGATAATTCCTCACAGTAACTAGTCAAATTCTACTGCACACAAAGTCTAGAATAAATGGAGCTGTCCCAGGCAACTTCAGTGCAACACAGCGAATGCAATCACAGGGAGAACACATTCTCATTTTCTTCCACTGACTACATCACCTCTGCTTAAATAAGCATTTTTGGATCTCAAGCAACATACAGCAAATAGCAGATGAATCAGGTGATCTGGAGAATTAAGTGATTTTCATGTTTTCAAAGCAATCGTGAAAATAAACTTAATAACAATTTATTAATGTGAAAAAAACATCATTTTTCTCCTGCTTAGTCAAAATTGGCAAGTAGTTTCATTCCTTCTCTGCTCTGTTTCCCTGAATGAGCTGTCTCTCAGAAGAGCATGAAACATGTTATACTGAAGATTATATTGTTGGAAAAGTTGAATTAAAGATCAGTAAACTATAAGATTCAAATACTGATCAACCAGGTATGCAGGGGCTTGAGTGTTAATGTGCTGACTTTAATAATAATGTTAATGAAAGGCATTGCCTCAGACAAGAAGATATGCCTATCACAGTTGTATCTTATCTATCTTTAATACATTTAGTCAATATACAATGATGCTGAACATATCTGTGCAAACATACCTAATTTTTTACCCTGAAAGCTTGTCAATAGTATTTCTGTTAGCATACTTCAGCTTAACTATTGGAAAGAAGTGGCTGCAAACAATATTCTCTTTGTCCTGTTTTTGTGGGTACTAAATCCACATTAAGATGACTGCTGAGCCTTGGAATGACACCTCCATATCATGAAAAACCCAAGAGTTATTTTAAAAATGATGCTACTGTAAAGAGATTTTCTCTGCAATAGACGTTCTCCTGAGGATAACCCGAAAAGGTTCGGATCAGCATCATGACCCAGGAGACAAGACCACAGGATCAGTCCAACCACATTTGTGCACAGGTGGCAAAGACAACCCACCTACACCTCAGCCTCCCTGGCCAGTCAGGAGCTGGATATCCACAAAATATCCCTCCTTTTCATGGGAGCGTGGACCGAGAGTCCTGGTCTATAAAGTCTCTGTTAATATACAGATAAAACAAAGCCATTTTCACCCCAAAATCAGGATGTGTTATTATTCTATCTGTGCAACTGAGCACAACTCTTGGACAGTGAACCAAAAACCTAAACATCTGTCTGCACATGATTCCTCTCATCATGGCTACGCTGGTCACAAACAGGTATTGTACGACACAGACATCCCAACTGGAAATTTTCTGTAGCGTTTGAAGCTACAGAGCATGAAATGATCATATCAATTGATAATGACTGAAGCATGAATATAAAATAATTACTGCCTTCAAGGGAAAATAGGAAAAGTAAAAATAATAACTAGTAGAGAATAAAATAGAAGGAATACATTAATGTATAAATGAGATACCTGGCCAGAGCCTTTGAAGGTGAGCTGCACATCCACCGCTTGAGCTTTGATCACCAGCATGGTGCTCACCAGGAGACACCACCTGCACAAGGAGCAAGAGATGAACACAGTACAGACCTTGCACAGCTCAGCCAGAGTCCGGGTCAGGATGCCAAGGCTGAGATGTTTTCCTGCTCTCTTTCTCTTCTGAATGCCAGGTTTCTTTCTCAGCTTGTTTTTCATTGAAGGAGACGACAGGTTTCATTGTTTTAGCACTACAGAAGAGACCCCATGGTGGTACCTGCTGAAGGCAGCCAGTACACAGACACCCCCTCCGCTCCCATTCTCCTAATTTTCCATTTATAGCTGCATAAAATCACAGAACGGTTAGAGTTGGAAAGGACCCTGAGGATCATCTAGTTCCAAACTTCCCACTACACCAGGCTGCTCAAAGCCCTGTGGAGTCACAGTTTCCCAGGCCACACCACAGACATGCTGCAGGGGTTCTCTGGGACTGATACTCCTTTGAAAATCATTTACTGGTGGTCAATAGAACCTGTGAAGCAGTTTCTGTTTTATTTGTTTCCTTTTGCTATCGTTCCCTATAACATTTTAAAGGAAAAAAATAAAAATGGAACAAACAAAGCTGTGTGATCAAAATTTCATATTAAGTTTCTGATAATTTACTCCCAAGAGATTAAAACATGAGCCAGAACTCCTAAGTGAAATTACAGCTCCATGCAATTCGCAGTCATTTGCCAATTAATGTACATTAGCAGTATACACCAATGAAGGAACCTGACAACACTCAAAATACGTACACTTTACAATAATGAAGACTTCGTTAGAAACCCTATATAAAGTGACATCCATATGTTTCAGAAAAATTGGATCTTAGCTGCTCATTGAATCTGGTTTTCCTCAATTATAGAAAGCTCATTTGTAAACAGTGAAATAGTTAAAGAATATATTTTATCTTTTTTAGGACTCAGAAGCTGAGAACAATGTGTCCACTGATTAGAGACCGAGTTTTTGTCCACTTTAGCTCAAACTGACTACTATTTGTTCTGTCAGTAGATAACAGGGTGGACTTTGATGGTCTCATTGGACAGCTCTGCATTTGCAATGATTTTTGTCAGTAGTTTCTTTAGTGATAAAAACAAAGCAGCACTCATTAAAAAAAAAATCAAACTGACCACTGCTAGAGAATTAAAAGAATGTTTATTTTCTAATTTTTAACATTAAAGAGTTAGAGACTACATTAAGAAAACCATTAAATTAAGATCTGTAGAAATGGTGAGCACTTAGGAAAAAAAAAGGATATTTGTTAATTAGTTTGGGTTGAAAGTGATGTTATCCTACTAGATATATTCCATTGAGTTGAACTCTTGTTGACTAGAAGTTAACTTATAAACCTGACATGGTTTCACCCAAGCCAATAGAATTACATTTTCTTCCTGGAGGTACATTGATAATCCGGCTCATCAACTTCAAATGAGCAGAAACTGATTTACCAGTCATGAGGAAGGCCCAAATCAGTCTTCCAAATAAATGATAATTCTAGTAGCCCTCCTCATAGGGCTACAAGAGTATGTACCATCATGTACATATTGTACACGAAAGTATCCAATAAATATTTAAAAAATCTTACAAATACTATGAATAAACAGAGAAAGCTTCAAAAGCTTACTTCCCTAAAGAAAGAGGAAGGGGGAAAAAAAATGGAATTTTGAGGAAAGGGAAAGAGAAAAATCAAAGGAAAGTCTCTGAAAGTGAATTTCTGGAAACAAATATATTCCAAAGGCTGCAGCAAAATCTAACCTCAGCACAGCGGGGGTGAGACGAATGGGTTGTCAAAGCCGTTAGGAGCCATTCATACTTTTAGAACAGCCGTGTACCGGTATGATTGTCTGCTGCACCGAGGGACTTCAGCCTCCTGAAGTGTTTTTTACTGGTAGCGAGGTCTAGGAAGAAAATATCAGCCTACTTTGTGAGAAATATCAATATTAAATTTCACCTGCCTAGGAATTAAGTGGAAGGTAAAAAGCTCAACCTGGGGGAGAATGGTAAAAAGGAGAGGCCAATTCTACTGCAAAAATTGAAACCTGGAGTTTTCCCCCAGTGAATGATTTTATGGACTTCGCTTAATCTTTCAAAAATATAGGATATTGATTTACCTTCCAAACCGAAATGTCATTTAAACCCTCCAAATAAAACTCATCACTTAAAAGAGACTCAAACAGTACTTTAAAAATATACATGTTTTCCATGAGGATATTGGTCAAAAACATCTTTATTCCCACGTCACCGTTTTATTTTCACATCTCCTTAACTCCTGGTGTAAAATCAGGGTAGTAGTACCCAAAGTGAGCCAACTGCTATGCAATCTCCAGAAGCCCTTCCAAACTAAGTTCCTCCAGGATTTTTATGGGTTTTGGGTCCACACTCCCCCTTTGACCCCAAAGGCATTGGCAGTTTCTTTTTTACCATAAACAATTAACAAACCCAGGAGAAATGTACAAATTGTATCAGTAACATATAATCCAAGTCATTTCCAAAAATACAACAGTATTTTCAGAGAGAAGATCCAACGAATAAGTAAAGGGGAAAAATAGGGTAGATTCTGTTGCTAATTTTGTCAATTAATTGCTGGAAGAAGGGAAGTCAGAAAAGAGTTTGGACAACATAAAAGTTCAGTTGTTGCTTTAAAGCCAAAATCATGAATTGCTGAAGGGAATTTTGAAACACACTGGAAAATATTTTTAGCTTTTTCTGAGTCCATAGATACCTGTGCACATTCTGACCTCCAGGAGAGGTGCTATAAACAGGCTTCAATTTAGATGTACACTGTGCCTTCAAAAAATAGCCTTGCAGCCTGCATGGCTATTGAGACAGCTATAAATAATAGAAGAGCTAATGTAGGAATCATTTCTGAGCTCAGTGGTCAAACACATTTTGGCAACCTGAACAGTCGATTACCAATTTTACATTTTATTGCAATATCTATTTCTATTCCTTCAGGGTGGCTGCTCTGACTCCAGAGGTCCTGCTGAAAGCTGTGCCAGTGCAGACACCCCAGCATCACCCCAGCCCACTCTGCGCATCCTCAAGTCAACAGCAAAACATTCCTGACTGGCAATAACCACCAGCTGCAGCCCTGCCCACCAGGCAAAGCCTTTGAGCAACCTGCTCTAGTGGGATGTGTCCCTGCCCATGGCAGGGGGGTTGGAACGAGTTGATCTTTAGTGTCCCCTCCAACCCAAACCATCCCGTGATTCTATGAAGACCAACCGCCGTCTCTTCCAACTCATATGCCACCAATGATGGTTGGATTAGAGATGCTATTTTTATAAACCAAATTGAGATTATTGCAAAGAAATCCAGTGGTGGAAATTTGCCACAATCCTCATTTAGCTGGTTAGTAATTAATGAGCACTCCACGCATCACTATATTTTCTGCCAGTATTATCCCAGCACGGGTTGTTAGAGACTTGTTCAGGGAAGTCCTTCTTCTTTCCTCTGTGGCTTAAACAGGCTTAGTTTTATATGGCTGGATTGAAAAGTCTTTAATCATTCTGGTGAATTTTCCCTGACCTCCCTCTGAATTTCCAAGCAGCTTCATGAATCGTGGACACCCACACAGCAGAGCAGCATTGCCCTGGGAGCTCCTCTGCTAGACAGAGATAGTTTCTCCCCAGACCTATTCAGTATTCTCCCATCGTAAACCCCTTCTTGGGATAAAAATCTCCTATCCTGCAAGTATCAGCTACGTTCATTATTCTTAGATATATGACCTTACATTTGGTGGTATGAAACACATATTGATTGAATGCTCATCTGACAGGCTTGTAATTACTCAGGTCATCCCATTTACCCCTTTTAAATAATGGCAGAACACCAGCTTTGTTCCAGCCTATTGAAACTTCTCTAGTGATCCAGGACTTATTAAAAATAAACATTAATGATCCAAAGAGCAGCTCAGCCGCCTCTTAAAAATTTTAGGAGCCAGTTACCCAGACTTACTGATTTAACGGAGCCTGATGATCATAGCTGCCATTTAACTGCCTCTTAATCACTGCTGGGATATAAATTATTCCTTCCCATGAGGCAGTGGCATCACCCTCCTTCCTCTCCACCGGGGAGCAGACAGATGCACCGACAGTGCCCTTTCCATCTGCAAACAGACTGGTTCAACTGTTAAACTTCTTTTCACTCCTGCCATATTTAAAGGACCCTATGAAATAGGTTTAAACTCGCTGGCCATACATTTCTCTCACGCTCCCTCACTTGTCAATCTTGCCGTGTTCAACTCCGTGTTTATATTCTCTGCTTCATACTCCTACCTGCCCTGCTCACCGTTTGTCATAGAGTGTTTTTCAAAGGTGGGGCGGAGAGGAAAGGAAGGAATTAGGGGAGTTTTATACTCTTTGTGAAATTGGATCTTTTAGAGAACAGTAAATGAATTATTGAGATTTGTTTTTTCCCCATTAGCATATACTAGACATAATCAAACCATGCTCCCCTGCACTAAGCAACCACTAACTTCTCATTCGGTGATCAATTACTCTCTTGCCGTGGAGATGGGATCTAATAGAAAGCTCCCTTCTGCTCAAGTTTGGGAAATATCAACCACTGTTTCTAAGAAACACCAAGGGGAATCTCCTACCAGTTGCCTGAGACCTTCCCCATCTGCCTCTCCAAGGAAAGGACCCTGCCATTCTGCGGTTCTCCTCCTCCTCCCCTGCAAACACACGCTGCAGAACAGAGAGCGGAAAAGTTCCTGTGGGATTTGTTTTCCTAGCAGACATGATCAAGTGCCCCATCTTGTATTTTAGCTATTAGAAAAATTGAACTCGAGCGCTGATGGTTCATTTGTATTAATTGCCTGTGACTGACAAGGGTAATGCACTCTGTTCTAAGTGCCATTTCCCTCTGCCTTCTGCCTGCTCGCTTCTTCCGAAAGAGCAGAAAGAGCCACTAATTGTTATATTCAATACTCTCTATTTCCTGCAAGCAATACCAATTTAATTAAATTTACATGGTTATAACTGATCACTACAATTCCTCTCATCTGTTTATACAGGTCACTAGAATTGATAAATCTCCATTCCATTGCTGACATCTTCATTTTAAGTGCTCCCTCAGTTCCCTACTGACCTTTTTTTTAAAAAAAAAAAAAAGTTGTTTTCTACCCTTTCTGCTCAGTTATTCACACTGTCCTAGCGGAGGCTGGTTGAAATAGAGGTCTTCTCCTTCCAGAGGAGGCAGGACAACAGCCCAGCAAAGCAGCAACCCCAAATCCCCATTTTATGCTGTTACTGGTAGGGTATTTCCCTGCATGCTTAGAGCAGGAAGGATCTTTGAGAAGAGAATTTGGACACTTTTCTTCTTTCACCTCTTTAAATCCACTGGAGCCATTCACAGGTGAAACCAGAGGCTGCAAGGCTGTTACCCTCAACAGAGATCATCATCACTATAGTGGGTATCTGAAACCGGCCGAGACAGGCAGCGCTGGTGATGCCCCAGCACCACAAAGGCACTGCAGTGCTCTCCCAGACACAAAGCAGCAGCAAAACATCTCACTGCTTTAAGCCCAAAACCAGAGAGGGTCGATGCAGGGGTGGCTGCTCCTCCCCATGTCACCAAGAGCCTTCCAGCTCTACTCCTCCGGCGCCCAGGCTCCAGCAACAAGGTTAAATCTCACCCCATTCCCCTGTGCTTCTCCCAGGGCAGGCAAGGCCACGCTTCCACTGCAATTCAGAAAGCCTGAATAAAGTAGCTTAACAAGCTCTCCTCTTCTGTGGCTCCTCAGCAGTGCTCTCTGTCCGAGCCCAGAGGAAGTGCCCCAACACTTTGTCCTTGTCCCAGGCTCTGATTCCCCTCTGAACCTGCTTTTTCTCTGGCTTGGGCAGGAGAGTTCCTGCAGCCCTCGCTCACCCAGTTCCTGCTCAAAGCAGGGTTACACTAATGCAGGCGAGGTTACTGCTTCCAGCCAGTCTCTTCAAAGTGGCAGAGGCTGACTTTGAAGGGGTTGGAAGGAATAAAAACGAAACTCAATTTTCAACTGCACAAGCAGGAAGGAGGTAGGAAGGAACAAGCCACCGAGACTGAGCATCACGGACGGGTCCATCTTCAGAGCCCATGCTCAGAAATGAGGTAGAGCTGGCCATGCTGCCAGACAGTGGGAGAGCTGTTTGGTCACTCCAAAAGAGCAGAGAACGGCCTCGTAGTTACCATGCACTGAGGATGCTCATTCTCATCCCACCAGGTGCTACCTTTGCTGCACAACCCTCACTGACGAGCAGAGCAACCACCAATGAGGACTTAAACAACTGGTTCTCTTGCAATTAATGGGAATAAAATTTTCTTCTTTTTTTTGACATCTTTTTCATAAAATTATATTTTAAGTTTTTTACTTTCTGGAACAAGGGAGAAAAACAATAACAGCAGTTCTTATAAATCCCTTTTATCTGTAGGTTTCAAAGCATTTTGCGAAGGAAAAGATTACAAAAACCAGGTTTATGTACAAGTGAAGTCGGCAGTAACTGCAAAACAACATCAGCTCTGGCTACCAGCTCCAGCCACCCTACCACTGCCAGCTCTAGCTGTAGGCAGCAGAATGGCACGCTGGGGACACGAAGCCAAGCAGAAGGAAAACTGGCTTTCCCATCTCATCTGCCATTTTTCTCTAGTAGGAGCTCGTACCAGAAAATTCCCTTTGCCAGGGAAATGCATCCAACATTGTCCATGCAAAAACTGCTTGATGTATTGTGCTAAATTTCTCAGTAGGACAGTAAAGAAAAAAAGAAATGTAAACACTAAAATTTGGAAATATGTTGAACATCAGCACGGTCTGACTGGATTTCTGTCTGCAGGGAGGGGAGAGGAAGAGAAATGTTTTTCTGAAGAAACCATAGTAAACTTACTGGAAAAAAAACCTCACCACAATAAATCCACACTTCTAAGTTCAGAGATATACCAGCTGACAATGAAAGTGCAGCTCAAATCAAGCATATTGTAGGTATCCCTTTAGAGTTTGGGCCATGTCTAATTCACCTTGAAATTGAAGTCATCACATTTTACTTTTCATGAGAGGTCTAAGAATAATAAAGGAAGTTGGGCTCCCTATGAAAATAGGGCAAATCTTTAACACAATGCTAAATTATTTCTAATTCTTTGCAACAGAGTCATAAAATAAATGACATGGAGCTGTCAAGTAAAATTCGTCTAAACAGCTCTACAAATCTCACAGGGAAACTTCCTTCTTCTGCAAAATATGGTTACAGGGAAGTGGGTCAACTGTATAAATCTAAATGCAAATGCCTCAGTATGCCATGACTAAATGAAACCACGAGGAAATCTCAGTTTAAAAGTCTGACTTGATTTACTTTTAACGCAGACAGTGTACTTGTAAGATTTGCACTAGAGGCAAACAGCTTCAATATAAGAACTTCTTAACAGCAAGCAAGGGCATGATTTCTAGCCCCACTGCAGAAATCTGTCATCCTTGGATCTAAATTGACTGGGACTTTAGACCAGCAGAAGAATGAGGCTCTTTGACACCAGACATGACTCAGTCCCCCAGTGCTCAGTCTTCCTGCTACATCCTTACATGCTGGCCAGATCCAAAAGTATGGCTGCAATGCATGAAACCCAGATAAAGGATGCTNGTCTCATTGCAACTCTGTGCTTGCCTGACCCCCATTAGAGCAACCCTCAGGCTATTCTCCCAGCTACCTGCTGCGGCTGCCACAGGAGGACTGCAAAGGTGAAGCACTGTGGGGGCTCTGGCCACTTTCTTCTCATCAGACCTGTAGCAGAGAGATTGTCTTCAGATTCTTCCATTAACTGTGAAGATGCATTTGGTACAGAGTCGAAGCTGAGCAGACCGATTATACCGCTGATGCCATGTGTGTTAAGTCAGACACAGAGCTCAGAGCAGCCAAAAGGCAAATCTGGCCCAGTTTCTCCTCTTTCCCTCTGGGGAGGATTCAATCAAGAATTGATTAATGCTTGAATTCTCATCAAGAATTAATAAGTTCCTGATGTGGTGAAAATGAATAGTCTCAGAGAAGCAGCTAAGCTTGTTGTTTTGTATGGGTAGGAAAAAAATTATATATATTTGGCAACTCTGATGTGATGGTGAAGAGAAGGGGAGTTCTGAATTCCCTGAGTGTTTATGCTTTTTTAATAATGTAATGAATGAATTGACTGAAGGCCAGCTCTCACAGATGACATGGAAAAAGAAGAGATGGCATTTCCACCACTGTTTTCTCAAGCTTAAGTATGACGCTTGGACTCTTTACAAACACTTTGGGACTGATGTGGGAACGTCCCTTCACAGCCTTAGTTTAGTAGGAGTCAGGTCCCAGTAAACAGGGGACACTGAAGCTCAAGATGCCTTTTACAGGTCTTAAATCTCATGCCTTTCTGGAGCTTTTGCAGTTTACCTTTGGGTGAGTATAGCAAATAATGCTGAAATCAGACTAAAGGATGGTTTTTTCCTATGGGATTTATTAATTTATTTCACTCCACTTTTGCTGCTCACACATTCACAAAGGGATCCTCCAACCTCAGGTGTGTCAGGTCTCCATGTCCCACCTGTTGTCTCAGGGTCCTCATTCCTGGGCTGCTCTGCTGGAGGCCCAACCCTACCAGTACAGATATGCTGGAGGAGAATATGGACCAATATCCATGTGCCTCAGGATCCAGTTAGGTCTGCCTTGGTCATACCTGCAGAAGTGAAACCATGAGGAGACAGGCAAACTGTTGGAAACCCTTCCCTCAGTGTGTGTGTGTGTTTAGTGCTCTACATCGTTAGGAGTAAGAGATTTGGGGTATACACACCCAGGAAAGGAGCTACAAGTGGTGGTAAAATTTAGTGCTAAAATTCAGCTGTGCCTATATATCCACTGGTGTTGAACACAGAACAGTAGAATTGTCTACATTGGAAGGGACCCTTAAGACCACTGAGTCCAAACATCAACCTGACACTGCCAAAGTGCACTTGCAGCTTACGCAGCAGCAAAGCACCAGGCTCAGGTGTTTAAGCTGCTGTGACAGTCTAGTTTTAAATCCTCAATCAGCAAAAGTTTCAAGAATAAAAAAAAATTTAAAAAATTGCTTAAAAACTGTTAAAGTTCAAGAACTGGAGGTGAGAGACATAGAACACAGCTTGTTGAGGTGCAAGGAAGGCTGTCATTCAGGCCAGGGGGGAGAAGACACAGAGAAACAATAATCTCAGGTGACTTCTTACAAACCTCACACCCTCAAATCCTTCCAGAGGACACAGCCAAGGAGGTTATAAAAGATATTATCTGAAGAGACACAGGAAGACGCAATATCCCTGGCACAATCGCTGCTTGTAATTATCTTGAAGCATTTCCTGGAAGAGTCATCATGCACGTTGCAGCATCTGCCTATTTCCCCGGTGTAACCACAGCAACACTTGCTGCTCTGCTCCGACTGGCAAAGAACAGAAGGGATTTGGGATAACAGCAGAGAGCGGAAACGCCAGGTGAATACTGCAGAATATGCAATTCCAGGCTGCATTTGTTTTATATGTAGCAACCGTTTGCTCTCGTGAAGGGAAGTTATGGACTGGCGATCATCTGGAATTAAGAAAAAAGCCAAGTGTGACTTTTGGTTGCGCCACCAGCAGATGGTTTGGGCTGCAGAAGATGACTGCGCTACACCGCTCTCGTTACCAGCCTGGAGGGATCTGCATTGTAAAATGTAGCTCAGGGATGCCTCACAATGGTGATTAAAATTAAGGTGGAACTGAATAAAATATCACTGTAAAGGAATAGACTTCTTCAGTCTGAATCACATATCTGTCCCATACAGGGGAGGGGGGGAAGGGAAGGTATTTTATTTTACTGCTTATTGTTCATCTTAAGCTAGAAAAATCAGAGAAGAGGTTTCTGTTTCATTTCATTCCTTTTCTTCCATTGCTGCAGGAACATTCATTGGGGTACACACAACAAAAGCTGAAAATATGTATTTGCAGACAGTTTGATGGAATATGCTGAATTTCCATGGGGAAAGTGTGCAGGGAGTGGGGGGTGGGTGGGGGAAAATTGCTAATGTGGGGGAAAGGAGCTTGGGGAATGGAAGGAGGGGCAGGTTTAAGACCACTAGGGTAGATTTTTTTTTCCTCCCTCTGTGACAAGATCAGGTCCAACACTGATTTAATTCTACCCCAAATCTCTTTGCCCTTTCAGCTGCTTATCAGGCATGTCTTAGTCTTAAATCCACCTTTACACATACAACTGATTAATTCAGCCTGAAAGTCCAACCCGGACTTGCATGGTGATTGCATAGACATTTCACTTGGATGTGAGTTTTATTATCTCTCCTAGTCTCCCTCCTCTTGTCCCAGCTACAACGTAAGCATTGCCACAGAGAACAGCATGCTCCTGGGTCAGGGAGTCAAGGGGCTCTAATTCCTTTCTATAAGGAAAAAAAAAAGCACCACCTAAATAGTTAATAAATTACAAGAGATAAAAAAACCACTTATTTTTGACCCTTATTGACATGCAATTTTTACTTTTTTCCATTTACCTGAGCAAAATCAGGCCAGAAACTGTTGTGGAATTCCACAGCACTTCCATGCAAAAAACACAGAACAAGTGAAGTTGCACATTTCTCCATCTCCATGGCTATGGATTTAAAGAACACAATATTTCTTTTCTTCCATTCTCCCAAATCAAGCCCTGCTCATTTCCTGTGTAAAGCCTCTGTTATAACAACAATCCTAGAAAATATATATATATTTTTCTCTCTGCCTTCCTCGTATCAGAGAATGTGAGGGCAACAGAGTCTATAGGACCTGCACCTGATTCCTTGGGTGGGATTCCCTCC
>VXBJ01003717.1:1624206-1636542 GCA_013400055.1 Nycticryphes semicollaris
CCCCCCCGGGAAGGACACCAAAACCCTGCTCAGAGCAGTGCCCCAGCCCCAAATGGGAAGAGCATGGCTGGGGACCGCTGGGGATGGAGCAGCCCCACCACACAGCTCAGAAACAGCCATAGCCTTTGATCAGAAAAAAAAGATATGGGCTACACCATTGCAGTAAAGCCCAGCCCCTTGCCCAAGAAAAATGAAGAGGTTGAAACTAAAAACACAAAAATAAGCACAAAACCATTCAATTTTTCCTCATCAAAATCCTCGTCAGTATGTCTATATATGTTGGTTAAAGTGAGATGCAGCAAGTACTGATAGAAAGTGATAAAGATAAGAAATACTCAGCCACACTCTTGCACTCTTGGTACTTTCTTTGACTGGCTGGATAACTAAAACACCTTAAAAAAAAAAAAAAGAGGAAAAAGAATAGACATGATGCTTTAAGACTAATTGAACCAATAATCAAAGTCTGTCTCTAATTCCTGGACTAGGAGGTCAATTACTGAAATAAATTTGACAGCAGATAGATGGTAACAGTGTGCAATTACCATTTAAAGACTTGATAATTATGGCAAGAATTAGTCTGTATTTTCAACTGCAGCAAAATCCATCAATTTTTAGTAGTTATTATCTTGATTATAAGAAGAAACAGATTCAGCTATGTCTTGTCAAACTGGCAGAAACCTGAAAATACAATGGGCACTGATAACAGGCTGATGAAACGAGCCAGTTGAGTTTAAAGTTTCCTTCCCTTAGCTGGAGATGAGATTGCAGATGTGAGAAAATTTTAATGTGCAGAACATTTGGCAAGGCGAGACGCAGATAAATTTAAACTCATAAATAATAGGACTGAGAAATGCATATTTTTATGAGGTTTGCCAAAATTAGTCAAAACACGGGCTTCTCACACTGAAACTTTCAAACTCTCAACATTGAAAGTCAGAGCCAGGCACAGAATCACAATCCTGCATGTTAAAATAATTAGTCTGCATTTCTTTCATCCTTTTTGAACCTTTCGGTTCATGGGTTCACACTTTCAGAGCTCCACAAGGTTAGTGAGCAGGGAGGGTTTTTTGGTAACTATTTCTGTAAAAGAAAAAAAAAAAATATTTAAAACATCTGAAATGTAAAAATCCCAAAAACTCCCAGGCTGAGCTTGATGACCCTTATTCCTTGGGGTAGACTGCTTCAATCAGGGAAAACCCCAAATACACACAGTCTGAAAACAGACCAGTTAAGTTCTCCATTATTCATAATTTTGCAAGTCCCGTGACTGGAGGTTCAGAAAAATCAAACTTCCAGGTAAACCCATGGAGCCCCTGTTGCCCTGGGAGGGTGAATCCCTGCACGGGAGGGCAGCAGCACAGCCAAGCCAAGCACAGCTCAGAGCTAACAACATGCAGAAAATGCAAGGAAAAAAAAATAATACAAAAAAAACCAAACGGAAAAGGTGAAAAATGCAGTGGCTGAGAGGCATTGTGAGAGCAACCATGGCATCTTCAAGAATTATCTCATTTACATACATGCTGTTAAAAAGTGAAATAAAAAAAAAAAGAAAATGAGCTTTGGTTGGTTCTTTTAAATGAAAAAAATTCAAGAAAGATAGAGAGAAATTAGTCCTCAACAAGTGATGGTTGTGGGACATGAAATAAACCACTTTTCACCAAAAAAAAAAAATCTCCCCTCCCCAAACTCGTGATGACAATCATTTAAGGTTCTCCTGATGAAGCAAGAATGAAAACAACAGCCTTTAATAACTGCCGTGATTCCTTCCCTCCCCTTGATCTGGTGATGCTCCTTAGAGCTGAGCTATTCCCCCTCTGCTTACCATTGCCCCTTTAGATCCCTTTGCTGACACTACACTTTGCAACAATTATTTTTCCTCAAAACTTAAAAAAAAAAAAAAAAAGCTTTTTTTTCCCCCCATTAGGCAAATTAGTGTGTCAAATAATCTGATTTCACTACACTTTATGTAAATTTATTTACTTAGTGGCCTCTCAATTCCATGCTGAGTTTGGAAAAAAATATGTACTCTTTTCTTAATTATAAATAATTAACCAGAACTCCTGCTCTATTGAAAGTTGCTACTCCACTGTCAGTCTAAATAGCCCAGCGATTTTTTGGTATGTGTGTTTTCTATAAATTGCCACTTAGAGGAAAATAAATGCTCAGAACGATGACTGCCTGAAGTCATAAAGGATAACATCCCTCTTAAATGGTAAGCTTATTTTTATTAGAAACTACATTTGTGCTTTTAATTATTTAATAAAAAATCACAAAAAGAACTGACTTAAAAATGTAAATAACCTCAATTGCCATGTGTCCAGCCCCCTGGGGAGACTCAGGGCAGCAGAAGAACACAGGAGGGAGTGATTTGAGTCATTCCCAGGTTGAAGCAAGGACCAGGAAGGTCTCCGCACCAGTGACATACTGGTAAAGACCTCGATACCTGCACAGGTCTTCTCTACGTTCCCCTAAGGAGCAAGCTGGAATCATTTTGGACGATGCATTGTGTCTTCAGCTAAATCTTCAGCATCATCCCACTGCTCCTCATTGAGAGCTCAGGTCCACCACGTGCTCCTTGGGCTCGTACACCCCATGTGGCGGAGCTGGGGGGATGTGGCACAAGTCACGCTCCCATTTGAGTCTCTTCTCTCCCAGAAATGAGCATTTATTACATTGACTCTTAAAGCTCAGTCTCACCCCTCCCCTTCTTTTTTTTTTTTAAGGCTTTAAAAAAAAGTTTAAAGCTTTTCTTAAAAAAAAAAAATAAGAAAAAATTCTGAACCGTGCAGACATCTTGACCCACAGCACTTTTGAAATCCCAGTTGCACCAATACAGCACTGATGCAAATGGGCTGGAAGTTTTCCAAGCCCAAGGAGTCTGAGGGATCAATACAGACAGATGCTGAGAGAGTCAGGAGGAAGAAGTAAAAAACAAACAAACAAACAAAAAAAATCAACCACAAAACCAAAACACAAGTTTGTGGTGGAGAGGCAACTGTGCTGCCTCAGGGATAACAACAGCCCTGTTTCTGAAGAAACACAGGAGACCAGCCTCATCATCCAGCCAGGAGAAAGGGGAAAACCCCACAGTGCACACTGCAAACCAGCCCTGGTGGCAGCAAAGCCCTTTGGTAGGTGTCACAGCTCCATACATCACCCCAGCCAAGGCCTCCTGAACTTCCCATGTAAAAGCAGTAATGATCCCATTTTCCCAGCACTGGTATGATCTCACCTGGGGGCCTGGGTCACCTCCCCAGAGCCATAGGGCTTCCTCCAGCTCCATCCCCAGCCCAGCAAACATATGGGAGACATGGCCTCACCTCCCAGTCCCGCTCTCACACAACAAGCTGTGGCACCACTGCAGAGCTTTCTCATCTGCCAAGAGGTGAAAGAAGCACTTTGCAGGTAGCCTTAAAGGTAACTGCATCCCAGATGGAAAGGAAAGCCTTCTGATTTGTTACCAGGCTAATTAGTAAAGAGGTACCACCTGTATGTCATTTCCATCAGGAGGAGCAATTGGAAATGAGCCAGTTCTTATTCTGGCAAATAGTGCTGGTCGTGGGAATGGGTACAGCATACACCCCTGGCAGATGCTGAGCAGAGAATAAGTTCCTCCCGTGGCTTCCCACTCCTGCTCATGCTGACTGCTTCTTGCCTCTGTCCCAGGTGAAGAGCAGATGTCAATACCACCAGTTTCTGGAGGTTTCAGGCAATAAAAGTCCTGCAAATGTGCTGAAAAATCATAGCAATGCAAAGCCGTGGAACTCCACAAGATCTCCAAAAGCAAGATCTTTTTGTCAAAGTGAAAAAAACCCAAACAAAATATAGTGCTAAATGTGTTCTGATTGGAAATGTTCCTGCCCTGATGACCTAAGCAAGTGGGGAGGACAATGCTGCAACCCCCAGGCTGGGCTGGATGTGCAGTCAAGAAGTATAAACCCTACAAGCAATGGTTTTTTGGGTTGTTTTCACATGCGAAGTGTTATGGTCCTGCAGCCAGGCAAGGATAACCCTGTGCCTCCAGGGATGCTCTGCAAAAGTAAGAATCACAGGAGGAATTGCCAGCTGGTGCTGTGTGGCCAGGCAGTGGGACTGGGTGGTGGTTTTTTTACAAAACTACCTGTAACTCCAGGCAGTTCTTCAAATGGGGATGTGGCCTCAGTGATGCCATCAGGGCCCTGAGCGTGGCAAAACCAATGCACAGGTCTTGTTAAATGAAGCTTATAAATCTGCAGAGCTTAGACATTTCCAAGAAGTGAGACTGCTGGTATTTGCACGGGGTGACTGACTGACTTCTCTGCATTTCAAGCTTATTAACAGATGGTAGAAGTCCAAGAGCAATGACATTTTGCAATACTGAAGAACAAGATGAAATATTTGAACATTAGAAAAAAAAGACTCTGTCCCCAAATTAGTGCCAATAATGCCAACTTGGCATTAAAAGCCAAATATCAAATGAAGGTATATTGGTCCCCTACACTCTCCTCAAAGTTTTGCTCAGGGATTTGTCGGCTGGGTGCCAGCAGAGGTTGTGGGATGCGGAGAGCTGGATCTGCAGCCTGTGCACCTGAGGGTGGCAGCATCATTTTTATTCTCACTCCAATGAAGCACATGATTGTAACACTTTTTCCCTCTATTATGGTATGGAGAACAGTGTAAATCTCATTATTCCAGGATATGAATAATAATAAAAACAACTTGGGATGCCCTTGATGCCTTCCTGAAAGGTGAGTGCTAGTTAGCACAGACCTACTTGCTTCTGCATTTCCACTGAATGTATTCAAGGACTTTTTTGCAGGTGAAGAATGCATTTCAAAAAGTCCTGAAACCTTCCTGATAAAGTGAAGTAGGTAAAAACATGAGGAAAAAAGTAGCGTAGAAGGGCATTTCTTTCACTGAGTGGAATACTCTTACCATAGTACACAAACTACACCAGGGCTGGAAGCTGGGGATTATTCTCGGTGTGAGCAATTTGTCTCACACTTGAGCCGTGTCTAGACTTTTCATATTTCTGGTAAATACTTAATAGTTTTATTTTTTAATTATTTTTAACGGATTTTGCAGCAATATCAACCCAGCAATCTCCTCAGCAGTGGCAGTTTTGCTGTTGCAGGTATCAGCTGGGTGAACCTGTGGGTCCTGTCTGGTTAACCCTTCTCCGGGGACAGGCGGAGTAGAATGTGAGAAATCATGCAACACTGAATAGTGTGTCTGTGTGAGACAGAGACAGGATGACCATTTAAACACTCAGGAATAATAGAACTTAACTACTTTGCTCTTTTTCCTATTTTCCTCGGCAAATAAAGAACATTTGTTGTATTTCTATACAATGAATCCATATGGATTTCAGACTTTCAGCATAAATGGAGTTTTCCCTAACTAAGGGCTAAGAAAAGAATGAGTATTGCTGGGTTTCTAGGTGCATGGATATTTATAAAATCATCACTATTCTGGTGATTGTTAACGAAGAGAAGTAGAAATTCACCCTGCTCCTCTTTATAGCTGTATTCTACCACGTACACCTGGATCAGCTCCTTTCTCCTCTGCTCATGCCTGGCATGACAAAAAAACTCATGTCTCCTGTTTCATGGCTAAATGTATTTTAATACTGGATAATGTTATTTTTGCAAATAGTTCACATGCCACTTAGCTTAAAGCTCTGTCTGCTTGGGCGCTTAAGTGATGTTATCTGACAGAGAGTATATAAAGCATGTTATAGATGCTAACATTATATAGGATGGCAGCTCCACCCAGGAGATGATCGTACCATGAAATAAATGAGGCATTTGAACTCAGGGTGTTTGCCATTCAGGTTCATCCCTGCTTTGGTGTAGGTCGCATCTAGATGGTAGTTTTTCCGTGGTATCCGACAGTCCCAGTAGAAGCCAAGGGCAGCTCGACCTTGGTATGGGGCCAAGAAAACCCACCACAGACCAGAAGACAGAGAGGGCTATGCATGACAATTAAAGCAGATTCCCAACAAAGAAACGGTATCAGGAGAAAAACAAACCCCAAGCTAACCAAAAGAAAAACGTGCTGATCACAGCTAAGGCTTTTGAAGATTACATCAAGTCAAACTTTTATTAGCAAAGTTGTATTTCATGTAAAATGAAAATATCTTTTAAAACCATACGTGCACATATGCATGATACAAACAGCAACTACAGTACAACACGTTTCTCTAAACTTTAATAAATGCACACTAACTTTTAGCTCAAAAAGTAACATTGGATTGGCGACACCACATTTGCTTTGATCTTTTTCTCATGAAATTACAAAGTATCTTGTTCAAAGTAACAATAATAAAAAACGAAACTAGACAGTATGCTTTGGCTCAAACCCACCTACTGGTTCCTGCCTGAAAACTGAACAAATCAGTGCAGAGCGCTTTAGACTTTTACATGAAAGATACGGAGCTGCAATGTAAACATGTACTGGTACTCCAACCCGGTTTATATGACATGTTTTGAAATCCTAAACATTAACAAAGATGCAGCTGAGGGATTGATCCACTGTCAAACAAAGGGAATTCTCTTGCCATGAAGAAATTCCCTTCTTTATATCCGTTCTTACAGGTACATAAAATAATCTAGATGATTTACCACTCATCTGCAAAATAATGACTATAGAAAATTATGATGATATTTCCTTTCAGAAGCACACAAGCATCAGTGAATTTTATTCTCACTTTAGTTTACAAAACTGAAGGTGGAATTACTGTTAAAAATCCCCACCTTTTTATGTAGAAAGACTGTGCTAGTATTTGTTTTCATCTCAAAAATAATATTGGCCTGAAAACTTCTATTAAAACCTCTCATGCATTGCATCTGACCCATTCAGTCAATGGAAGTAGGAAGAAAAAGAGCTACTCATTAAAATTAGCATAACACAAGAGAACAAATATCATAAATCATTAAATGATATGCTAATTAGATATAATTAAAACTTCAGTTACAAAGAAGGGGTTTTTTTTCAATTTATTATAGATACACTCACATTTTCATCCAAGGGGAAAGTCACTTTTGGATTTGTTTCCTAATTCTGCTCTTCTTAAAGATCCAGCCCCAGAAGGGCTTTGTTGTCAGTCCTCAACAATTATCCTTGCTGAAGAGCAGAGTCAAGTGCAAGTGAGGATTTCTTGAGATTGGGTCTCCCAAATTTGCCAGAGAATGAAGCTGGGGCCATTCCTACAAATTCTTGATTATGCAAATTATAGATATTTATCTTTTTTTTTTTAAATAAAAACTTAGGTCTGAGATTACAATCCATACTAAATCAATACTACACTGCTCTGTGAATGCAAACAGCTCACTTGCACAAGAGCGAGCACACAGGGCTTTTTTTTCTCCCCGTTAGTCAGGAGGAGCTGATTTTATTTGCTGTATCTTATGCACAGTGAAAACCACACAACTTTTTTTGAGACACATCCACCCCCTCTCTTGTTCCAGGGGAGGCTGCTTAAATCTGCAAGCCAGGATTCCTGGGGCCAGGGAAATGCTTCCTCCTTGCCGGATGAAATTGCATCCCGGGTTGACTGAGATATCAAATCTGAAAGTGTCATTTCCCCTCTCACACTTGTATTGCCAGCAAAATGTAATGACGAATCAGAACCGAATGTAACCAAGCCAAGAGCCACAGCACTGGATAATTAATAATTCCTTGTCTCATAAGGCTGCCCATCTCTGATTCCTTCCTCCCAGCAGGCAGTCTGAAATTCCCTGCTAGGTATTAATTAATGAAATCACCACATATTTCCATCAGCTAATTTTAATAAACACCCTTGGCCAGAGGTTTGGGGTTTTTTTGTTTTTGTTTTTGTTTTTAATAAACAAGTTATTTGATATAATGTATTATTTTCAAACTGCAGGACAGTGGGTGGTAATTTTTATTCAGCCTACATGGCCACGCTTCCTCTCACCTGTAACAGCCTGCCCTAGTAAAAATGCAGCGAGAATGACAAAAAAACTGCTCAGGAAAACATGAGCTTTCTCTGTTAATTTACTTTTGAAAGCAAATCTCTAAAAACCCATTAGTGTCCTGCACTTTCCAAGGTACGCTGTATGAATTGTACCCTTACACTAGAAAATAAAACCCCAATGGTAAGAAAAAAAATGAAAATAAATGATTGAGAAAGAGAAAAAAAAAGCCTCAAACTCAGGTGAGTGAGGTTCCCTGGGAGTTTTAGCCATTTGTTTAATATTCATTGGGCATATTCCTCAAAAGTCAGTGTACACTGTACACATTCCATTGCACATCTTTTTGTCACTGTATGATTTTTAGGCCCTGAGGCATCATGAAACACCAACATTAAGATTTAAGGATCGGAATTAAAATTTTAATAGAAAAAGCACTCACACCAGCAGAGATGAGTAGCACATCACAGGAATGTCATAAACATCTCTTAGCAGCGACAGAGCGAGTGATAGCACGGGGGATTTATAGTCATTATTTGATAATTTGACACTCGCTAATATGTTTTGAAATTTGTGTCTGTTTAACATAGGCATTTTCTGGGACTATGAGTCTAGTTGGTCTGCAGTGACCCAAAGCACGTGAAAAGAGAGGGTTGGGGTCCCATCCAAGCCTCACTGGCTGGGATGCTCTGCCTGGTATCTGGGAGTGCTCTGCTGGGCTCCAGTATAGCCCCTCCCCAGCCCCTTCACACAGGGAGGTTCAGAGGGGGAACCACCCCAATCCTGTTCCTATGTCAAAGACCCTTGAGCATACACTGGTGCGGGCGATTCCTAAAGGAAATAGATTAAAAACAACCCAAAGCTTGCATCAAAGATTGTCACCGACTTTATCTGGTTTGGGCTGCAGCAGACAAGAGGCATCAGGTAAAGATCCTGGTGGGAAATGTTGACGAGATGCCAGTTGTCGTAGTTCCCCAGTTATGCACTCCCTTCTTTTCAAATGAAGATTTTTTTTAAAAAATGAGAATTACTTTGGACTTTTGTCAGCATGTTGGTTGAGTGAAATACAGGAAATCATAGAATGGTTTGGGTTGGAAGGGAATTCAATGATCATTGAGTTCCATGAAACTTTATCACTAATAAAAAGTGAATGACTTGGGTCACTGACATGGAGAGGGGGGATTTTTGACTCAGGGCAGATTTCCACTCACCCTTTTGTACTCACACACACGACATCACTAGGGGTTCAGTCTGGCTGTTTGGGGTTTGTTTTTCCCAAATAGAAAGACCTTTAGAAGTTAAATCCTTTTTTTTTTTTTCTTTAAAAAACAAAACAAAAATAAAAGGATCAGATATGCAGAAGTATCAAGCACCAAAGGCCATTTTACTGCTTTCAGAAATCGGTGAATGCTGGGGAGCAGCCCAAGCAGAAGGTGAGGTGGGTACAAACCATGGCCTTTCTACTGGGAACAACCTGCATTTCTGTGGGCATCTAATGGGTCTTAATTGTGGCCGCTACTGGAAACTCCTAACCATGTGAGTAATTCCTTCTTCCTCTCTTTCTGCCACTGAAGTAACGGAGAGCATGAAGGAGCCAGTAAGGATATTTGCCTAAGTACTACCACGTTGCAAAATAGCTTTTAGGATCTATTCCTCCTGCAGGAACTATTTTAAAGAAATAATATAATTGCGGTGACAGTCATTTGTAAGTGCCAGAAGAAATGAAGCCATATTGATATTCTACTCAATATTCAAAAATACAAATGCTTTTAAAGAAATTCAGGAGATTCCAATACAAAAAGACCAAAAAAATGTGCTGTACAGATTTGCTGAGTTAGTGTTGGAGAGACAAAGAAAAGAACCAGATTTAAACCGGCGTTCAGTAAACAAAGTATAAAAGGAACGATACCATAATATTTTCTCTTTGCTTCTGCTTTTGTTTATTTAACCATGAATAGCTTGAAAATAAATGATCTCTTGAAAGTCAGGTAGGTCTATTTTATGGGATACTAGGAAGATGTGAGATTGCTATGACTGGTATACACACAACTCCTTCTGAAAACTAGTTTTGCTGGTCCAAAGTCATATCGAGAAGCAATTCTATTCATTCCTACACAGCTATACAGACTCATGCTAGCAACATGTCTCATTTCAAATAAAACAAGGCTGATTTTTACTTGTGTCAATATTAATATCATATGTACAACGTCTCCATGAAATGTATGCTAGTGCACAAATATACAGATATGAGACAGGCGACAAGCATTTTGCTTAGAAATGCAGTTTACAGAGACTCAGGAAAACAAATGAAAGTACTTTTTAATGACAGTGGATGGGAACCCTGTTTTGCCTTGCCACAGGAAAGATACTGCAGCTTAACTTATTTAAGGAAATAGTGCCAGCTACTGGACAGAAGATTCATCCACAAGGCCAGAGTTTGGTCTTTTAAAAGCAATTTTTCTGTGGATGAAGTTGCATCTCTAAGTCTTGGTAATTGCAGTCAGCTGTAACCACTAAAATAATTTTAGCATACCATGAGCAAAGGCGTTTATTTCTCTATGAAAAATTATACAATATATAGAATATATTTCTCCAGTATTTTTAATTTTCGTTTTTCTCAGTAGGAGACATTGTGTCACTTTGCAGAGTAACCTGTTGGTTTTGTTTGATTTTCCTGTTGTGCTATTACCTCTACAAGGCCGAGGCCACAGTACATGAGGGCACACTACATATAAATGTAGGTACAAAGTGACAACGGCCATACGGGGAAACAAAAATACTATGCAGAGAAACATATTCCAAACCTAAGAAACACAGGGGGGAGCAGTTAAGTATACAGATGTAACACCGAGAAATTCTGGTTTGGTAAGATTGAGCAGGACATTTTGTAAAGAATTTAATAAACACACCTAGAAATTAGGATAGAAAATCGTCTTTTAGTGGCAGTGACTTATTTTTATATTACCTGGATGTCAGGTTCCTGACTGGCTCAATTGGCAACCTGCTTCCAATCACACGTGGTAACTGTGGAGTACTAATCAGGATAAATATCACAATTAAACATGAATCACTCTTGCTTATATTTTAGGCGTGGAGAGGAAAAGTTGCCGTAGAACTCCCAGTGCTTTCGACTGATCCTTTTTCCTTAGATCCAGAATAAGCTCCAATAAATGAACCGTCTTCATTGAACATCCCATGCTCCCCTTCGCCATAATCTACCAGACTATCAGCACTTTCTGTGGCTTTAATGTCCCCGTTAATTGACTGGAGGCTGCCTTTCAGCGGCTTTTCATCGCTGTCACTACGAAACAAAGAAACGCCTTTCCAAAAATCCAGCTTTTAATTGCCAGCATGGGAACAGCTCTTTTATTGCACAAAGAAGGCAGCAGGAGGGAAGAGTGAGGGGAACATTTCTATGTGGGTTGTGCACAGCAAACCCTCTGACCCCATGGGTCCTGTTTGGTCTGGTGCACCTCAAACCGGTCACGCACACTGATCTTAATTCCCATGTGCATGATTTTATGATTATTACAACAAAGGAATAGGTTAAAAACGTAAGCATCAATACAAACTACACATGTATTTGGTTTTTTTTTTCCCTTTTTTTCCCTGGACAGACAGAAGAATGGACAGAAAGTGAAGGGGAAAGGAAAGATGCTGGAAAGGATTTGAGGGATCCGTTCCAGCATCAGTTCTGGTGTCTTTAACACCTTAGAGAAAGAGACATTTTCATTTTACAAAACAGTGGGAAATATTGGCCTTTTTATTTAATTTTTCTTTGAGGTGGGTGGGTGAACTGATGTAAAGCTGTGGGATAAGGCAGCAGCTTTAGGTTATGTCTTACTGCTTTGTGAGCATTTGTTTGGTTTTAGCTGACAAATGAAGGGGCTTTTTTCCCCCCTTTTTTTTTGGCCTCCTATTATCTTACTATAACTGATAGAGTTTCTCTCTGCCGAAGGAGAAAAATGGGGAAAAGCAAAAGCAGAATCAGTGTCTGCATCTGCTCATATGCAGCCAATGTTCAATGGCAATTTCATGAAAAAGGACAAACCCACCACCAAAATTCAGGAAAAAATGGAAATTCCACTGGCCGTGCCTGCTGATAGCACTGCAGAAAAACAACGAAAGCAGACTTCTGCTGACTGAACACAGCATTTGGGGAGACTGGGAACATCAATTAAAAGATTACAAAACCCCCCCAAAATAGGTCTTTGAACTAGGTAGGTAATTACTTGATTAGGGCTGCTGGTTGATGCCAGCTCAGTGTTAAAGCTTTGGTAATATTATCTAAGGAAGGACAGAGAAATGCACGTGAGCTTTACCTCTTCAGCATATAATCAATAGCGTGTATAATCAATACAGTAAAAATATTTGCTACTTTTCTGCATGTGGCATTTCTATTAATACAAAAGAGAAGGTCGGA
>VXBJ01003717.1:1636553-1666885 GCA_013400055.1 Nycticryphes semicollaris
AGGGTGTGGGAGGGGGGGGGGGGGGGGGGGGAGAAGGAAGGGGTCAAATTTATTAACCTCAGGACTTTCTTACCTTTCTAAATATTTGTCCCATTAGAAAGCATTAAAAATTAAATAAAGATGAAATTATGCAGAAAAAAAACCCTATTCCAGTACAAATAATGTAGTATATATAAGTGGGATTTCAACAGAAAATTTTACGCCCTTAAGGCCAGTGACACCAGTTTTCCAGCAGGGTTCCTATAGTAATGTATTTTTCTTCATACCACAGTTCCATAATATTGTAAACTTTAGCTATTTTACATCAGCCAAAGTGATCATTTCAGTTCTCCTACAGAAACATCTGTAGTGAGGTCGGTTTGGTTTTTTGCCATTTCTTACTGCGTTTCAAAGTTTTCTATGTTTTCTTCCACAAAATGAACACTCCCCATATTACACGATTTTGGCCTGACTGGGTTTCAGACCCACTGAAGACACTAAAGTCTTTCAGCTGGAAATTGCAGCAGGAACCCAAATTATCATATATATTTACATTATTCATACAATGATAAATTAAAAAAGAAAAAAAAAAGAGTGAAAAATAACCACTGAAACATCAACATTTACTTATATCCCAACCTGGATGGATTTAAGTATACTGGATATACCTTTATATTCCTACTCCACTCCTATGAGGATTGCTTTGAAAGTGAAAAAGAGCATTAATTGCATGCTATAAAAATGTCTTAAATAATGATGACATCTGGAACAAATAAAACCCCAACAAACACAAATGCTTGTTAAAGCAGGTCCTATTTACCTATATTCCCCAAAGATTTCATCTTTTATTGATTGAGCTTCGGGATCTGGATGCAAATCTTCTTTTTCTTTCACTGTACAAATAAAATAAAGCACAGATCTGTACGCCATGTTCCGTCGTGGACTTTTCGCAGGTGCAACGGGAAAACCACCTGCCATTGCCTATGGGTTGGCCTGGAGGGCAGCAGCTCATCCTACACCTCTGGCTGGACAAAACCAGCTTGCCTCCACCAAGGGTTTGGGACCATTCCTTAAGTTTTAAGAAAGCTAGCAAGTGTTTATAGAATCATTGCATGGGTTGGGTTGGAAGGGACCGTTAAAAGCCATCCAGTCCAACCCTCCTGCAATGAACATCTTCAACTAGACCAGGTTCCTCAGAGCTCCGTCCAACCTGACCTGGAATGTTGTGAAGGGGCAGTGATGGGGCATCTATCACTTCTCCAAGCAACCAGATTTATACTTCATTATTTTTACTTAAATCCTTACTCATTGCTTTGAAAACTACGGAGTTACTCTTAGCAAAATACTCTCCTATTAAGCACGTGCCCATGGAAGAGTTGTCAGTGGTGGCAACTATCAGGTGGGAAGGGAGCAGGTTGCCCAGCCAACGGGGGGTCAGAGGTGCAGCTGGTAAAGGACGAGTGGATTAAATATGGGAAGATTCAACAAGCAGCATCAAAGGCTTTATTTAGCAAGATCTCTGACCAGCACACAGCACTATCTCACCCAGAGAGCACAGTTTCACTCATATTCATTAGAATCCATTCTGTGGATATTTATCAAAAGCTACAAATCCTAATTGGATGTTTCTGCTCATGGCTTTGCAGCCTCCAGAGATAAAAGTCTGAAGGATGCTTGTTATTAACATGTGAACACGGTGAAAGGATAATAAATCCATTTACCTGAATATTTGCCTCCTTTGTTTCTTCTGACAAAGCAAATAGTTAGCAGCAGTAGGGTGAGCAAAGCGATGGCACACATCAGTCCAATAAACCACCCCTGGGTGGAAATTCCATCGTAAATGCCAGCATAGGCTTTGTGAAACAGAAGAAGAGTGGAAAAAAATACAAAAATTAATCAGAGGGAAAAGGGCATCCCCCTACTATAACATGAATACATAACATCTTCTTCAGTGAATCTTAATTTAATCAGACTATCACTACTTATTGTGTTCAATTTAAAGAAATGCAAGGCAGAGAAATGTCCAGTGTGACATTTTTTAGACTTAAGGGGAATGTGCAGTCTACAAGGCACAATACAGACATTTTGGAAAGGTAATTCTGCGAGAGTAGTTGCCTCAAAGGATTAATTCCAAATAGGAAAGCTGAACAGAGGATTGTTAAGCCTCTCATGCAAAAGGAGTTTCGCAAAAGAAATAGAGTTAAAAGTGCACCTGCTACATGCAAACCACTGGACTGGCACACTTAAAATGGATTATATCCCAGCACTAGCCTTTAAAAATCGCTTAAGAGGGAAAACTGTTTCCTAAAGGTTTGTAATTGTTCCAGGCTGTTGTGTGCCACGTCAAGCACAGGCCTCAGCCAAGAACCAGGGATGTGTTTAATCTCCCTTGGGATTCAAGTGCGAGGGGCAACTTAAAAAAATATCACACAGCAAAATTATAACCTTGGGACACTTTTCGCTGCACAACGTAAGATACAACCTCAATATTTATTTACATTCCAAAGAAATCTTTATCACCTTGAAGGGTATCATGTCTCACCTCTCCCCCTTGTCTCAATTACATCTTCAAATATGCTATTGTTATCAACCCAATTCTTAGTCACTAGACGAACTGTATATTCAGTTCCAGGCTCAAGTGCCTCAATGGGGTGAAACTTTTGGGTGGGCTTTACTGCTTCTGAAATCTTGCCGATCCCTTTACCTATGGAATGTACATATTCAAGTCATAGCGATTAATGGTATTCATCAAACAAAAGGCCTGTGAAATGCACAGTTACAAATAACGTAAATAACACATGAATACGACATACAAGGAGTTTTAACATTTCTCATCAGGTAATCTGATTTTCAAAAGCAGGCAGTGAAGTCAAAATCATTTCCCCTATTTGGCTTTTAATATTCCATCAGATAAAATAAACAGGAGACTGAAGTAATCCTGATGTTTATGAAGGGGTCTGTACATTTCCCAGGATGGAAGTTAATATTGATGGGGGATTATGGATCTGCTTTAACTAATGCATGCTTAAAAACTACAACTTGAAAATGGGCTTGCTCTGTATAGATAATCTGGGGTTTGATGCTTCTCCCATTGAACTGAACTCAGCAGGGAAGCACAGACAGCTTGTTATCTGGAAATGGATTCTTACACATCTCACGGAAAAAATTAACATTGCGATTTGTACTCATTTCTCCCCTGATGATGATTTTCCATGTCCTTTTAAATTCCACAATGCCGGCACAAAGCACTGTTTTAGACATAGCTGAAGTTTGATTTTAAATTGATATTTAGGAATTTAAATGTTTAATATTTGATTAACAGGCAGAAGGGAAATTCCAGTAGCCCTGGTTTTTTAGCCTGTTTACTTGCAAAACGCCTACTGTAATTTCTGTCTGCATTAAGACTGCAGCGTATTAAATTAGCTTTTTGAAAATAGCATTTGTGGATAACAGAAAAAAAAAGGACATTTACAGAGTTCAGCAATCACTGCCTGAACATGAAAAGCCTGTTCATTCACGCAAATTCAGAGCTGCGTGTTGGCATTTATATAGGATTTCTTTACTCAACCAAGGGGTACAATACAGCAGGAGAGGGATTGGGGGAAGGGGGGGTGTGGGGGTGTGGGGGGGCTGTCCTTAATAAATATAACTCTTCAATTGCCTTCAGTTGCCTAATTTGCCTGCTTTATCCAAAGTCATCTAAACTAAGGATTGAGCGCAGAGTAGAATTTGAAAATTACTTGACCATTGGCACCGACAGTAAAATAACGCTTATTAATGCTTAAACTAGCAAGCAAGCAAAGCAAGAAGCTTGCAGAGATTAAGGCTTAGCTGACAGCTGAAGGAAAAATTAAAAAGATTAAGACAAATCCAAGCACAATCAAAGCAGCAGTTCAGGATAAGTTTTCCAAGGTAACTATACATGTATTACAATAAGCAGTTAAATTAGTAGACCATTGGGACCCAGGGAGAACCCACACAGCTGAAATAATGCTGATACCAAAGCATATCTTATTAGCATAATTTAATCCATCTATTGGCAATTTCTGCTAAATGCAGTATGTGAAACTGAACTATAATTTTTAATCAAACTTCAAATTAAGTAACAGGATACCACAGGTATATTTTAATTATATGTTCTAAAATCAAGACATCAGAAAAACATATTTCATGCAAACACTATCCATAAAGTAACAAGAATGAATGTGAACCTTCAACCCATCGTGCATTAAATACCACGTAACACTTAAGCATGACATGATAACCACACGGTCCAATTTGTACACAACACGAGTCTCCTTAGGAAGCATTTCTCCTCAATTCCCGGTAACCAAAAATGCTTAACCCTGAGCTCAATGGCTTTTTCTTACTTACACCAGCTTAACCAGTTCACAGCTACCCACTACTGATTTCCACTTTGTGACAGACACTGCTTTTTGAATGGTCAGCTCTTTACAGTTGCAGAAAGGGTGAACTGATATGGATGAAAAATAACCCTTATCTGCCAGTTTCTTTTCAGCTCACTCTCAGCAGTGTAGGGTACCGGGGTGAGGGTTTGAGCCAGACTGAGGATTTGCCATTGGCTCTCTGGGCTGTTTGACATCACCTATCCCAAAACACAAAACAACATTTATTTTTCTTTAAAACTCAGTACAGGTGTCCAGTGATGGGTGATTATGAGGTTTCTTTCCATGTGATTTCTTTCTGGTCTGCGTTACACACTCAATATAGCACCTACAGAGGAGAAAGCATTGCTAATTGGGGCAAGTTTGGTGGCTGGAATAGAAAAAGCAGTGTAGCATCCTGAAAAATAAAAGCAAAGATACACAGATAAGGAAAAGCTCAACATACGGAAAGGTCAGTGAGCTGCAGAAATTAGCTGCAGAAAATTGAAAGCAGTTGGGTTAGGTTTTAATGTACAATGAGGGAGAAGAAGCATTAGTAATAAAGGCATATCACCAGCACTTCTCATCTTCCCCCACTATTTATCAGCCCTACCATGGGACTTGCATGAACATTAAACACTGAACTGCAATTTTACAATATTCCTACCGGGATTTGAGATTTATGAGAACAACAGAACACACATTTTTTTACAGAAGCTTATGGTATAAAGGGAAAAACAATATAAACTGCCCCCAAAGACTTACAAGAGTGCTAGTTCTCCAAAAGTTAGCACATCTGTTATAAAGCATACTTATATAAAGAAGCTGGCAGCCTAATAGCTAAATACTAATTGTAGCCAACATGCTAATTTATAACCGTACCTGTCTAAATACATCTGCTGCAATAAATGGAAAGTTGAACTTTCATTAGTTTTCCCCTACTGCCTGGCTATTAAAAGTGTATAAATATGCATCACAAGTATCCTCCTTCTTCTGGGCTTTTTTAGCACAGGAGGTAATTCATGCTAAATTGGGGCTATTTTAAGACATAGAGATTAGTAAACCTGTTGGATGTAAAGCCTATTGAGAAGGACTTAGAGGTGAGTTACTATTTATTTGTACCGACTGCCATTTGTAGGAGAAATCTGAGCTCAGACAAGAGGACAGGCTATAGCTTGTTCTTCTCTTGCTGCTTCTCTTTAAGCTCTTTGTGTTGGCAAAAAGCAAAGAGTTAATCACAAATTTCCTTCAAGTACTCCAAGACAGATGAATTTAGTATATTACATTGAACATGCCTATTTTTCTTCCTCAAAATGCTAAGGGTTTGTAACAGCCACATGTCACACGTGCCTTTTTCCCGGTCCAGCCTGTGTGCAGCACCCGGCTTCAGCAGGGTGGTTCATTCCCTGCAATTAGCAACAGCATTGGACAGACTACAGGGCCCCTGGTCAAAGAAGAGGCAGCTGAGTGGAGTGGCATAAATGACAGAAAAAGAGAATTTTCATCAAGGTTTCATCACATTCTCCTGATAGTGACTAAATAGGGTATATCTGGGGGGTGAGGTGGGGGGTGGGGGGTGTTGCTGGTAATAAAACCAATGGTTACATATGGTTAAAGTTGTATTTTTCCTTTTTCACTGTGTGGGCGGCAAAAGAGAACTCAACCCATATATTTTGTAACAAATGGTTAGTCTCCTCATCTTATGGAGTGTCATGAAGGTTAGTACCCTCCAGCTAGGATTTTCGAAAGGCCTATGGGAGTTACATGCCAATTGCCATTGAAATATAATGAAACAGGTGAACTTCTATTCTCCAGCTTCTCTGTAAAATAAAACTACAGTTGTATGGCTTCCTCTGGATGAATTTTTCATTAGGGCTTGAATTTCTGGACACACAGCAATCATTCTCAACAGCTAATAAGTGTTTGCTAATCCTCCAGAAACACTGGTAGATCTGGATGAAAAGAAGCTTTGTGTTAAAGAAGGACTGGTATATTAAATTAATTTTTTTCACATATGTAAGAATATTATTTTGAGTTATGCTTCTAAGGGCTAACAATCATTTGGAAATCCACATTTTCAAGGGGAAAGTTAATTTGTAAGTCATTTAAGCAATACCACCTGACAATGGAAAGTTAGAGATAAAACTCACTTTTCTAAAGACGATATACCTTTTTCTGTGGCATGAAACCAAGAGAAAACCACAAAAATTAATCTATCATTTATTTTGCAGTACAATGCAAATATCCTTTACCCAGGTTCTTCATGATTGTCCACAGCATTTTATCAACAACTGATGAAGACCTTTGGTTGTGTATCAGCGTTTCATATCTGAGTTATTTTGGCTGTTTAAGGTCTTTCATAAGAAAAAGGTCTTTTATTTCACTGACTTTGTATTAGCTGCCAACGGCGGTGGTGTTGGGTCATGCAACGGGGATGCTATAAATGGAAGCTTTTATATTGCCTCTTTCTATGTCTCACTAATTCCAGTGGGCCTGCATTTGATCTTAGAGACAAATACTAAAGTGTGTTTTTCCTCTGGTAAGTAATTACAGAGAAGGAACCCCATCTGACAGAGACAGTACTGCCAAACAGAGGGTTCTACATCCGTCACCGCTGGACATGCACAGGATGCAGAATGTGGCATTGCTCCACCAGAGAATGAAGAAATAGAGATGTGAGGGCCAGATGGTCTTTTCCTATCAGTATCCACTCCTTGACCTTTCGATAAAGTGTTGCTAACCCAAAGGAATGTGCTACTCCTGACAAAAAAAAAGTGAATCTGAATGGTTTGTTCACAGAGGAAGATGCTACATTTGTAGAGGAAGTGTATGATCTACCTATTTATCTATCCAGGGGAGTTATAATTATTCAACTGAGAGAATTTTTTTTTACTAAATTTAGCCATTCATGCCACTGCAAACTCATCGTCAGGAGATGGGTTGCACATAAATGTCAGGCTGACAAAATAATCATTTAAAGCACAACAAATTTCCCTACGCAAACTTTTTTTTGGTAGTGGTGATACATGTGTGTGGATATTAAAAATACGAGATTGGTTTTTCTTTCTGATTCCAGACTTTAGTAGCAGGGATAACTGCAAAGAAATGAAAGCAATAGAAGTATGAAGATCAAGTATATCAATGATAAAAATGTGAAAGAATCCATAGCTTCCACCTCAATATCTCCACTTTCCTGGCAGAAAGCCTGGACAGCCTGCAAAGGTGATATACAGCAATGGAAGCTATTCAAAGTCTTAAAATGAACAATGAGAGCTTTATATTTTTGTTACTAGAACTAGAACATAGTGGATATAGAATCACTGAATCAAAACCCAAAGAAACTTGGAGTGCTGTGTCTTGGAGTTTCATTGTAGAGGGCACCACGTTTTATGTCTGTCATTTATGTGGGTCATTTTAAATGATCAACTTTGACTTTTGAAATCGCTCACTTTCTTCAAAAAGAGAGATTGTTTTAATTTTGAGCAATCGCCTTGCTTCCCACACCACAGTTTAAAGCCCCAAGTAGGTCACTGAGAAGAATGATTTTATTTTTTTTTTCCAGCCTATCATGTTTAGCTGAGAAATGGCCAAACAATTTAGCCAGTAAATAATGACACAAAACTCTAATGGCATCTCAGTGACAGATGCCATCTTCTAATTTAGGGTGGCTTGAGAACCAGCAAGGAGCACACATTAATCGCAGGCCTGGACCCTTGCAGCTTTACTAATTATACTACTCTATTCTCAAGCATTTCACCAGAATCAATTGTTGCTGCTGCCAAAACAAAGTCTTAGGAAGGAAAAGAAGAGAACAAGAATGAAAAGAACGGCAACATTATCACCCTTTTAAGCACATCAGGCAGGGGTGCATTTCAGAAAATCTGACAAGGTTATTCAAAGAAACTGTAGACTTTCAAATGGTCAAAACCCACTATATCCTGGCTGCCCAATGAAGGCCAGAAAAGGTAACTAATGAGGTGAAATTGCGTACTGTTAGCTTGGAAAAAAAAAAGAAAAGAAAAGAAAGAAAGAAATTTTTTTTATTTTCCTTAATGAGGAATAAATTTTATACCACACTGATCGGTTAATAGTTACTACCATATGCGTATCTCTGCACTAGAGCGAGTCTGGAGGCTACAAGACAGTTGAAAAGGAGTTTCACTATTTGAGAAAATGGATAATAGTTCATGATTGGATCCTGAACTGGGATGTGATGAGTTTAAAGTACTGTTAAACTTGTTTTACCAGTAACTGAAGAGATTCTGCAACTTGGAAATCCAGTGTGATGTTGTACACCAAGGGCCATTTTTCTATTTTATATCAATCTTGTACCAGACTGTTACTATTGCTAAAAAAGATGAAGCCAGGACTCTTTTGCTTCTCACATTCTCTTTTTCCTTCCCCCTGGTAAGTGCACAGCACTTGTTTCTGATTAATAGCAAGGACTAGTTTCTCAGAGCTTTCCGACTTGCTGAGCACAGTATGTTTTATTTCATTTCAGCTGAATGTGAAAGATGAGCTCTCGTATAACGCTTTACAATTTTCCTTTAAATCACTGTTTTAGGATAGGGTAAAAGTGGCACACAAATGCTTACTTCCGGTCTCTGAGAAAATAATAATAAATAATGGATTGAATGCACTGCAGGCAACTTTATGATAATCCGGATTTTCCATGTCAAACACCTGCTCCTAATGTTGCTGGCCGTCCCCCATCCTCGTGCAAGGGCAGAATTTATTTTGGTATTACTGAGAAGAGATTATTTAGAACTTCAATTTTCTGTTTGTGACTAAATGCAAATCACTTATTCTAGCGTGGCTCAGAGTTGATCAGTGGGAACAGAAATAGAGTACTGTAAGACAAAATGAAACAGATGAGCTCTACTTTTCTGAAGGCTGCACGGCTACATTAAAAAGTTCATTGATTGTTCTCATGGAAAGAAAAACAAATTCATTTCCCCTAATTACAAAGGAAATGTCAAGCCTGGAATATTCTCAATAGATTTTTCCATTATAGTTAGAGCTTCTCCACATAAAAACATATTGCCTATTAACTTACTCCCTTGAGCCATCGTTAGTCCTTCTTCTGTGACCGGCTTCCCACAGCCTTTGACTGTACAGGCCTTTACATAGAATTTGTACTTGGTGCTGGGGCTGAGATCCGAAAGCCTCCAGCTGAGCGTGGAGCGGTTGGTTACGCTGACGTCGTTCAGAGGACCGATTTCGTGCGTTTCATTTACTGAAAAGGGAAAAGGCAGTTGAGTCAGATCCAGCAGCTAAAGGCTATGGACATGAGACATGCCAGGAGCACTCCTGCACGGGAGGAACTCCGTCGTGAGCAGGAAGGATGGAGCCTGAATAAGCATCTCTCACCTTCCTGCCAAGTACTTAAATGGGATTTATCTCGTCTCTGTCAATCTCCCAACTGCTCAGTGAGCTATTACTGTTCTTAAAAAGCTCTCTGATTCTAGACATCCACATATGGAGTGGGTGGTAAAAATTACCGTCTCCTAGATCATCAAATATATATGAATTGCTTCTTGCTTTGCTTCCAAACATCTGCAAAATTTTGCAAGCAAGTTAAGGAACTGCTGTAATGCTTTATTTCCTCTGCTTTGACATGGCTGGCAGCTGAAGAAGGGGCTGCCACTCCCAAACTGCCTAAATAGATGATGCACTCTTGGACTGTAATCACCAAAACCAAAGGGAAGCCTCCAGACCCTGCTTGCAAAGGCAACTGGGCAGTTCTGGCATCAGCAGATATAAGTGCAAAGTACCTGGCTTTTTCACAATCTAATCCTGTTCCATCCTCAGCGAACACATAGAATACCCTGAATTGTTACCACACCTCACAGCTGGTGTTATGGCAGCCTGGGACCAATACTGGATCTTACCTGAGGTCACCTGCTCAAAGTCTCTTCCCAGCTACTCAGTTCTTTCATAGGCAAGCAAGAAAGAAATAGCCCTGCTCTTTAGTTGTTTCTCAATGAGATCACTCAATAACATGACTCAGGGGGTGGTTGTCGACATTTCTGCCAAGGTATTTTACAGGGAGGAGGAGCTCACAGACCTATGGTGAAGACCTGAGTAACTGTGGCTCAAGTGCTTTCATTACGAATTGGTTTTGCACTGAGTTTCACTTCAGTGAGATGCACCTACAACTGGTGGGTCTTCTTAACGAGTACATTAGGCATCATTTGCAAACATGAAATAATTGCATTAGTCTGTAAAGGCAGAGTGGGGGAAGGCAGAAACGTGGGTTTATATCTGAAAAATGCACGTAAGGCTTTTTAGCTCTGAAAGGTGACTTTGGCCTGCCCTCTAGCAGGCTGTGTGTGCATCACAGTTCCACACACTCCTCTGTTTTTTTTCCCTTTCCTGTGTTTTTAATCTTTAACTAATAATGCTTAAGTTCTAAAATCAAAGTAAAACAAGGACATACTTATCTGGTATTGCAAAATGTAGCCAGTGAGGTGGCCGTTTGCTTTCTTGGGAACTCCCCATGACAGAGTGACGGAGTCTTTGTCAAAGTTCAGGATCCTTAGAAATCGTGGTTGTTCGGGGACTGGAAGACATGGGGATTAGGTTTCAGAGAAGAACACTGAACAGCTCTGTCTCTACACATACTTGTTAAATGAGGAAATAGTTCAGTCCAACACCTACAGTTCTCCTTTCCAGCGAAGGGTTTTATGAATGTTGGAGATTTTATAATCACTTGAAATAAAGAAATCAACTTGACTTGTTACAGAGAAAATTGATATTTATCCTGTATTCTGATTTTGTCTTACCTCCTTCTGGAGTTTCAAACACAACGGGGGAGCTTTCTGGGCCATCTCCTTTGGCATTGTAAGCCAAAACACTTAAGCGGAATTCACTGAAAGGCTCTAGACCAGGAATCATCCCATAGTTTCTGTCTCCTACAAAGGTTAGGAAGTGTTTCTCTGGGTGATGCCTTTTTCCATCCAGCATGCTTTTTGTTTTCCACCAACTGACCTGCATTGAGATTGGTATTTCTATAACAAATTATGTTGTATGGGGCTGAACACTCATCTGCCCAGATGCAATCTATCCTTGATCTGGGATTCATTTAGTACTTTATTCAACTACATACAAATATTTAAAGAGAAATCTGTAACCTTGTAGCCTTTTAAATGTCCACGAACTCTGTCCCTTGGTATTCCAAACCAGAAGACTTTGATCAGCGTGCTATTCACAACATCCACCGACACGCCGGAAGGAGCAGCATCTGGAACTGTAAAAACAAAAGTGCTGCATATTAAAGACACTTATAAGAGCTCAGTTTCACACTGTTCACAGCTACAGGGCTTGGCTTTCCAGCTCAAGCTGTGGCAGTTCATGTAGTCTTACTGCAGGGAAGAAAAAAAAGAAACACAAAACATTCCACCTGCATCCAGTGGATGAAATGGGCCAATAAACATTATTTTGCCATATCAGGGCTTTGTGCTGCTTTGTGCTGAGGGCTGGAATACAGGTGCATGGGGACATATGAATTTCTACACCAGTATTTATGATTTCCTGTTTCAAACAATGCTTAGAGCAGTGAGAAGAATAAAAAAAAAATGATTAACACAGCACTCAAGAAGGCAATCATGAAGTTTTTTTTATAATCAATTTCATTTTACAACTAAGCTCATTAAACAGTAGGATTTTAATCACTACACAACACAGAAAGCTATTATAGTGTTTGAAAAAAAGAGGCCTTGATCCATTGACAACTGAATTGCAAGGAAGATTTTCCACTGATAGATATAAAATTAGATCCATCACAGACGCACAAAGTAAATAAACATGCTGTGGGGTTTCTTTCTCTCTGGTCTCACTACACACCATCTCTTCTGCTATAAACTCTACAGGGAAGGGAAGATGTGCCACCAAACCTTCCCGTTGCCCACCTCTGGGCGTACAGTGAGGACTCTCCTGTCTGAGTAGCACCGAGACCTCTCCCAGCGCTGAAGCTTTATGCTGGTGAAACATCAGGAAGCACTCAGCAGGTTGCAAACATCAAACCAGTCCAATTCAGGGGCTGATAATGCGGATCTCAGTTCACTCAAAGAGAAGAGCACTCCAGAGAGATCGCCTTAGGATTCATTTCCCACTGCAAATCCAGTAATGGTTTTTACATCTCTGGTTATCACAGAAATTTTACTGATGATCTTCTATCACTTACCATGGATCATGATGCTCCATAACGGCTTCTGTGAGAAGCTGCAGCCAGTGGAGAGGTGGGAGCAGCAGCACCTATGCTATGGCTACTGGGGAGTGACTGGTGCGGAATGTGGTGGGTTAAATCAAGGATGTGGCTGGCTGGACATTTTAATAAACAGCAAAACACATGCTTCTCCTAGTCGGCTAATCTAATGTAGACTTTTCAAAGGCTATTCAGATTGTCCTTCTTACAAGAACAACTTGAAGACTTCAGATTCTGCACAGTGTTTAAGGAGTAAAATTAATCTGCAGATCTGAAACATGAACCTTTTGCTGGTCCCTTCTGGCTCCCCTTTGCAAAGAGCTCCCAGCCCCTGCTGCTAAGTGTCTGTATATCCAATAGGCACCTGTATTTGGGATGAGGGCAGCTTGGCACTCCACGTTAGCAGGCCACCATGCTGTTTGCATGGATTTAAATCAGCAGTGGTGCTGATTTAAATCCTTAATTCCTACTGAAAAGATTCTTTTTTTTTTTTTNTAATGCCTAGCTGAAGTTGCTTCTTAAAGTGGGTCTTGACACTTCATTACTGCAGCTGGATACATTCCCAGTCCTCCAAGTATCTTCTCTAGTCATGCAGTAAACACCAAAGGGGACAGACTGCTCTTCAGAGATGTTGGGGTGGCCTCAGCAGTGACATTATCCAGTGTCCCACAGACATAGCATGGCTGTTGCATCCTGCGTGGCACCAGCATTAATTCTATTAGTTCACCTGTCCTAACAGGACATGATTATTAAAGCCCACCATGAAGACAGTGCTTGAAGAGCACATGCAAAGGGTAGGTATCACAAGTGTTTGCTGGGATTTCAGAGTAACCCAGGACATCTACTTTGTAAAAATAGGTGGCAAGGAGAGGAAGCTTTTTTGTTTGATCTGGTTTGGATGATGCGCTGTGGGCCAAGTCCAAAATCAGAGGTGGACAGGAGCTGAGAAGACATGGGGAGGCGGGCTTGGAGCAGGAGTAGGTGCAAAGCAAAGCCTTCCTCCAGTGGATGAAGACTTCTGCAGAGACACAGGGAGTCCTGAGGAGGGGGCTATGCTACAGAAAGCCACTGGACAAAAACCCAAGCTGGAGAGGAAGAGCTGTTCTTCAATGACTCAATGGACAAGGTAACACCCAGCACACATGGGATTGTGGCATCATCTATAAATTCACTTACAGTTGCCCAATGCCTGAGTGTTTGTACTTAATTTCCAGAGTACTTAACTTCTGACAGGGTTAAACTGTTAAATCAGGCCCCAGACAAGCTAAAGATTTTCTTCCTCACCAAGTACAGCACAACAACTGCTACACTTCATAGACTTCTTATGGACTGCGGCCTTCAAACAAGTATCCAGATTAAGCCAGCAACTGAGATTAATGAAAGCACAAGTGACCTTTCCAAAAAATCCCTCAAACTCCAGCAAGCTGGCATCTGCGGCACTCAGCATCGGTTGTATTTGCATCTCACACAGCCCACCATACTGAGCACTGGCATTTAAACAGTTTTGGCCATGGGCTGCCTAATCCATCACACCCTCTCCAATCATTCTGCATCGTAACAGTCCCCCAAGCATTATAATTTTACATGAAAGTTTCGCTACTTACTGTCCTCTCCTGAATACCCGATGGTGATGTTTGGTTCCGGACCGGATCCTAAATTATTTACCGCTTGGACTTTGATCTCGTAAGGCACAAAGGTGGGAGTGTTTCTCAGGGTCAGGGAATGCTTCTTCACCATCTCCTCGTTCCAGTCCGCCTCGACTCCCCGCTGCCGCCAGCTGACTTTGTACTCCAGCCCCGGCCCATTCCTCTCCACGGGTTTCAATGGCTGCGGAAGAAGTTAAAAGAGATCTTGTCTGCCTTTGTTGCAGTAATCATGAAACAGCAGCTGAGGGGAAGGGGGAGAATAATTTTGGAGAGCATCTTACAAGACCAGGAGAAAAAAGAGGAGAAAAAAGAAAGCTTTAACTTTTCACTGTTGTGTTAATTTTAAGATGACTGGAAGAAAAATCTCATTATCTCAAGAGAAAGGTGGGAGAAAGGCAGAGGAACAGTTGGATTAAAACCAGATTAATTGCTAGTAGACATATTTTTGCATACTAAATACATCAGGTTTTGTTTTGCCACAGGTTTTCTTTGTTTTCTTGTGTGATGTAAAACCGCGGGCTTTTAGCACAACTAAAATGCATATTTTGGCATACGGCTGCGTGTGCCTCTCAGTACAGCTATAGTCTGCGTTTTATCTTAGAATTTTATGTAGCACAGCAAGTTGGGTCATTAAAATTTAGATTTGTTCTAAATATGCAATAAATGCTTGAAACTAAGCCTGGACATTTAACATGCAACTGCTGTGCTACTCTTTTTTACTGATCAACTGAAGAATTCATCACAGCATGGTTCCCATCTAATTAACAGGTATTTAGAAAAATATTAGAAGACATATAGCAATGGCTTATCATGAGATGTTCTGCAGTTGAGTTTATTCCTCTGAAAATGTACTTCTTTTAATGAACAAAGCTAACTGGTTACCTGCACTACCAAAAATGATGAGAGTAAATTCAGTCCACTGAAACAGCTGTGGGTATCTACCAGCACATAGCCTACTTTTAATAATACTGAAATTATATATTGTGCACATTAACTATATAACTGATGTGTATCCTAGCTGCACACAGAGGTCTGGAATGAAATGGCATCAACTTGCAAGTACCAGCAGAATGCAATGCCCCATGGATGCTCCTCATGCACAGAGGGACCTGGGTCTGGGGGGATCTGCAAAAATTCCCTCTTATCTGCTCTGAGGGTATGAGGACCTTTGGGATGACAGTGGTGAAGGAGCCAGCAGACTGGGCAGCTCTCCAACAGGCAGCGCTGGGAGAATCACCTCTGTGGCAAAGAACCTGGGGAACAGGATTTGCAAGGGAGACTGAAGAAGTAAAACAAAATCCCTACTGAGAAATAACTTCTTGTTCAGAGTTAAATTGCAGCACTGCTAGACTCTCATTTTGATCCCCCCTTAATGCGGCAAATCCTTGGCTGAAAAGCTAGTCACTAACGCTCATCTGGTCTCTTAATCCAAAGTAGGCAGATTAACATCATTTTGCAGCCTTTGTCTGCCAGAAATAGCATGTTTAGTGCCTAGCATTTCCTCTGAAAAGCATAGAGGAAACACCATAAATAAATGAATATCCTGTTTATGGCATTTAAATGATTCAACGAGATTTAACAAAGCCTGTCCATCCTATTCTCTCCCTTAAGTCGCAGTTTTCACTTCTACTTTTGCCCTGTCTGAGCAGGGGATTACAGGCTTCCCGGCGAGGAGGAGTCTCATTCTCCATTCAACAAAGCATTGGTCACAGCAGAATTTCCCACCCACGCTGGTTATTATCACCCTGCATTTCTTCTGAGAGGCAAAGTTGTCTTCCCTGATGCTGGGCTACATCGTACAGCAAAAATCTCCTTTCTGATCCAAGGCAATAGATCTAGAGGGCTGCCTCCTTTGGGCGTAATTATAGCCTAAACCATGAATTCCCACCAGGGAAACATTTATTGTTCTTCGCTGCAAGCAGCAGATTGAGAAGTAAATATCATGTAAATTGTGTTTAATTCCAGTCACAAAAAAATACATTCCTTCCACAGTTGTTGAAACCTGCGTTAAATGAAGGAATATGTATCTCCCTCCAAACTGTTGGCAGAGAAGCTAAGGAAGTTGGAGATTGGAAACCATCCTCAAGACTTTTACACAATTCCTTTGACACACATGCTTAGGAGGTTTATCTACACTCCTTTAGTTCTTGATGTAAAAATTCAAGCTCGCTTTCTCTTGGCCAAGTGACCTGTGTCATTTTGAAACCTCCAGGCTGGAAGGGCAGATGCTATGTACAAAACCCATCCTCTCCCAGGGCCTGACTCCTCCTCCCACAGAGGAGGGTAACACCACAGTTGTTTTAAGCACTTTGTTGTATGCAAGATGCACGGAAGAAGAGCGTACTCTGGGGAATTTTCACCATGCTTCATAGGACTTTCATATTTCTTTATAAGCTGTGAAGTTAGGTATAAAAAATTGTCTTTTAAAAAAAAAATCAAACTCAGGGAGGAAATCCAGAACACGTTTAAGTTAGTAACAACTTTACCTTTGACTTCAGGAGCACCTATGGAATTTGCTAATATCTCCAAAAAAACAGGGGCAGGGAAAGGGGAGATAGTCAAGAGATCCATTATTTCTCTTTTAATGTAATCATATTAAAACAACATCCTGATAAATTCCATGCTGCTTTAGAAACTGCTGCTTGAAGGAAGAACCTGTTCCCTATATTGTAGCGCTGATGTACACGTCTGCCTTACCTCCCATTTCATCACCATTTCATTTGGTTCAGAAGCTTCAACTCGGATGTTTTCTGGGTTCTTGTCTGGAGCTGGAACCACACAGGTGATAAAGTTAATTTGCACCTCCTGGGTTTTATTTGCATTAATTATTTGTATGCAAAAAACTTTTCATATTTCTGTATCACTGAGAGTGAAAGACACCTAAACAAAACTCGTTCATGAGATTAATTACTTGGATCAGCAAAGCTGCTGTGACTGAAACACATTGTTTATGCAGTTTTGATTCCAAAGTGCCCTTGTTGGTTGGAGCCACCAGCTAACATGAAACTGTGACTTTTGGATTTCAAAGCACCAGATGTATGGGGATTATGAGGAAAAGATTTTTCTCCCTATGGGGATAGTAAACAGAAGGTATATCATTAGTGGGACACACACAGCTGAAAAGCTGAAGAAGGACCTGAAATTGAAGTAACGGGGAAAGAAAAGAAAGAAAAATGCCAAGGAATGCAAATGCTGTGCTGAACAGTTGGCCGCTGAAATGACTTTCAGGGACACCACATTTTCTGTCACAGTGAGAAAAACACCATGAATGCAGAATTTTTGACAAGCTTAGAGCTGCTGAAAGGCTCCCCGTAAACCCTGACCTTCTCCAAAAACTGCAGTGGGCTTTAAAGGGGCGAAATCAGCAGAGCTCAGGAAAGTGGTGTCCTAGAGGTACCCTGGTAGGAAAGACCCTGCCAACCACTGGCTTTGCCATCCCTGGGCTGCCACTGAGCAGCAAAAGCAGCACGAGGGACCCTGACTCCTTCACACACCCCTGAAGCACCGGAGGGCACTGTTATTCCCAGCAAAACACTAAAAATAGGAATATTCAGAAAACTAGGTGGCAGCATTTACCAGCCGGAGGTGTTGCGTAGCGCAGCGAGGGTTTGCTGGGCTGGCTCCTGCCCACAGCGTTCACAGATACCACACGGAACTGGTAATTCACATACGGGGCCAGTGACAAAAGGGCAGTGGTGTCATTCCCCGGGACCCGGGTTAGCTCCTGCCACCTCCCTGGCTCCCACCGGTTCTCTTCAAACTCCACAATCGACTCTGGGGCGGAAAAGGAACAAAAGGAAAGAAAAAAAAAAAAAAAAAAAAAGAAAAAACAAAAGGCAGAGCCTGTATAAAGAGCTTATAAATAGCAAGGATGGAAATGAACTTACAACAAATTAACTGTCATAGTAAAACCGATTAAGTACGGGCTGTGAGCGCGGTTTGTTTCTTCTAACAGCCGTGATGTGCCATTGAGCAAGATGATGCTACTAAAACCCTTCATACCATTTACAGGGCTGTTGTGACTGGCCCCGGCTTTCCAGGAGAGTCGAACACTTCTGTTTTGATTTTCTGAGAGCTGAAGGTCTTCTGGCGGATCAGGAACATCTGAGAAATAATGAAGAAGCGTCAGGAGCGTGGCAAGACAGTTCTGTTTGTCTCAGCATTTTCAGAAGGACTGGAACAGCAGGTTCAATGAAGATGATGGGGAAACATCTTTAGACTTCAAAGTGGACAAAACTAGGAAAATGGGAATTGTTTTAAAAGATTCCTTTTATTACAGAAAACCAAGATGAACCCTCTGGTCCTGCTTTCTCCCTTATAAATGCAGAAATGAACTTCAGGTTCATTTCCATCTACTCTCATTACTGTGCTTGCAGCAACAGATTTTTCTGTTCAAATCAACACCGAGATCTATTTAATCATTAATAGATATTGACACTGCTCTGAGCAGAAAGTTATATTAGAGCACTTGGATTTACTCTGGTGCAAACCAGAGTGGTAGAAGGTGACTCAGCTCCGACAGTTATTGAACTTGGCCTTTTAGAGTATGAGTGAAAGGATAACATTCATTATCCCAACCATGGGGATCTATATTAAAAGGAAACAAGAAAATTCATTACCTGCCAGTTTAACTAATGCTGTCCAGAGAATACATTGGAGTCTGCTGGTGGTGACTAGTGTGATAACTGCACTGCACCTCCCAGGGACAAATGTGGGGCTACACATACCCCAAGCATGGGACTGCCCTCTTCCTGCCCTTGCTCACCTTTCAGGGATATGGTCTCAGCCAGGGCTGAGGGTACCAGCACCACCAGAACAGGCTGTTTCCCCTCACAGTTATGGTCAGGGTCAGAAAAGGTGACATGTGACATGGGTTGTCTGCCAAATTGCATGCAATTGAATCAATGCTTTCTCTTCCTGGAGAGGACTCTGGGGAGACCTTATAGCCCTTTCCAGTATCTGAAGGGTGCCTCCAGGAAACATGGAGAGAGATGATTTACAAGGGCCTGTAGTGATAGGACAAAGAGTAATGGCTTCAAACTGGAAGAGGGGAGATGTAGATTCAGTCTCAGGAAGAAATTTTTCACCCTGAGGTTGGTGAGACCCTGGCCCAGGTTGCCCAGAGAAGCTGTGGCTGCCCCATCCCTGGAGGGGTTCAAGGCCAGGTTGGATGGGGCTTTGAACAACCTGGTCTGGTGGGAGGTGTCCCTGCCCAGGGCAGGGGATTGGAACTGGATGATCTTTAAGGTCCCTTCTAACCTAAACCATTCTAGGATTCTATGAAATGTCAGACCAACAGATGTTTATATTCCTTATGGCTGGCTCTGACAGTTTGCAGTCTGACTGTAATGGATGAGTTTGCTAACTGAAATGTATAGGGCTTGATGTAAAAGAGTGTTTTCTTACTGTAGGGGGCTGATGGTAACCCTGCATCCTTCCAAACTCCACACACACACACACACACACACTCCCCTTCCTTAAATATAGCCCTGGCTTTTCAAAATCTGAAAAAAGTGCAGCCCAAGGAAACAAGCTTGCACAACTTTGGGTCTTTGACCTCCACCTGCCACAATGCCTCAACTACATTTTTTTGGCTGACAATATCATTTCTTATAGGAAAAACCTCAACCACCAAGCCTGTCTCTGTCATTGTGAAATAAATTAGTTGTATTTGTACTGAATTTTAAAAATAACAATATTGCATTTTCCTTTTTATCTCAGGGTACATCAAAAAGTTAAAAAGGTTATATTTGGGTTGATTTTCTTTTTGTTTTAGTATTGTTTGCATTTCTTTCCCCTATTTCAGTTGTACTTGGGAAAATCAGTGAAAGCATAGTTTAACCTACAGGCAATTCTGCTCTTCTATTCATGGAGTGTATTTGGTGTTAAAAATCAGTATATTAAAGATGGCAATGGTGCATCTTAAAGATACTCATCCCTCTGTCATAGAACAAATACTTAGACGTATTATAATTGAATTATTTTTCTCTTAGTTGCCCATATTTTGATGTCTCCATCTGTGCCATATTTATTTCTTTAGCCATCTCACAACATCTTCATTACAAAAAAGCCTGAATTTTCCATTTGGAAAATAGCAGGTATGGTTAATCCACCAAGACCTTTCTTACATACAATAAATAAGGGAAAGAGCACAAGACTGTTTTTTCTCTTCTGCAAAGAGAATAAAAGGCTTCATGAAAATTTCATAAGTGTTGTAACAAACAGTCTACAAACATTTTGAATTATACAGCACTAAAGAACACAATACCATGAATAATGTGCATAGCATCTTCTTAATTTACTATTTACTGAAAGATACCATCCATTTAAAGTGTGAAAACATCTTGAAGGTCAGATTGTCTCAGTTCTTTTTGCAATCACTGCCATAAATAAATAAAAAATGTAAAAATTAAGAAAAACTGAAGTTAAAGGAAGTTAAAATGATGCAAATCTGTCCACAAAGCAGAACTTTCGCTATTGGCTGATGCACTCAGGTACATGTGCAAAGGACTGCACATTGCTCTGCAAGTTCACCCCCTTAATTTCAGGTGGTCCTTCAGGAAGGGAGGTAGGTTGTAAAGAGGTTCACACAAGGTCAAGCTTCAGAATCTGTAGGTCAAGGCTTTTCTCTGCTGTGAACTTGCTCTTTGCCAATGGACAATAATTTATGCTCGGATTCACAGAGATAATTAATCTTTTTAGATGTTTAACTGGTCACTGATCTTTGGAGGATTTGGACATCTAAATACTGGCCTTACGTCTTTCTTCTTCAAAACACTCCAAGTGGTAATTGGTGTGCATATCTCTAGTAAAGTGGGGTGAAGGACTGACCAAGGACATTAAATCAGACACCTTGCAGCCCGGACAGGTTCCTCCAGCCACTGTAGGTGACTTGTGAACAGAGAAAAAGAGGCTGCCTCATCTTAGGTATAACAGAGAGCTGATTAAATATAAATTAAATGCTTGTGTCAGCATTCCCATTCCAAGAGATACAAGGGTAGCACCGCTGAGGTTAACGAGTGAGAGGAACAGTGCACCTCTCTGAAATTGGGTTATTGAGGTTCTGTAAGTGGACTGGGCAAAGGAAGAAGAAGTGCTCCAATGGTGTTATGTCCTGCACAGGGCTGCCTGCACCCCTGGAAAACATCCTCTTACCGAGAACGATTAACTGTGATTCGGCTGCAACGCTGTCCAGAGAAGTGCTTGCCACACACGTGTAAACTCCTTGATCCTCCAGTGTCACACTTGATATGAACAGCGTATCCCTGTCCAAAATTATCCTACAGGGAAAAAAAAGAAAAGAGAAAAGAAAAAAAAGGGTACATAGAAATAAAGAAAAGAAAAATCCGTAGGACAAGCATATGACAGACAGACACTGCTGTTCTCCAAAATTCATAAAAATACTTAGTAACAGGACATTTGTGACTAACATAATTGCACATTAGGCCTATTACTTCAAAGTGGAGTTGCATTTGTATTACACACTGTGCTGGAGACAATTATTTGTATTTTGTAGCAATTCAGCCTCCATGGCTGGAAGTTGGCACGTCTCTTTTACTTGAAAAAGAGCCCCATTGATATGCATCGGCTGAGTGTCTGGAACATAGGATTTTGGCACACCATTAATAAGGCAAATACATGGGGTTTTATGTCCTAATTTTTGGAAAGGGGTGAGTAAAACTGAGCATTCCCAACACACTGGTGTGATGTCCAATGCACCAGGGGAAGTTGGCACTAGCCCAGGCGCATGGGCTCCATTTGCAGACATGGCATTTGCTTGGCACTATCTCCCCCCACTACGTGGCCTCAGCAGGATCTTCAACCACTCCAGCACCAGAGTATTTAGGAAACAACCTTCTCTCTTCTGTGGTAATTAGTAAAGACATCTGATTGCCCACTGTGGAATAAAGGCTGAGCTCCATCCCTCTAAGGTCAACGGGAACACCGGAGTAGGGCAAAATCCAGCTGACACTTTCACATCCTGAACTCATATGTAGGAAAAACTCATTGCTTTTCACGCGTACGATTTTAGGCAGGGAATCCCAGAAATCAGTTTTACACTCATTTTAACATTACAAGGACTTGCTTTGGCCAAACAAGTATGCACCACACGAAAATAATAATTCAGTTCCATTGGGGCTAGGGTGGCATTTTTGGGTTGAACCACCATCATTCTGCTGTGATGGTGAGAGAGTTAATAAAAACCAAAATAATTTGTCAGCCGTGGCTCAAAACACGTATAGATGCATTTATATTCATATGTATATAAAATGCAGATCTATTCCCATATCGCATGAAGGATTCCTTCAGACAAATTTGCATTTCAAGCTATTAAGTCTCATGTTTATTGAAACCCGTGTTCCAGCACCGTACAGCATTATTCAGCTGAGATCAAGGAAATTCTTGCTTTTTCCCTGCTTACCTGCCATCTTCTGTGCTCTTGACTGGCAGTTCATCTCCATCTTTCCTCCAGGATAATTTAAAACTGTGTTTCAAGTGTGAATCATACTCTGACTGACATTTCAATAAAATTGAATGTGATTTCAACACTCGGGGGTTCTTCGGAGTAACAACAAGTTTTGTAGCATCTGATTGATCACAGAAAAACACTTTGATTAGGAGAGAGAGACTATTACATCAAATTTTCACCAAGCACTTCATATATAAAAATCAACCTTAGGAGCACTGATCTTGTCTTTTTTTTGTTATATATACAAACATTTCAAGTGAGGGATGGAGTTTTCCTCAAATATTTGCCAGTGTTTAATTTTCTGTCTTGAAAAATTCTTTTTTGCTTCACTCCAAACCAAAGAGCACCAGAGCAAAAACCAAAAAAAAATACAAAAAAGTTACAGGTGAAAATCCTTGTTAGCAGACTGTCATGAAATGGATGATAAAAAAACAGCATGAATATGATTTTTATGTCCAATTGCCATTTGAAATAGGCTTTGGCAATGATCCAAGAAAAATTACAAGCTTATTAAAGTCAAGTGAGAGAAAATTATTGCAATCAAGTTTGTTCTTTTAATTGACTCTAATTTAAATGCAGAAGAAGATGAATAAGTAAGAAGAAAGCACTTTGCTGAATTTCTTTTTATGGTGAAATGTTGCTCTGTGAGAATTTCATTGTATATTCTCATGTTTAGCATCACTGTAAAATTTACAAAGCAAATGGAGTGGGTGGAAACAGAACACGAAAGGAGCATTTGTTTCTCAAGTTTGTCACAGAAAACCTGCATCTGAGAGTCCTTTTAAGCACTTTGTTAATTGAGTATTTAAGGTTTGGGGTTTTCTTTTATTTTTATTGGCAAGCCCTAACACCTAAGTAAATTTGTATGCAACTCACTAAATTTAACCTGTGTGCCATCACTCTGCCCAGGGAAAACCCCCTCTTGCCCAGTCAACCAAATAAATCCCTTAAAACAGAATTAGAACACAAGATATTTATCTGAAATTTATAAGTAAACAGATTTGCATCAGTGTTGTTTTTTTTTTCTCTGTTTACAAATATTTGTCAAGCTGATAATCAGGCAAAGGCCCACTGCAAAGCTCCTAAACCAGCAGCATCCCCTAACTCAACCTGAACAATTCTATGATTCTGTGATTGAGACTTTACCTCTTATGTCCAGATTAGCAGTAATTGCCCTTTTTCCAACAGAGTTTGCAGCCCAGCAAGCGTACGAGCCTGAGTCTTCTTTCTTTGTCTCTTTGATCTCTAGGGTGCCATTCTTATTTAACTCATAGCGTAACGTTGAAAGTGGCTCTATGCTGTCATCCTTCGTCCTAAAGAGGATGATAATAGCCATGGTTTATTTCTGGGGCTGCAGGAACAGGTATTGCACAGTTAGCAGGTATTGCAGGGGACACAGGAATTTTGGGAGCTGATCTCAATCTTTACCCACGTGTAGCAAATCGTAAAGGGACACAAGCCTCTTGAAAACCAAAACCACACTGACAGCACCTCAGAAGGTCTTCAAACTAGCCTGGCTGAGTCCTTAATCCATAGCTGTTGTCTGCAACTTTTTTGCACTTGTCAAGTGCTAGGACAATCCTGTGGTTTCCCACCTTATGGAACTATTTCCAGGTAAATATGCTCTGTATGTCGTCTCGTTTCCACCTCAATAACATGGCCAAATTTTGAAAGCAGCCAACATTAAACTAAGACTGATGGACCTGGAGCAGCACTTGGCTCTCTACATCATGGCTTGCTTTAATGAATATCTCAGGACTTGTGGCACACGGGTACTGACAACTTTCATTAACCATTTTTTATAAACCCGTTCTTCAAAGTTCTTGAAAATGCATTTAAACACAGGATGCTTATATTATATACAGTTTTGGTACAAATTTCTAATTTTAACTCCATAGAAATAATAACCAGCACATTTTCCAGTGTTTAGAGTACATGTATGAACTTGTTTCATGTGAAAACATCAGTTCTTGGTGTCTTACCATCTAATATCTGCTGCAGGCGAGGCAAAAATTTCACAGTGCAGGAAGGCACTGTAACCCACAACTGTGGCATAGTTCTCACCATCTGAGGTCAGAATTAAGGGAGCAATATCTGCAGAAGAGAATGCAAAACGAGCAGCACTGCATTTCAGAACTGGAGATATAAATACTGTTCCCACATCATCCCCCTTTCCAGCAAAGGTCAAAGGCTTGGCCACCTAATGGGAATTTCAATGCCTTTTGGAAGCAGCTGCATTGAGCAACTGAGCTCTCTGAGTTTCACTGGCAAAGATAACAGTGGTTGACTGCTGGACATATCAGAACATGAAACACCAATGTGCTCCAGAACAGAAAACAGAACCACTTCTGCTTCTTCTAGAGAACTCTTTTATTAAATAAATTCCCATCACCCCCTTTCTTCAAAGAATAGGCTGAGTATCACAACTGGAATTAAAGATTAACAATACACTTAATCATTCAAAAATAGAGTTGTGGTCGTAATTCAACCCCTAGTGGTTTTTTTAGTGCATTTGAATTCAGAAGGATTTAGCCCCAATAAAATAAAATAATATATTAAAGCTCATGAGCAATCAAAAAACCATATAATATTGTCCACAATCAGGCTTGTCACATCAGTTTGGACAATGTATTTCTTAAAATCTGGGACCAATGCAAAAGAAAAATGACATGGTTAAAATCCCCCAAGCAGAATGGGACACTGCCATTAGACCTTTTGTCATGGACAGGAAAGGCCAGGAGGGTACTCACTGAGGACGTTCACATTGGCACTGGCGAGGATGGTGCCGTGCTTGTTGCTGGCCTCGCACTGGTACACAGCACTGTCGTGGAGCTGAAGGTTGGTAAGGCTGATCTCTCTGGCAGAGATTCTCCCTCTGAAGGTCCTACCTGGAAAGACCCAGACTACATCAGGGGATGGAGAAAATACCACGGCCGTGCAGTTCACACTCTCTCCTCACGGCTTGAAAGTCAAAGGCAAATTGTAGAATCATAGAAAGGTGTGGGTGGGCAGGGACTCTCTTCAAGATCACATTCAACCATTAGCTTTATTTAAGAAATAAGGATTAATTCCTGTCTAAATAGATGCCAAAGCAGACATCATTCAGTGCATTATGATTTATGTGTTCCTTCTGACCAGGTGCAACACAGGTGCATCCCACCCAGCCACCACCTAAAGGAGGATCTTGCACTTACTATCAATGGGCATCCCATTAAGCTTCCACTGAATGGTTGGCTCTGGGTTGCCAATAGCTTCGCACAGCAGCACAAGATTTGTTCCCACGCTGTAAACACCACCTTCGGGCTGCTTTATCCACCGAGGAGGCTCTGTAAAGAGGGGACATAGCAGGTATCAGGTGTGACATGTCTAACTCTTGCTATTGCTATGGTCCTCCAGGAGATGGCAAACGCTGCCCACAGTTCCCAGCCAGCCCCTAACAGCCTTCTGTGCAGCTGTATTGTACTTCTTGCAAAGTGATGTTACAAAAGGAAAAATTAGCATCAGCACCCAGCGAATTCCATCCTTCAGACTTTGTGGAATGTGAGCGTTAGGAGAGGATGTAGGGAATGGGTAGTGTGTATCCTATTGGAAAGTAACTGCAAAGCGGATGGAAGGTGAGAGACTGGGCAATGAGGTAAACCTGAATGGGCTGGCATTTTCACAAGGAACCTCAGACAGGAGATTGTGGTCTGTGAAATGAAGGGAGACTATTTCAGCATCTCAAACAAGATCCAGATATCCATCCAGCTCAAATTCCCCTCATTAGGCAGGAAAAAGTGGCTTCTACCGACTCGAGGAGTGGCTGGAGGGCAGAGTACAGTGATGCAGCAGAGCCCCACGACAGGATGCAGCACCTCCCTCTGATCATCTAAGTGTGATGATTTTTGATATTCTGGTTTTCCATCATGTATTCAGCTCAGGGGCTGATCTATAACATATTTAGGAATGGCAAAACATTATTTCACTACTGTAGCTGAGAGAACCTTCATCCTGAAGAACGGTCCAGAAAGGTTGTCCACAGGGTGGTGGTAGAGGAGCAGCAGTGTGCTGCTGCATTCCCTGTGCTCTCCTCTTTCCCAGCACTGCCAGCTAAACTGGGGGAGCTCTGGAGAAACCCTCTCTTCTCTGCAGAGCAGCCCCTGAGCATCAGGTACGCAATCATTAAAAAAACACAACCATAAAGGGGGGAAGGGAATCAAGGGGGGCAAAAAATTCAATAATCGGATAAATGCTTTGTTCTCTGCCTACCCTTCAGTGAGCAGCTTCAATCCAAAACACAACCTTGAATTTATCACTGTCTCTCCCTGAGAAGCAAAAAAACTTCCAAATTTTAATTCCAGACCTGACACTACCCCTTCTGCCTGTGCTGGGCAGATCACTGGGCCTCTTCTCCTATTTGAAAGAAATGAGCTAATGTATGGGAAACATGAGGATTCATTAGCTAATGCTCATAAAACGCTTTGAAGATTAACAGTGCTGTTGCCTGGTAATACATCTCCAGATATTATCAGCGTGCTATGCTAAAACAAAGCATCATTGCTCATATTCACCCAGATATATCCAAAAACCCACCCCTGAAGTGTGATACACAAGACCTTCTACACAAAGTCCACCATTTTCCCAGTAAAGCACCTGTGAAGGGTGTTAAGTCACAGCCAAAGACTGCAGTAAAAATGAAGACACTCAAGCTTATCTAAAATTATACCATCTTGGCAGATTCATCACATAATAGAGACCTCTCCTACCACTTTCCTGACTGCAGTGCTGGTTGCCCTCCCAGAGTGCAGACTGTGACGTGACCATACTTGTTATAGTCCCTTGGATTTGGCTCCAGGAAAAAAAAAGAAAAAAAAATATAAAGAGCAATTCAGCAGTTAGCAAAACGATTTGGTTTTGCAGATCCTTTTCCTTCTCTCTCTCTCATATACATAATGCTTTCATCAGGAAAAGCCAGGTCAAAGGCATGGAGGTGAAAAGGCTTGTAACAGCTCTAATTTGTTGGGGTTTGGGTTTTTTTTCCCCTCCAGGTCTGTCACAATCATTGTACTTGAGACAGGCTAGTTCCTTGTTTTGAAGCAGGTGAGACACCAAGCACAGACTGAATACAAACCACCCCATGGATCCCTCTCTATTTTCACCTGTGCAGAGCCAGATACGTTGTGCCGCTGCTTTCCTTTCTCAGCGTGAGAACTGCTGTGGTTGCCCCAAGAAAGCGACGCAGCTGCGAAGCCACAGCCAATGAGGTTTCACCAAGTAGGAAATGTAATTTCACAGAAAGGCTGAAGAACCTCTTTTCAGCGTGGCAGATATGCTATATTACTTGTAAGTATATAAAATACAAGAATAACGGGATATACATGTATATTTTAGCAACTAAAAAAAAATAAAGAAAAAAAAAGGTGGTTGGATGGTCAAATAGTTAGTCCCTATGAGCAATGGAGTATGGCAAATAGTTCACTGCATAATATATTCTTCTTGGTGAGAGTTATAAATGTGGGGCTCATAATTAAGTGATTTGTGTCTTTATGGGGCTATAATGACAGGATCCAAAATGAAAGAGATGGAAAATAGGCATTTGGTCCATCCTTCTAAGACAGAGCAGGGTCACCTACACCTAAAAAGGCCCCGACGGATCCAAACCTTCCCCCCAGTCTCCCATGCTGTCTATGGCATCACTACACTTTTCCCTACGACTAGAACAGATTTCTAACTTCTAACTAACTTCTGCCTTTCTGCAATTTCAGTCTATTATATCTTATATTATGCCCAGAGAACTTTGTGAAGAAACTTCAGTTTATCTGAAGGCTGTTATGCTTTCTCCAGATCCAGTCTTTCCTAAATTAAACATATCTGTCATTTTTTTTTTCCTCCAAATGCCATGTTTTTGAGCTCTGTGACTACTCTTGCTGCTTTCTCCTGAACTAGCTTGAGTCAACCCCGGCCTTGATGAGATGCACAATGTAACCGGTTACATGACACAAGGCCTTATCAGTTCTCAGCAGTCTCTCTTACAACACCGCTTTTCTTTATGCCTTCCAGAATGATTTTTGCTTATTCTGCAAGACCGGTATTTCCAAGCTGCTTTCAGCTTGCCATCCAGTATATCCTCCAGACTAGACCAACCAGACATTTTCCATCCTGTTCTTATAAAGCCAATTAGCACTGCCTGATGAGAATTGCTTTGCACTTGTGCTTACTGAAGCCCATCCTTTTTATTCCAGACCATTTTCTCAATTTGTCAGGATCATTTCAAATTCTCCTCACATCTACCCAAAGGCTGGCAATCCATCCCACTTTGGGGGCATCATTGGCAGCTTCAGCTGCACTTACCACCTTGGGGTCTGCATCCCCATTGAAGCAGTTTTTCAGTGGAACACAGAACTACACTTTGAGCCTGATTTAAATAACCAGCCATGCTTCTGCCTCACATTAGTTTCATCTATTTTATTTTTCTCTAGCTGAGTAATGAAAATATTACGAGACTTAACTGCAAAGGCCCTTAGCTATTATATCATTATATGATAATTAATCATTATATTGTAATAATTATTTCTATTAAAGAGAGCCTAGGAGCCTCAGTCAAGATCAAGGTACCACGAGATCAGGCGCTGTGATAGTGACAAGATTTTGAGGTTATATATATATTTTATATTGGGTTTGGAGGATTATATACAATAACCAAATAAACAAACATTTGAAGTCAAGACAATCTGTGGGCTTGCTTTGCTTTTTTTTTTTTAAATAATTCTCTCTCATTCAGATAATAACAATGGGGATTTTGTGCCTGTTCCAGTGTTCCAGGCTACATCTTTCCTTGCAAAGAGAGATTAAAATGCTCAAACAGTCAATCACTTTGCTAGCTGAATATTTTCATATGCTTGGTAATAATTGCCTGAATCTTTGCCCTTGGACTACTGTAGGATTAGTAAGTGGGCTGCATGCACATATCATTAATTAAGATTATTCTTTAGAAAGCTGGGATATTGGTTTGAGATCCTCAAACACCAGAGAGAAGAACAGAAAATGTGACACAGTGCAGAAATGATAGCAGAATCTGATTTATATACCAGCGCTACGTTGAGGATGGGTTGGCGTTTAATAACTGAGATAATTTTTCTTCCATGTTTAATTTTCTTCTCCCTGCATGCATCCTTTGAGAAGAGCCTGTCAGGTGCGAGGATGCCCTACGTCAGCATAACCTCCCTGAAACCTGCTGAAATTAATGCTCCCTTCCACTGATTGAAGATCTGCCCTTGAGTGCGCTCACAGGAGTTGTTGCAAGAATGATGAACAGGCCCATCTCTGACTAATGGTAGTGACATTTTCTGGCTAGAAATTCTAGAAGACAACAGTGTTTGGGCTCAATTTTACCTTGATACCCTGCTTGCGAGGTGACTCCTAATAGGAAGTATTCCTGCTAGTGACAGCAGCCAACATTAGTTACACATACAGAAAGTGAATTCAATAACAATGGAAAAGGCATTTTTGATGTTGCAATGGCTAGAGTGGGATTTTTTCTCCCCCCACTCACACCTTATTTTTTTCCTTTTTTTCTTAAGGTACTTGTTTGCTAATGAACAGGAACAACAATTTGCCAGAAAGCTTTCCTCCCTCTATAGACTGGGGGAAAAGAGGGTCAATATTCT
>VXBJ01003717.1:1666929-1723958 GCA_013400055.1 Nycticryphes semicollaris
TTTTTCTTTTTTTGGGTTGTGTTTTTTTTTTTTTTTTTTTTTTTTTGCAGCTCCTGCAATTTCTTGAAGGATTCAATTTTTACGGCTGAGAAAATCATAGCCAGATTGTTAAAATATTCAGCTACATCAGAGATGCTCCAAACCATCTGGAATGATTTCTGGAGTCAGCACTTCCCCTCCATCACAGCTGAAGACTTGCCATGCCCTGGTATCCCCCCCTCTGCCACACTTCCAGGAAGGGAGAGAAGACTGTAAGACACAAGGCTGTGTCAAGAGAGTGGGGATGATTCATGACATACTTGGGAGAAAAAGCTTTTCCTCATCTGACGAGTAAACACAGAGCAGGTAGTTGAAAGTGCCTTTGCTCCCGTCAAGACTTCTTGTGACCATAGAGTGAGAAGAAGCACAGATAAAAATGAAGCAGTTGGCAGACTCCGACAGTTTAATACTGTCTGGGATTTTTTTTTTTTCTTTTAATGCTCTGGAGCAGAGGCTGGAGCATTTTTCATCAGTAAAGAGAAAATGTTTTCAGCCAGTTTTTCAGCTGTGCTTCAGGATTCTAATTTTGTAGTTCTTTACGGGCAGCATCGTTGAGAGAGCTTCAGTGGCAGTGATACTTCTGCAGGGCTCCCTTGTCTCTGTTGGGTCTCACTGGAGCTCTGCTCTGCTCCTGGAAAAGAGCATCTGCCCCTGCTCTGTGTGAAGGGCTCACACCTTCAGCATCTGGGGTGTAGGAGAAGGGAAAAAGGAGGATGCAAGGGCTGTAGAAATCACTCTTAGCTCAGGTTGTCTCTATACAAAAATGATAGCAAAGGAGCACATGAAAGGGGAAGAGAGGGGTGGCACCATGTTTGCTCACTGTATTTTTATAGTCATCCCTAGGCACTGACTTTTGGTGGAAGCCAAAGAAAAGAAATTGAGCTAAATGTACCTCTGATCTGGCCCAGTATAGCCGTTGTCACACTCTTTAAGAGCAAGCAGAATAATTAGATCTTTTGCTCTGACATTCAGATTAATGCAAGACATTTTATCAATATCTCTGCTTGACTAACTCACGTCTTTGGAGTATTGGATCTGCTTGTGTATTTGTGCTCCTGTTCACCACTTTGCAGAGCCTTCATGGCTCAGGCAAAAAATGCATTCTTTCTTTTTTAAAAAAGGTGTTATTTTCTGCAAGCTTCCCAAAACTATAAGACGGGTCCTTGATTAGCATGAATGGGCAGAGTTGGTTGAATTTATGCATTACACTGAGTGATATTAACAAAGGTCTTTATCCATTTCCCTTTGACCATCTCTCTGTTTGAAATCAATAAGCTTAATAAAGTGTATTCAGCACCTTCCACATGAACGTGGAACTCGTGCTTTGCTCTCCCCATGGGGTTGCTTGCCGTGCACTGGTATGTTCCTTCATCGGCTGCAGTCACTTGCTCTATCTTCAATATCTTCCCAAAATTTTCTGTTTCCGGTTCATCCTTGGGCAAATTCCTGGTGAGCTTGACCCAGCTTAGATGAGGGGTTGGGCTAAGAGCAAAGGAAAAAAAAATAAGAACATTTTTGAGTTGAATACTAGGCTGCTGTAATGTTTTATGTTAGCATAGACTTCATCCAATCATTATGCCTGGAAGAGACCTTTAAGATCATAAACCCAACCAGTAACCTCCCACTAAACCATATATATGCAATTTTTTCAGTCTTTGAGCCCTTTTAAAACACTGGGGCTATACTATGGGTTATACTAGAGACTATAATTAGTCTATACTGCTTCTTGATTTGAAGGACCCCTATGAATACGTTCTTCACAGCCAACACCAGGCCACGGCACAAGGCTGCATTCCTTGTACGTGTATTGGCATGGAGTGTGGGAGAGGGAAGGGAGCTCATTCCGTCCTGCTCCAAAAGGGCACCTGAGGACAGACAAGGAGGTAAAGACTTCATTACAGTGACTTCACTCCGTGCCCTGCCTGGTTAGAAAGGTGGCCAACCATCGGAGATGGCTGAAAACACTCCTCACACATTTTTAGAAAGCAAATGGTAGTGACACAGAAATTTGGGACAGACTGCTGTCTGCACATTCCCAGCTGGGCTTCACGACCCCGACACCGTACACAACGCACATACACAGTGTCATATCTGCTTACTCTCATGTCCATCTGTTATTATGGCAAAATGCCTGGGCACAAGCTACTCAAAGCCCCTGGTACCAAGAAATTATGGTTTTCCATGAGCAGCGAACACAACTGTGCAAATATCCATTTATTTCCTGTAAGAGTCCTTGTCCTGCCCCTGTACCAAAGTCAGGCAATGTGTTGCTGTGGTGGTGTATTGAGGCAATGCCCTCTTGATGCTGTCATTGCTCAGATTATAAGTCTTCAAAAATGACAGATTGGAAATGTATTTAATTCCTTATTTTGCAGTTGGCTGCCCCTCGTGTTAGTTACTTGAAATCTGGCTCAGTCTATCCGCTTCCCTGGTTTGTGGACATTTGGTGGGATGGATTGGCAGAGATATAGACAAAGCTGATCATTTTTCTGCTGAAAATGGAAATTTTAACAAATAAAAATATAATTTTGTTTTGGTGTAAATGTTGCCTTTTTTTGAAGAGTTTTCAGTGAAAAATGTTTGTTTGGTGATCAAAGAAAGAAGCACTTTGCCTTCTTTCAAAAGTGACTACTTCTAAATAAACCCACTATTTTTCTTTGAAAACTAATTTAAAAAATTTTTCTTGAAAAATTTTGAATGAAACAAAAACATAGCCTTTCTACAAACTTTTATTCCAAATAAACACTGTCCTCTGTTGCCTGTCTCTTCCTGTACATGATATTAATTCTCGCACGTGAAAATGCGCATTTGTGTATTTCCAAGGTGATTTGCCTTATTTAGTACCTTGAAAACACTATAGGCTCATAGCTCTGGACTTGTGGAGGTTTGTGTGCCTGCGAATTAGCTTGATGGGTAGTGAATTAGACAAGGAAGTGTTGCAACAGGGAACCAAAACTCTCTGCAGATACTTGGAGTGAATCCAACAGAGACAAGTAATTCACTCTCTCTCAGAAATGGCAACCAACTGCAGAGGCAAAATCTTGCCAGCTCAAATGAGCAATGCCCTCTCAAACCCACACGGAAAAACAGAATGCCCTAAACATGTTTGTTCAGGCAGAAAAATATCCTGATTTTGGAATTTTATAGAGGGGATATAATTGCGCAGCCTTTAATATAAATGATCTATCTGCTTACCACAGCCTGCATTCACAGACCAGCAGCTCTACCATACAGCTCAAGAAGACAATGATTTAAATCTCCATTCGACAGAAAGCTCTATCACAAATAAACCAGACGTGACTATGCTTTCATTGTGGGTTTATTTTGTGGGTTCAGTGGTTGGAGAGATTTTTGCTTTTCCTATCTCTCTGGTGGCAACTCTTCTACGACAGATTATTGCATCTACAAGCACGGAGTGAAAATTGGAAAACTGGACTGAGGGCCAAGGGGAGCTTATGTCTGTCTGAGTTACTGCAGCAGGAGCAAGATCTGAGAGAGGTATTCACAGCTTCATTGTGGGGACTGCACTTAACATTTATTTAGCCATTCCCTTTCCTCACTTACCCTTATTTTGTCCTGTGTTATTTACAATAAGGAACAAAATTGACCTGATTTCATGTCAAATACCATTTACTTTAACTCTTCCCTATATTACTACAGTCAGCAGCAGGCTTGAGATTCCCATGCAGCACAAAGTACCGGAGGCATCCACAGGAATGGGGCCAAGCAGGAAACATAGGGCTGTGACTAAATCTGAAATTAGTCCATTACTGTTAGTTTTTACAGGATCAAATCAATGCGACTGACTTCGGTTCACTATATTTTTACTTAATTGTGGACTCTGTTTCTCAACATACTGTCATTGTTGAGAACGTGATGTAAGGAACACCCTTTGTATGGAAATTCTAGGTGTTGGGGAATGAACCTGAGATATTAGGAAAAATGCTGAATAATCATGGAATCACGGAATTGTCAGAGCTGGAAAGGACCTCTAGAGCTCACCCAGTTCCACTCCCCTGCTAAAGCAGGGTTGACCAGAGCACATCACTCAGGACTGTGTCCAGGAGGTACTTGAAGGTCTCCAGAGAAGGGAATTCCACACCCTCCCTGGGCAGCCTCTGCCAGGGCTCTGCTACCCTCACCATAAAGAAGTTTCTCCTCATATTCCAATGGAACTGCCCGTGTTCCAGCTTGTGCCTGTTGCCCCTCATCCTGCCACTGGGAAGCGGTGGGAAGAGTCTGGCTCCTTCGTCCTTCAGCCCACCCTTTAGATACTTGTGAGCATAAAGAAGGTCTCCCCTCAGCCTTCTCTTCTCCAGGCTAAAGAGTCGAAGCTCTCTGAACCTTTCCTCATCAGGGGGATGCTCCAATCTCTCAATCATCTTTGTTGCCCTACACTGAGCGTCGAACCAAAACTGAATTGGCTAAACTAGAAAAGAGACACTATAGGTTGTGTGCCAAACCACAGAAGCTGAATTCTGAAATTTTTTTGTTTCTCACACTTCAAAAGTAGTATTATTGAAATAGGTCTTTTAAATATCTATATATTATTTATATAGACATACATATTATTTATATATGTATAATATATATGTATTCGTAATAGGTATCTTTAATATAATACTAAAAAATATAAATCAATACTTACCAAGGTATGATTTTAATTACTTGTTTGTAAGTTACAGCAATAACAAATACATGAATGTTGCATACTAACTCTGTGCTGCTTTACGAGGAACATACATACTTGAGAAAAACTCTGCATAGAGGTTCAGTTTAAAATTGTTTGGGCAGGTAGGTATATTCATTTCTAGTTGTATGATCTTTATTATAGTTTTTTCTTTGTTCAATTCTATTTCAAAAAGTGATTCAGTTTGTGCAGTATTGTGCATTACTCACAGCCCTTCGGCAATACATTCGAGGAGCAGGACACCTCCCTTGATGACAGTGACTGATGAGCTACTGCCAGCAGATTCAGGAGGGATCAGCAGTTTGGGTTTTCTTTCCTTGATAAAATTTGCTAAAAAATAAAATAAAGAAAAGAAAAGTTAGATATGAAATCTTAGTGCCTTTGCTTATCCTTCAATAATGCCACAAACATTTTTTCTGTCAGAAGGCTTCAGACATCAATTTGTAAACTGTCTTTTTTATTTATATGGTTTGAGAACAATCCAGGACACTCCTGTTTCTCCTGCTTACAGTCAGGAGATGGCTACAGCAAGAACCACAGGCCGCAGTACCGATGAAGGCCCTGTTCCTGTGGTTTCATGTCCTGCTTTCCAAACACTGGCTCCTTCTCCCATCTTCCTCAGCCACCCTTGGTACATTGGTCTTCTCGATGGCTGGTCTTTGGGTGGGCACCACCTCTCTTCTGCATTGATTCCATCACCTGTCCCATCTCAGATGAAAACCCAAATTTTCCTGATTGTAATATCCCACACAATTGTCCTTCTTGCTATGATTATTAAATCTACAGTAATGGAGATACAATTTGTAAGGAAGACCGTTAAAATAATAAAACAAGATTGACCTGCATTTGATTTCAACGGGCCATTTGTTCTAGCCTGCCAAACAATGGTTTCATGATGAAATATGCAGAGAGTTAAATGGCTATTCAGTTATCTCTATAATAACAATTAACACAGTAATGAATAAGTCCCCAAATGGTGCTAGTTCTTCAAAAATAGTCAGTTACGGATGATTTGGTCAAAGACCACATGTATCTCTCTGAGCCATTTTCTAATTTTATTTTTTTTTTCCTCCCCTTGCTTTGTACCTCTCTGAATCTGTGTCATGAGTGCTCAGAGCTGCAGCACAACTCTTTGATGCCTCCAGATACACTCACACGTTCTTCCATCTGCCTTTTATCACCCGCTGCCAAAGGCGGGCAAGTCCCCCCTTCCCAAGCAGTGACAGGAGTTCAGACATATCTCCGAGGGAAAAAAAAAAATCAGATTTTGAGTGGCTGTGACCCTGCACAAGCCCTGCTTGTCCTGCTCACAGTGCTCAGCCTCCATGGGCCAAGGTTTGAGGACTGAGCAGCGCTTCCAGCTATCCTTCCCAAAACACTGGAGGAGAAACCACTTTTTAAAAACTTCGGTGCTTTTCTAGCAAAATTACGTCTTTCAGGAGTTTCAAGCTGGGCATCTTAAAAGACAAGAGGCTTTCAGATGTGATTTAACCAAATAAATCACAGTCAAGGGCTACATGCAAAAATGAACTCTCATTTTTATATATTTTAAACAGAACTAACTGGGTGGAGAATTTCAGAAATAGCCACTAGCTGCCTTCTGACTTCTCCACGTTGTCTGCATAAAGCTCAGGAGAATCTTTGCAGGATATTGTTCACAAAGAGGGGAACACGAAGCAAGGGAAGGTGTGGATCCCAGCAGAAGAGAACGACCTCCTGCCTACCCCTAGGAACAGGAGACAACTAACACAGAGCACCTAAAGCCCTGTAAATCCTCACCTTCAGCTCACCCTGGAGTAAGGCAACCCTTTAGACATGAATTCAGGGTTTCAAACCATGTATCTTCTTGACTGCAAGAGGGGGATCTGGAGCATGCAGCTCTGAACTGATAACACGAGACACCCAAGACTTCAGCCTCCTTACTCACATCACATTAGGAAAGGGGAATGTTATTTTCTCAAGTAAGAAAACTACCTCTTTGTTCAAAACCCTTCAGATCTCTGTCAGAAAGTACAAGATGAGCAAATTGTACTCCATGGACCACTTAAATCTGTCCCATCACATTAGAAAGGCTTTTGTGATTTTTTTTTTCCTCTTTCCTGAGCAGCAGCTCACATTTCATCTCAGCTGGTAGATTCTCAGTTTAAAGGCTAAATAACAAATGCATTCAACTCACCCTTAGTAACCGCAGCATTAGGTGAGCCTGAGTCATTAGCATGCTTAACTGAAATAAATAAAAGTGACAACCAAACACAAACATGCATAGTTGATATAGAATCAAAAGAAACAATAAATCAAGGAAAACAAAACAATGCCCCCCAAAATTTCTGCCATAAAAGAAAGAAACAACAAAAAAAAAAATTAAAGCAAATGAACAATGGATATCTCAAAATACAAAGAAAAAAGCTTTAAAAATGTGTATCACTCTGCTAAATACTTCATGAGTGATATAATCATCATTTCACTCTAGCTACCTACTCTAATAAATAAATCACTAAACCCTAAGTATCCACGATAAAGAAATTTTATTAAATTGATCTGATCTCTTGGTTTTATTATTGTCTAAGTTTCCATATTTAGGTTTTTTTATACAGTCCCTCAACATGGATTTGGTTCAGGGAGGAGTGGGCAGTCTCAAGCTGTGGACAGTCTCAAGCTACAGAGAGCAGCATTTCATTTTGATATTTTTTCTCACCATTATTATGCCAAGATATGGTTTCAGCAAGTATTAAGATACACAAAGCCACTATTAATCCTTTATCTTTTTATCCCAACAAGAAAACTCTCAAAATCATATATTAAATGTTAGGTTTTCATTCATGAAGAAAAATCTCCTTGGCTTTCTGGGCTGCATAAGCCCGAAAGGTCAGAAGTATTAGTGAAACAGAAGACTGATATTAAGGGCACAGGCAGCCTCAGTGAGTGGTACAAGTGATACCAGAAACTATTACAGCCAAAAGAGATTCAAGCAAAGCAGGATGGATCTCCAGCTGGTATAAGCTGCCTTAGTTCCACTGGCTTCTGTTGGGCTTTGCTGATTTAATGCAGCTGGGAATGTACCCTAGGAGTCTGTTTTTTTAACTTTTTCTTGGATATTTTTATTCTTTTCCTCTGTTTCTAACCCTGCTACCTACACACCCCTTGTATTCAGTGGCTTTATGCAGGTGGAATCAGTGGTTTGATACGGCAACAGGTAGGTAGACACCCAACAAATGCATGGTAGGAGGCTGGGACACCAAAGCCCACGCACCCCCGTGAGACGCAGGAGCAGCACCCGAAACCTCCTTGGCATAAAACCCTTAGAGACTACAGGAATACAGGAACGTTTATATAAAAAAAGAAATAAAACCTGATGTTCCCTACGTGACACTTCATTAAGGAAATTCAAAATGCCTTGTGTGTCCCTACTGATGCTCAAGGCAGCCTGCAAAGCCCTGACAAGCCCTGGGTGCCTGTCCTGCTGACTTGGACCATCATAGAAGTCACTGCTGGGGAAATCAGAACAATGGCTCTATAGGGCTTCCTGCTAAACAGCAGCCCATTTTCCCCTTGAAGAAGGGAAGGCCAGCCATGCCTCTTTTATATTTACACGTGGCGAAGGCAAAGACAAAGAGATCTCTCCATGGAAAAGCCCTGGGCACAGCTCCCTCCCTGCTCCCTGACAGGAAGGGAGTGAGCAACTCCATCCCTCCTGACCTTGGCACCCTGACCAAACCGGGTCTGCGCCCAGGGAGGAAGCGGCCACATAAAGTCCTTAAGACCCAGTAACACACTGGACTGCAAAAGAAACAGATTTCCCTAATGCATCATTAGTTTTTACCAGGGGGAGAACAGGAGGAAATATGACATGGTTTTGGGGACCCAGCAGCTGCAAAAAGCTTTTATCGGTTGAATTTAGCCCTTAGAGTAAGGTTAATAATGCAGGAATAAGCACAGGAACATGCATTTTCTTCAGAGAGAATCGCATCAGAGACATGGGGTGCACATCTGCATTCGCTGATGCCTGGGGAGTTAAAAAAGGAAAAAAAAAAAACAAAACCCAAAACCAACAGAAGACAAGAAACTGCTCATCCACAGACTTACAACGGGAAACCTTCAGTGTCATTGGCATTTTCTGAACAATCGTCCTCAGTCTTGGAAATGCTGCAAAGCAACAATAATCGCTTCGACTGTCATTTTCTTCCACGTTTGCAAAGTAGAGATCTCCCTTAAGGCTCATGGAGACCCTTTCATCTTGCGGAATGTGCTGCAAATCTAGCAAGAAAAAATAATTATGATATGGTAATGATACCGAGCTGTTTCACCAATATGACTACTAATACTCTCCTGTCGTAAATTCGCTTCCAGATAGAGAATATAACTTCGACGTGAAAGAAGCAGAAGACCCAGCAAAACCAACAGGTTGTTTACCAATACTGATAATTGATCATAAATATTTTTATATATAACTAAGTTTATTTGTAAAATATGTGAAAAAATTGATAACAAAATAGTGATAATTAAAAATACTCAGTTAAAAAAACCCCAAAGTTTCTGCTCAGGTCAAAGGACATTTCCAGCACCTTTCCCTGATACAAAGGCCTGCAATGATGACATGGAGGTCACTATTTCCAGATGTCCCCCACAGCCAGCCTCCCTAGCACTTTGCTCTTCTGTAGATTACAGCAGGGGAGTGTTTGGATGAACTAAGGTTGCTGCACTGTCTCCTTGTTGATGCAGCCAAATGCAGGCCTGTGCTAAAATACGTGTGTCAGGCGTAGAGAGGCTGCCGTATAAGATCAGAGGTTTAATCTGGCACCCTGTCTCTGCAAGTTCTTGGCCAGCATCAGAAACAAACCCGTCATGTCACAGAGGCAACCAGAGTCGCTTTGCTTCCCGAGAGCCAGAAATCCCTGCAGAACACAGATGCTGACGAACAGCACGACAGAAACCCGTACGGAATTAATTATACCTACCTTTTTTTTTTCCTTAGTATCATAAATCAACCATCAGTTTAGGAAAAGTGGAAAATAGTGATGATAGGAACAATATATTGACACATTTTCCCTCTCTACTGTAAATGCTGTAGTTCTCATTACTAATAGTAGACTCATTTACCAATATGTAAACTTTCTGATATCTCATGCTTAATAATATGTTGTGTCAACGCCCTCTACAATTTAACTTTGTGTTATGTAAAAACAGGTCTCCATTCTCCATTTTTCAATTTTGTTTTTCAATATCCAGATCTTTTTCCTAAGCACTTGCACAATTACCATTCTCATCAATTATGAATCTGTAATGAAACCGCTCTGGAAGACAAATGTTTTGAGTTTCCTCACATGAATTGTGTAAAAATTGTTTACTTACCAATATTCATCCAATAGATGTGCAAAGGTGGGATGCCTTTTGGGGGGTTACAGTGCAAAATCACCGAATCACCATGCTCCACATCAAGGGGCTCAATTTTTTCTTTGGGGAATTTTGGTACACCTGTACAAAAGCAAAGAAGTTCCACTTTTATGACTCATGTTTCAAATTTTGCCCTTTGCTTCCCTCTTAATATAGTTCTTCATACATGTTTTACCTTAACACCATCCTTTGTGTTCTCTACCTTTAGTTACAGTTGTTATTTACAAAGTGATACAGAGTAATGATGCATTTTACTGTGAGTATGAAATCTCTGCTGGCATTCTTATTCCTGAAGTGCCCAGCCTGTAGCATTGAAAGCCAGGAAACTGAAAAGATGATGTTTAACATTTGTCCAGGAGCTTTGCTTAGGCCTTATTTTAATAGATTTATTTTCAAATGCTTTCTATAGCTCCTCTGTTTGTGCTATCTGAAAGGGACAACTCAAAGCCACACAAAACAGCAGCCTGAGGCTAAGATCAGCATAGAGGACTGTGCACTGATGGGTCCCAGGCTGTTCCTGGGAGAGCAGACACCAGTCTGGGAGTGCAGTAAGTTCTGGGAAGTCTTGGCTAAAAAGTAGTTTCCAAGAAACCACAGCAAGACAATGCAGGTGAGGACAGACATCAAACAGGTATTCTGCTTTGTGCCAGGAGTTCTCCCAGTTCTTATCCATCTCCAGAATCTGATGAAGTAGAAGTCTCATTTAAAGACTGTATTGCCTCCTCATCCCCTCAAGTGCAAAACCTCTGCGGTGCAGACCTGCAGACTTTCTCAGCAAGCTTGCCCTTCGGGATGCTGCAGCAGGATTTGCACAGGGGTGCACAATTTGGGCTTAAATATAGCTTAAATAATGAATGGATCAAGGACCTTTTTAATCACCCAGAGCATCAGTGCTGATGCCAGTAGATTGTTCAAAGCCTGGACCACTCTTGGCAAACCTGGGCAACCTGGCCAGTCTCAGCAGCACAAAATGCCAACGGAGCCCATCCAAGAAGAGGGGAAACAGATTTGAGCTGGAGCCCACCCCAAACCAAGGGCTGGGAGGCTGCAGCTCAGAGATTACCACAGAGAAATTAGTCTGCAAAATGTAACCACTCCTTAAACGAATTTAGCTAAGACAGTTTCAGGGCAGATGCTCTCTTCTGCTCTTATTTCAGGCAAGTTCAAACTAGTGAAAGTTTCAGTTCAGGCAACTGCATTAAACAGCAAAATTAACAGCAATTAAAGAACAAAGGAATGAAAGCATCCCGGCTGTGCAGAATAAACTGGCACAGCAAACGTTGCCATCCCGGTGTTCAAGTTGTGACAAGGAAGTCTGATAGTGAATAAACAATTTGAAACACCGGTGGCTCCCCAGGATAGCTGCAGTGTCACATCACAGGAGTCAAACCAAAGGAGAAGAGTGAGAAATGCAGGGTCAGGACTCTGAGGAGACTTTATACATTGTGGGGATAATAAACATGAAAAGAAGCAACCACCGTAATGCTGACTGCCTGAATGCAGATTGTGTATAGATTTTTATCTCCAGCAGGATTGTTAATATATTATGACTACTTAGGAGAGGCAAAATGGAGCTAATGAGCATTACCCACCCTGTAGGTGAAAATTTGGGTAACAAAGGGAACTGTATATTCAAATCCAGTACATTCAATAACCTATAGTCTTTGAGCCCTGGAAAATACATGTGCTGACTGCTGGAGAGGTGGAACAGTTTCCAGAAGGATAAAGCCAATTTGTTAATCTAAAGCACATCACTCTCAACAAAACTCTAAGAAAGCTGGATCGGGTGAAGGATTAGAGATTTCTCACTAAACCAGAAGACTGGTTTAGACTAACAGTGAAATCACTCATCTAGGACATTGGAAACTCTTGTTCAAACCCACTTTCTGCCTCATTTGGCACCACTAAATCTGAGTCTCCAATATCCCAGTTGGGTGCCATAACCACTGGTCCTCTCCGCCAATTTCTGTAGCCAGTAATTACAGAATTATACAAAAAAAATATAGTCAGTCCCACCAGGAGACAGTGAAAAATCATAGTCTTGGTGTCATCAGCTGGCAGCGCAGGCATTTATCTGGCCATGAACAGGCATGGCCCAGACATCTGTCTTGGGTCCCCAGTGGGGGAAGCAGCAACTAAAGCCCAGTGTCCTCCATCTCTAACAAGTGTTTGAGCTACAGGCGGCCAGGATTTCTGGGTTCCTCCAGGCTGTTTTTTTTCAGTTTGTTCATTGTGAATAACATGGAAAATTTTCATTTTCCCCTCAATGCATAACTTTGAATGTTTTGAACCCTTGAAGATTAGCAAGAGAGGAAAACTCAACTTTCATGATAAATTCCTGAGCCAAACCTTCTGACAAGCAGCTTTTCTTGCTAGGGTCCCATCGGTCTCAAAGACTAGAAAAATAACTGGTTATGAATTCTGCATGAGGAGATTTATTGAAACTAAGAAGCTAATATCACACTAGACTTTGGCTTTTGCACATTTGTCTTCAGCATGTATATGCAGGCAATATATATATATATATATTTATTTTTTTTTCCCCAGTGTTCCTCCGTTTTAATTAGTGGATATTCCAGAATCAATCACTACTGATTTGTGGCTGATCACAGAAACTATCACAGCTGAATTAAGCTCTAAAGTATCGTACAAGATTAATTGTATCATGAAAGCATTTAATACTGCATGGAGTTATCAATGCAGCACATGGACACTGTAAAATTTACAACCAATTGATCTCTTTGCGGCGATACCATTAAAACTGTCATGTCAATCTTTCATGCAATTCCCCACACGCAGATGTAATGAGAGGGGACAGAGGATCCAGCGTAGCTCCAAGTGCTACCTCTCACATGTCCATAACACAGGGGAGAACAACGTTATTTAATGACTGTGAGAAAGGCCTGCTGAAGTGCCAGCAGGATGGCTCTCGTGACACAAGCAATCAAGTGGCACGTATGAAGCAGCCATAGGGAAGACTAAAAACTGCACACCTGCCTCCTGTTATGGAGACATATTCTAAAAGCCCAGCATGATGCATAAAGCTCTCAAAACAGTCTCAGGCACAGCTTTGCCGCCCAAATATTATTTCCTGACAAGGCTGCACAGTGAATGCCGTACAGCGCTCAAAAAACCAGAATTACAGTGCTCTGACAGCGTGTAACACATGGAAACGGAAGATTATGGGGGCACCAAGTCATTTGTGCAAGGAACCAGGCTCTGTTTAATCCCTGGGGTGATTCAAAGTTTAATGACCGAACTGTACTCGAGATTAGGCTGAACTGCCACTGGCAAATTAGGTTGGCCGAGAGAAATTTCAGAAAACAGTCTGGGTCACTCCCTCCTACTTCTTATCTGTTCAGAAAATGCAGTTATCTCAACTAAAAGCAAACAGGCAGGAGAGCAATACAGTGCAATATACAATCTAAACTTGCGTTTAGCAGCACAGATGTTGAAACACAGCAATCTCAGTTGGGGTACTCCAATCCCCAGCAGGATTTCTTCAGATTTACTCAGGTACCTACAAGCACGCTTTGTCCTTCAGTTTAGTTTTTGTCCTGTTGCTGACTACAGTGATTCCATGTAACTATAATTGTTTATGGCAATTTACACCCGTTTATATGAGAAAGGAGCCCATTCAATCTGATCTTTTACATGATGCTGGGTAAGGTGTTGAGAAATTGAACTGTAGGCAAAGGGTTTCTCCAGGTAACTGTAGAAGACCTTGAGACCCCTGTGCCTGGTTTCCACCAGTATCTGGTGTAAAATGGAAGTCTACTCATTAAGGTAAGTCAGCAATTAGCAAATAAATAGCAAAACTATTTTAAAACTTCACTTTACACCAGGTCTGTTTTTATAACCTTCTCTGTGGAGGCTGCTGGAGATGTGTCCCAACACATCAAAGAATCTGAAACGTGACTTATGATCACCGATCCCAGGGTTTGTACTGAATACAGCTTGAGCAGCTCACAGTGCTCATCTCACCACATCAATTGATATTCTCATCCATGCAGTATAAGCAGTACTTAAATCTGTAATTTTCATTGCAGCCGTCAAACTGTTTATGAGATATGAGCCTGCTTATTTATGGATTTTTTTTAATTGCTGCATTAAATTGAAAAAGGAAAACCATGGCTGCCAGTCCTCTCGCTCTCAAAGAAGCTTTTATGATGGGATCGGTGATGGTCTTTTTTCTGTGTAAATCTCTCTATCACCCTTTGCAAAACAATGGTCACTGGCAATAATCAGAGTGATCCCAATGATTTAGATAGACAGAAAAGTCGTCAAAAAGTCCAGGACACTGATTTAGGAGTCAAGAGATTTACATTTTATTCTCACCATCTGCAAAGTCTTGGTGAGTTCTCTTTTTTTTTCTCTTCCATAAAGGCTACAGTGAATGCCTTCACAAAGCATATTACCAGGACCTCCTAGTGTAGTATCAGCTTGGTATCTTTTAATGATTTCACAACATTCACACCTGGGTGTTTGTTTTTTTTTTCTCCAATACTAACACAGGTTTTGCTTTCTTTGGAAATTCTAGAACTGATATCATGGGCATAGTACAGCCTGCCTCTGGACAATTTTATCTGCAGGCAATGTTTCCATCCTTAGATCTGCAGTCTTTTGGAGCAGCAGCTTTAGAAATACTGAGCATAAATCTCAACGCAGTCTACCATGAAGAATCTTTTACATTACAGTTAATTAAAGAAGTTTAAACTGTACTACTTCTCCTTCCTCTGGCATTGGGCCTACTCGGCAATTCAAGCAACAGATCCCCTAAGTACAGGAAGAGGGTAGCTGAGGTCTGTGTTCTCACCATTTAAATTCATTTTCATGCTGGATGTACCTTGTAACAATCTGGACTTCATAAATGATGCAAACATATAGTGATCCTCAGACCCCATTCTTCCCCACTCTCCTTAACATCAGCACACACAGGCGAGGGGTGGTATTTTCATTGTGTAGATGAGATTTAATGATCGTTTCTGCTGACATTTCTGTTGCTTTCCTGGAATGACTACTGTGAGTAAACAGCCTTTTGTTCCCCTTTCCAGGAGCAACCTTACTTCCCTTACAGACCCAGCATTCTCCTTCTGCAGTGTAAGTGTGATTTATGAAAAGGATTGGCCTCGTCTGACTTGGTGGGTTTTCCTTCACTTCATTGGCATAGTGACTTGCCAAGCAGCTTACGTTTTAGTTGAATACAGCTGGCAAAGCACTGCCACCTCTGCATCATTATCATGAATGCACGTAGTGATCTCACATGTACCAGTCTCTGCTTCAAAACTTGAGGGTGAATAGAGGTAATTTATCCCAAACTCTTCTGTGTCAGTGATTGCCTAATTTACAGCAGATCTGTGCACCGGCAGCTCTCTTTCACTCAAGCACAGTTGTAGACTACCCAGCGCTTTAGAAAATCAAAGGTCTCTTCTATTACTCTCGGAATCCTGATTTAATTTGCAGCATCCACGTTGCAACATTAAATGAAAGAATTTATGACAGAAGAGTATGAATAAAAGCAAATGTGCTTTAAAAGGTGTGGGAGTTGGGTAAATCCCGCTAATATATTACCAGTAACATCTATTTATTTCCTGGATTTAGGACTTTCCATGTATTAGCACTAAAATTCCTCTCATATTTGTTAACAACCATGTTTGTAACTTCTTGCTTAATTTGTTGCTAGCTACTCCCAGTATATTTATGTTAGTATAGACAATTTTTAATTACAAGTAAAAAATTTCTGCTCTGAGTTTCAATAATCCCAGATACAGACATCAGCTTGTTCTTCTTTTCCACTTTAAGCATTTTTTTTTAGTTCTGTGTCAATAGATTATCAGAATATTCTGCTCATGAAGGTGATACACCTTCACAGAAATATGACACAGGTCTGGAATTCCTCTGAAAATTAATGAGTCTGATACACTTTGTTTAAGAGAAGTCATATTAACCCCACTGCCCTGGCCAGACTCCAAAGTGAATACTGATGTCCCGTCTAAAGCTTTGAGTAACTGCATCACTCTCCTGTTTCTCCCTGAAACTCCAGTTGACACCAGCTGCACTGTCCTACCTGCGAAGCCAACTTACACCATTCATTCATTAAACTTCAACTAACTGGGCAGTTATCCTCTGCTAAGGAATGCAATTCCTTAAAGCGACTGCAGGTCGGCAAAGACGAACCCATATAGCAACATGTGTAGTTCTGGTAATCCCTCACCAAACACCAAGCTACCACCTATGGGAATACTATGCAATACAGTTGAGTGTCAAATAAATGTAGCAAGGAAAAAAATCCATAAAACTGGCTGGAAGGAAAATAAATCCTGTCTTTCTTGAGGTGCACGCAAAACAATACATTTACACGCCATTCTTAGCAGCCCTCTTCCAGGAACTCTCCCAGCCCACACGATGTGTCTTATTTCCAACACGATGGTAGTGCCACAACTCTCCTACCCTGGCTATGCCTAAAATACTTCTCAGGATCATTTCCGATGATAAACAGATGGCAGAAATTTTCACACGTTTCTCACAGCCTGTTTCATCTGCACTGGGCTGCCAGATGTAGGTTTTTGTAGCTAGGTGGCCATCTCTTGTCACTGCAAAGGCTGAGAAAACTGTGGAGATATCCCCTACCTTGTGGACACACCAGTTCCATATATGTCCAAGTTCCTTTCAGATCCCCTGATAACAAAATACTATAGGAACTTGGAAATGCAGGGTCTAGCCTGAAAAAAACCTCCACTGTGCTGTTGATTTTCTTCTTCTGTGGTACTTGACCACATTTACAATCTGCTTCATGGCCTCACCCTGCTCCATTGTGGAGCCAGTGATGATTCTTGTTCTTTCTGCTCCGGGCAGGAAGGTGCTCCCTCAAATTTTCCTCTTATCATTTCAGTCCGATCCTTCCGGTCTTCATCTTCTTATGTTACTTCCAAACTACAAATGCTTAAATGTAATGATACAATACCAGTTGTATCAACATTTTCCTAATCAGGACCTTGAACTTTGTGTCAATAAATTTCATACCACTTCTACAAACCTGGTCCTTAAAATCACCCATTTTTCCCTCTGCTCTTTCTCTGTGCTAATGATGGCAGCATACATTTCTAGGATCAGTAATTTTGAGTACTATATTTTGGAGTTTCTTTTCCATTCAGTTCCAGGTCTTTAATATCCTCTCTGTATTTATACCAAACCCTGAACACTAATGACATTGGACTAATGAACCCAGAGTTAATTTGATCACTTCCCCTTCATCTTTCAAACATTTACATCAGTTGCTATTTCACAGTACTAAACTGCTGTCTCTCCTATCCTTCCCCCAGCTTCTGATTTCATGTTCCTTGCTCTGAACTGGAGACCATGTAGTCCTCCCAACTTCTGGGTGCTCAGTCATAGTTGCCAAGATGAAATATTACAGTCTTATGACTTCTAACAGCATTTGCTTTCCAACGAATATTTAGAAAGTGAAAGCATCACATGATCCTTAATTCTTTATCAAATAAATTTCTCCACTATTAGAGAGAACTAATCACTCTAAGTCGGGAGTTTCCTCAAGATCACAAAGTGACTTTTCCAATACTTCCCCGAAGTGATTTGACTCAAACCAATTTCGTTTTCTCCAACAATTTCTTGGTACTCCTTTATTGCCCACTCATTTTTAATTTTTCATATCTTTCTAAAACTATTTAATGATCTAGGACATTATTTCTGGCTTTCATGAATAGCTAATATATTTCAATACCTTTACTGCTACTCTGCCATTTTTTCTGCTATTTGCTTTATCTCTCCAAATATTTTAATTTCTGTGTTTTCATGATGCGCTCGCATCAGCTGACAAACAAATTCTCTCTGTCCAGATTAGGTAGGGAATTTAACAGACTACTACTCTCATCAATATTTATGCTTTCTTCTTTACAGAAAAAGTATTAGAAGAGGAAGCATCACAAGAGCAAAGAGTGGCTCTAAGCAAATACAAATCAGAAAATAATTCTTATGGGGTTTATGGCAAAGGCAAAGCAAATGCTTTATAAAGGCATTTAAATAGTCAAGTCAAAGCAGATAATTTTCTGTCACAGAACATTCAGCTCTCCCTAGATGGCTATTAAAAAGTTTATACTAATTTACCCACTATGCTATGCTCTAGAGGCAAAGTGAAGTGGATGACGCTCAGAAAGAAAGAATGAACAATAAATGTTTTCCAAAATAATATATCTAGGGGAACATACATTATTTACCCAGCTGCATTTGTATTAAAGTTGGTAGAGTGTCAGTATCATTACTTGGAAGCCTGTAAGGACTTGATAGTCCAGGGGTACTGTCTGAAATCCTACATTCATATCTCATTTCTGTCCTCAAAACTAGGAATTAAATTAAATTCCAATGAGAACACGGATTTTTCCCTTCCAATAGTATTCACAAAGAGTGCATTTTCACCTCCTTAGTAGCTAGTTCTTTCCCATTTCATTTCAGGAAAAGAGTCTTCACCTTAAAAAACAAAACAAAATCAAAGTAAAAGCCCTTACTTGGAACAATTAGCTCAATTTCTTCTGACATGGCAGTTCCCAGCACGTTGGATGCATAGCAACGGTATTTCCCTTGAAAATTGCTGATGATTCCACGGTTTTGAATCACAAATGTTCCAGAGTTGTTAGATGTAACTATCCTCGGATCAGATAATAAATCAAATGGTTTTCCATCTTTAGTCCAGTTGAAGCTGGAAAATAATACGAGTGTTACAAAGAACAGGTCATGGAACACAGAGCACTGTGGTACAGACCCAGTGGTACATATGAGTCCAATAATGCACTATTAAACTTGAAGGAAAAACTTGAAATAAGAGGAGAGAGTTGGATGGTAAAATGACCACTGTGCTACTATAACTTGTGATAGCTGTTGGGCATGTTTCTCCCGTTGGGCACTTTACTTTTGGATAATCGACTGTGACACGAAATAAGAATAATAAGCTTAAGGCAAGGACAAAAAATGAGAAAGACCATCTGTGAAAGCCAGAGCCACACAGTGAAAGGAACTAGAGCTCTGCCGAAAAAGCTGTGTCTCTAGGAGCACTGGTACTTTTGATGGGCAAGGATTGATAGGAGATGTTCACACCATCTACAGGAGACACCATGACTGAACCCAGGAGGAAGCCAGGAGATCACTCAACTGAATTTCTCTTCATCTTCACTACAAGAATCACTTGTAGTTTTGATGCTAATGGGGTGTGATTTTGATGAGTGCTGAAGTATTGGTCATAATTTATGTATCTGGAAATGCCAGTTGGCTTGAAACTGGGCTAAACTGATTCAAAATCAGAGACAAATGGAAATTACAGTCTAACATGCATTTAGTGGAATGTGTAAAGAGAATAAATTAACATCAACAGAAATGTATGCTTTGGCACTTCACTAGCGCTGGTAAAACTGTTTTGCGACTGGTGGAGTGGAATATGGGTTCCTATCGCATACACTTAAATATACCAGAAAACTTTTCTTTGATCACAAACAGTGAAACAAAGGATTTATTTTTTTTAACCACACTACACTACAAATCTCCATTCAAAGCTCAGTTAAATATGATCAAACTTTCTTGACATAAAAATACACCGCCTTTTTAAGGCAAATTTAAATTGTGTTGTAGAGAAAAGTAGAGGAAGGATTAAAAACAGAAATAACATGCAAACAAGCTACTAATTTACCCCATACACTATCCAATGGTGAAAGTCTCACGAGGAGTTTTTACTATGTTCATATTACATTTTTGTTAATCATATTTTCATTAAAAGCCTTTTTCCTTTTTACATTGGTGTAAAATACATAAAGCTTCTCTTTGGATATTTATTTAAATAACTCCATACACGTACGTTTGTAACATCACCACCAGCAATAATGATGTCAGGTACAGAGGAAGTATCTGATAAAATGCAAATGTGATCTCTGAATGCATGGTTTAATGGGCTTGGTGTTTTTAGGGTTGCTGTGGAAAAGGCAGAAGAACAGCTGGGACCCTTCAATTACCATTATGCATCTCCTATCTTTTGCAGCACAGCCCAGACAAGCTCTTTTAAATCTCTTTTAAATCATGGGGTGAACTTAGCTTGTGCTAGAGAAACAGAACATCTCCCCACAATAAAAAGGCATGTTGATATTTATTCAGAGTGAGCAGAAGTGATCAAGCAACAAAAGCTGAATGGCCTAAATGGAAACCCAAACCTTAACCTTGCCTTGCAATGATGAGGGGTTACTGTACATCAGCCCTTTCTCCTCTCCTCAATAATAGGACAATGTTTGGCAAAGGTTAAATGCATACTCAATTTCTGCTTGGTTCTCCAAGGGAAATCAGTACTCACGTGGGCTGTGGGTTTCCTCGGGCTTCACATTTAATCGTAAAGTCCTCATCAAAAGGGTAGGCAACCTGGGTGTGTGACTGCTCTGTGATTGTTGGAAGCTGCGTAACTGAACACAAAAAGGAATTGGGTTAAAACTCCACTCAAGCAGGACCAAACCACTCAGGTCCTTTCTTCAAAAGGGACAATGCCAGGATTGCCTTACTCCTGCAAGAAGTGAGCCTTGCCTTAAAAAAATAGAAGTAGTTGGTCATCCTAATTTTCCTGACACTGACAATGTTCTCTGCTCCTAAAGCTGAAGACCATCATGGCCTCAGCAGCCAGAGGAAGGCTTGACAACACTATGTTCACCAGCCACTCAGGGGCATCACTAGCACATGCTTCCATGTATGACCAACCCATCATGGGCAGGGGAGAGCTGAGGTCATGCTCATGCTACAGCCAAAGCATGGATGTGTGGTGGACTGGTAAGTTTATTCAGCAATGAAGTTCAGTAACTGGCTTATTAATCCAGACACAGATGCACACATGTGAAGTAGCAAACTGCCATCTCTATCCCAGATAAAATTGCCGGGAAATCCATGGACTGTAAGGATGACTTAATACCCCCTCCAGGGTAGAGCACGGGAAGAGCCGTTACCAGTCACACGGTCACGCAATGATGTTTCACTAATATTTTTTTTTCAAGGGTATTAAAGTGTTGCAAATGTCTGTGAAACAGAGCTGCATGAAGGAGAATGCTCCCTGCAGTGGAACTGGGGATAATAGGATCATCCCATTGTTACAAACATCCGGAAAGAAAATTAACGTCCTCTTTCACTTCTCTTAAGTCCAGGAAACTCAAAGCTGGAGCGAAACATGGTGTCTTGCCATACCATGTGGTCTCAGGGCCAGACACTTCCAACCTCACCAGCTTCACTGATCAGACATAATTCCTTTTTATTAAAATATAAAATGCTTCATTAAAGCAAATTAGGGGCTAGATGACTCCCTTGTGTAGGTATGTAAAAGACACTTTGTCCTGCACTTCAGCTCCACTTTTGCTTTATTTAAACACAAGGAGCCATGCAATACCTTCCTCCAAAAAACTTTTACTTCCAAATGCTGTTAAACAAGTTTGGATAGCATTAGAAAAATATCCTGTAAACCTGATTGATTGCCTTCTCTTTTGCAGCCAGGGCTATCGGCAGACTCCAGGGTGTAACAGCTCACAGCAGGTCCATGCCATGGCCTGGAACTGACCCGTGTCCTACTCTGTCCTACAGCACCCAAAACCCTGTAAAGAGCCTTTGTCCTTTTTCCCCTTTATTTATTTATTTATTTATTTATCGGCACCATAATTTGTTCAAAACCCAATATTGTTGAGTTTTACTTTCGTTTTTTCATTTGTAATCCTTCTGGTCCATTTATGTTTGAAAAATGCAAAGCTTGGGAGGTCTGGGCTGGACTCCAGGCAGTGAGGTCCATTGGTTTTCATTGGATTGTCCCCTATGAGCCTCATCCCATATTTTACACGTGTCCCGAAACCACACCAACCGTGTAAACCAGGCAGTTTGAATGCATCACAGCCAGGGAGGGAGAAAGGAGGTGCTCTCCAGGGTGGCATGCAAGACGTAGGAAATACTTCTCTGGGGACTAATGTACGCCCTGAGACATACACCTGCTCCTCTTCCAGACTGAAATGGCAGGTTGCAAGACAAGTAAGTAAAGGTATACATACATCAAACAAGCTTCAGGGAGATTCAGAGCTAAAATGAGGAATTTATGTGAAGGACAAAACCAAACCCTCGGAGCAAAGCGGTGTGCTGGATCACAAACACCAGATATATGTTTATCAGACAAGTTTACTTGTACGTTTAGACGTGTCCAAACAAAGTGGATTGCATTCTTATCACACCTGAATTTCCCAAAGGCCATGTTCTGGCAGAATTAAATTCAAAATGGAACGACTGAAAAGCAGGATTTAATATTTTTTTCTTCAGGGAAAGGTTTGTAAAAAAAACCAAAAGGAAATAAAAAAAAAGGGATACGAAAACAAACCAGCAAAATGTTCAGTAAATAGCTACAACTCACCTGATAATGGTATTTCAATAGCTACTGCCAAACTCAATACAACGAATAACAGGCATATGGTGATCCCTTTTGTGCTTAATAGCGTCTCCATCACTCTTCTGTAAACAAGGAGTCCAAACAGAATGAGAGATACCTTATGCTTCCTCTCACCGTCACTTCAAATCAGATGTAAGGATGTGAAATTGAAAGTCTAGTGGGGAAAAGAAACAGCCGCATTAGCTTGCAATATGAACTTGGTTCTAACAAGGTTAGTAAATTAAAGCAATGCTTCAGCATTTGCAGCTAAATTGCAAATTACACTAAGTGGTACCATTTCCTCTCCTCTCTCCCCACCTCCTGGCTTCAGGAAGGTCCTATATTAAGATTCTAACAAAAAAAACACATGCACAAAAGTACAAATCCATTAGAGCACAGAAACATAACTGGTTTTTTTTGTTTTGCAATTGGAAGTAGGGATGGTTTAGAAAAACGGTATATTTGTAGTCATTCCAGTTCATAAATTCTTCTAATGAGAGTTGTTTAAGTTGGAAAGTAATGTAACAGATCTAACGAGAGAAATTTGGTACACTAATGACCTTGTTCATAAATCTCTTATGTCTTTTATCTTTCATTTATGTTTAAAAAAGGGCAAAATCTAATTTAGTTCATTAACAAGGACCAGAACATGAAATCTTTGCTTTCCCTCCATAATCCCAGAACTCGTACACATAGGTTTCACCCAATCCATTACACATCCTTAGGTTCTGCATTACAAGGCAAAAATGTCAGAGAGCTGCCAAAAGGAGACATACTCAGCTCTAATGAGCATTTAAGTGTAATTCACAGAGGAGTAAAAGGAAAGAAAATTCTATAAACGTAGGTGTACAGAGGATTTCAATTGTCAGCATCATTCACAATACCTCAGTGAAATATTAACCAGTAAAAGGTATGTTTTGTTCAGCCTGGAGAAGAGAAGGGGAGACCTAAAAACCACTTCTAGTCCTTAAAAGAGGTACAGGAAAGCTGGGGAGGGACTCTTGATCGGGGAGTGGAGCCATATGAAAAGAGGGCATAGTTTTAAACTGGAAGAGAGGATATTTAGAGCAGGTATCAGGAAGCAATTATTTCCTGTGAGGGTCGTGAGACCCTGGCCCAGGTTGCCCAGAGAAGCTGTGGCTGCCCCATCCCTGGAGGTGTTCAAGGCCAGGCTGGATGAGGCTTTGAGCAACCTGGTCTGGTGGGAGGTGTCCCTGCCCAGGGCAGGGGGGTGGGACTAGGTGATCTTTAATGTCCCTTCCAACTCTAACCATTCTATGATACTATGTTTTGTACCTGTACATCTCCTAACACATAGCACTTACATCAGTCTCAAGAGAATTTAGACCTCAGCTATCAAGGTAATTTGCAAGAGCAATTTTCAAGATAAGGCTATTATGCAGAAGGTAAGGATCAACCCACGGACAGCCCAGCCCTGCACGGTACAGCAAGCACTGAGGTCACAAGCAGAGCTGTACGACAGTGGCAATGTATTTCCAGACTAAGCCTGGCTCACACACAGCTCCTGTATCTTTGCACATATGACCCGGTTAATCCACGGATCAGCAAAGCAATCCCAGGGTCAGGGAGAGCAGTTGGCATGTTGGGGGCAGGCAGGATGCTCGCCCTTGTCAAGCACAGCTGGATGCAGCTGGAGCAGAGACAACACCAAGCCATGTAGCCAGTCCGTGATGGTTTGTTCCTGATGGTTGGTTTGCCAGACCTCTACAAAACACAGCCACAAAGCAGAGATTTCCCCTCCCAGCACATTCCCTCTCGTATCAGCTCTTGGAGATGTGCAACAGGTTGTGCTGTGGCCCTTTCTCCAGAGGCATTACCAGGATAATTTCTGCTCATTCCATCACCAGTTCATGAAAACTTTCTGAAAGTCAACACCTTTGATACCAAAATCCCTGGGTGAAGATTGAAATTGGCCAAAGAGGGGACAAGAGACAGACACTATAATCACATAAGCCTCATTTGTTTAGAAACGAGGCTAAAAACCAGATGTCTTCTAAGTATCTTAGGCACCGAGTGCTCGCTGATGGAAGCAGCTGACTAATATGCTTAGTGCCTCACTCCACAGAGGGGACAGTGCAGAAGGGCACCAGAGGGGATGGGGGGACAGGGACTCACAGGGTGAACTGCCATCCCCAGGTTGCATCTCAGTACAAATCAGGCAACATCAGTAAGTTCTGTTTTGTGGCATTTCCCTTAGTTTGACTTCTCCTAGCTCTGACTTGCGAGCAACAAACCTTTACAAACCTCAATTCAATAAAATCTGGGCTGGGTCACAGCAGAGGGGGTGGTGGGGAGCCAGGGGCTGGTACACACGACCCACAGCCACACAAAAGCCTCAGCCAGCAGCCACCTGATGACCACACAAGGTCTGTCCCTGTAAGAGTGGGCTCTCCGGCCCTGCCTCACCCAGTTCTGCCAGACATTTAGTTCCAGATCTGTGTGTCATCGACGGTAACACAGTTGCTCTGCCAGCAAACCCTCTGGCCATGCAATTGCAATTTAGGCTCATAAAAATCTGACCAGGGTTGCTGCTTGCAGATGGTGTGCTAGTGGGAGCGATGCCTTCTTCTCCCCTGCAGCTGTTGACAGCTCTAGGGACCAGAGTGAGCCATGTGGGGATGCCAACCAGAGGAAGGGGAGCTGAGATTACGGGCGATGAGCAGCTTGCCAAGGTGGGAGAGTGAGAAGTAGGAAGTTTCTTTTTATATGAACATTACTAAGCATTGTATAGATTCATATTCAATTCAAGAAAAAACCAGGAAAACAGCCTGATTCCTTAACCAAACCCATTAGCTCATGCTTTCTTTTTTTTCATTTTTTAATAAAGTGACATAGAGCAAAGCAGAAATGTATGAAATAAAAGGGATATTCTTTATCATGTGGTATGGCACGACTTGCCTCTGCAGGCTGCTGTAATTAGTGGGTCTGTCTAGCGCCTTGCTCTTTTTCCCTGTGCTGAATACTAATGCAGGGGGCTGACAGCACCAGCATTTGGAAGCAGAGAGCACTGGGGGACCGACAGGGCTGGACCTGCACACAGCAATCAGATACTTCAAAAGGCTACTCCCTCCAAGCTGCAGGAAACCTCCCTGCAAGCTGCATTTCACCTCTGCTGTCCAACTCTGGGGCTGTTTCCACGAGGTATAGACCCGGGGTGACAGGAAATAAGCAACAGCATCTTTGAGGAGGTATTTACCCAGAAGTAACTGTCCAGCAAGATAAGCCTTCTGCTTGTGTGCTATATATATGTTACCCTTAACAGAGTAGCAGAGGTGCTATCCCGGCTGGGCTGGTTGTGACAGCAGTTATTACGGAAGGCAAACACTTAATGAACGTCTCCCTCGACATGCCCCACTCCACTGGTCACTCCTCTGTGCCTTCCTCTGGACAGTGACAGTCCTCAGCAGACGGACAGATCGAGACATATGTCCTCCCTGCAAGAAGACCTGTGTCAAGCGATTAACCTTATTTAAGGTGATGTATAGACAGGGCTGCCAAGTGTTAGGTGTTTTGTATGGCTGTCACGCGTTGGGCTGTCCTACCAAGCCTGAGGCCCACAGCTCGGCTGAAACTACAGAATCCTTGATTAAATCACTCACCTTTCCCTCTCATCTCCAGCTCCCAAACAATCCCGAGCCCCTTCCTGAAAGAGCAATATCAGATGTCCTCCAGCCACCCCATCCTTAAACACAGCAGCACACCCAAACTTCGGGCAGGGCAGTCATTCACTCCTGCGATGATTACACTCCAAACCAAAATTTCTCATCTTGTGCCAGTTTCTAGCAAATGAACAATTTAACTGCCGAGGTAATTTGGAGAAATAAATGAGGTAGCTGCGCAAGCACTTGGTGGCTGCAGGCAGGTTTCGGTCTCACTGGTGCCAAAGCACAACGTTCACCTGGGGTCTAGTAAGCTCCAGAGAGCAGCTTGCAAAATCTTGACCTTGGTAAAAACATCAGGCCCCCACAGTTTGCTTTTTCCCAGAAATGCAGACAACATCCTTCTTTGTTCTCCCCAGGAGTTGGCTGCAGCACCCTTTGCACTGGGGAGGAGGGCAAAAAATTAGCAAAGAAAACCTTTCCCTGGCACAATGAGCCAACATGTATGCAACAACAAAAGATACTTTTATAAAACCTCCTTTTCCTTTTCCTTCCCCCCCCCCTTCTTCCATTTCTGTCTTTGTGTTTTTTCTCCGCCTCAGGCTTAAGTCCAGTAATTTGAATTCACTGCGAATACTTATCTGTAGTTCCTTACCTGCAATTCATTATTTACTGTGCTGTCCAGTTAATAGTAAATACTGATTGCTCTAAGGACAGCTCATCTGTTTGTTTAATGAGCTGCCTTTAACTTACAGTGAGCAAATCTTTCAAAATATCTGTATTTCTAAGGAGCAATGCAGTTCCAGATTATTTTATTGTATACCATTGCTTCCAGAAGTGTGAGTAAAAATATTGGATAACTGAACAAGAAAAAAAAATAAATTAAATTTCCATTTATCTCATAAACCTAGTGAACAATTTTCCCTGCATATAATTACAACATTAAAATTGATCATAAACAGTAGCAGGATGATAGCCAAAATTCCCAGATTACTGGTCTACTGCTTCCAAGAGAAATTATATTGAACTACTAAATATGGCATCAATCTCAGCTGTTTGTTTCCCTCTTAAAATATGTAAGATTTGGTCCCTGTATAAGTCCTATACAACGCAAATATTAATGAAAGTACTGGATTCCAACAGCTTAATATTGGTACATTTCTGAGCTGACCTTTTCATTAGCTAGAATCAGATTTAATTTCCCAGTGACATATATGTTACAAGACTGTTAAATAAAAGCCATTGGTAATTAGAAATTACAGCCTTTGGTGTGGCCCCAGTTACAGAGTAACAGAACAAAACTGGAAAAACATTGCTTCCTGGTATGAGAAACAAAAATTTGGCTATTTAATTATACCATATGTTGCAAGTTAAGTGACTATGTAGCATGGGAGTTTAATTAAGTACTCTCACTCTTTCTTGATTACAATCATTGAAGATGAATAGAAATCCTATCCACAGCCAAAATGCCCCTCATCCCATAATATCAGCAGTCCCTGCCCAGCTGAGGGCAATGGATGGGTTTTACCCACAGCTGGTATTCACACACTGTGTCTGCCCAGGTCCTGGTGAGCCCCAGACAGCACGGTCGGGATTCAGCTTGGTGGGCATCAATACTCAGGACCTATGCCTCCACCTCCAGCCCTGCACAGCTCACAGCCCAGCCCCTTTGGCTGGGGAGGTGGCTCCCACCCATGAATCCCTCTGAAGGGGACGTTCCTGCAGCCCTACCACCTTTAAAGGCCTTTTGGATGAGGCTGGTTGCGTGAAACCTGGAGAAGGTGAGACTCAATCACAGGTGAGCGACCTCAGGCGCTGAGGAAATTGAGAGTGGAGTGCAGCAGGGATGCTCCACCTGCCTGGTGCTCCACCATGCTTACTGGGTGCCCCGGTTCAGGGGACACTGTAGGTGACACCTGCAATGACAAGGACTTCTACTCAGAAAGAATTCATCTTCACCTTAGTGAGCCTCCATGCCCATTTCTCCCCTCCACTGCAGAGCCTTCCAGCCAAAAGCTGACAAAAACCACACCAGGTGAGGAATTGTGTTCAGTGTGGGACAAATGGGACCCCAGCAGCTCCCAGAAGAGGGTTGATGGTCTCCTGGGACACAGGTTGAGCCCCAGGGAGCACACGGGATTAATCACCTCTGCGCTTTTCCATGCCGCGAGTAGCAATACCTCCCTGCTTCACTAATTAGCTAAGAAAGGTTGAGATTTATGCTAGTGAAGCCTTAAATGCAGTGCTATAGGGACAGTATTTATGCAGCTACAGCTCTTATTTTCCCCTGGAAAAAACCCCACATGCAGAATCACTCAAGCATTTGGAAAAGATGAGAAGGAATATTCATAAGGACCCATCGTTTTACTTCAGGTGTCAATGTTACACATCGCTTTTCCCCTAAAAGCTTTTTGACATCCCAGTGTTAGTACCAGGGAGAAGGTAACCTTCACTTGACTCTATCCCAGTCACCTATTTTTGGATGTTGTCAGTTCCCAGAAAAGCAGCCCTTGATGCATATGCTGGAGGTGATTAAAATAATCATCCAAATCAGTACGATGTTCTTCCTTCCATGACAAAATATCTCCAAATAGACCGTTAGCACATAGGCACGAAGATTTGATGTTGTTTTCTTTTCTTTTTTTTTTTTTTTTCCAGGTGCAATTCCACTCTCAGGAGGCTTAGTGAGAGAAGTCCATATATTATTTATCTTGCCAAGGATTTTATAAACATTATTGGACAGCACATGTAACGTAAAAGTTTTCAGCACAGGTAAACAACATTATTTCCTGAAATGTATGTGTTCCAAATATGACTGCAACCATTATGCCTTCCCGTTTTTGTAATCCATCAGTCTTTCAGTTTCTTAAACCACAAAAAGGCCTCTAGAATTGTGATAGAATGAATATAAGTAATAAAGAAATATGTACACGAGGCTGTGAAATGTTTTACTGCAGCACAAGCAGCAGTAAAACATTCAACTCAATAAACAGTGTAAGTATTACAATTAATTTCCCTGTGACAAGATTTTTAAGAAAAAAGTAAGGATCTGGGGAGCCCAGTGTGTCAGGTCCTGGTTCTCTGGAAGAGAAGCCAGCCCTCAGCAGGACAGGGCATGTCCCCAGACACTGTGGGGACATGGCTGGCACCTGTCCCCAAGCAGGCGCTCTGCTCTCACCTGGCTGCTACCGACATCTCAGTTTGATGTTTGTGCTGATTGTGTGGAAACTCAATTTATGCCATTTCTCTCTGAGATCCACCCTGGGCTGAGCAGAAGCTGAAAAGGCGTGTGAGCATCTCCCGACCCTGGGGAGAAGGCAGCCGGCACCAGCCATCCATTTCTTGCAAATATTCCCTATCTATTCCCAGCTGTTCCCAACAAAATCCTAAAATGCAATCCCCCTTAAGTCTCTGTAGATTGCATCCTGTGCTCTCACACCATTTAAATGGTGTGAGAGCTATAAATGGTTAATAGTTTCTCTTGGTCATCACTCCGCCCTGATAATGGCACAGCACCTGACAGGTTTGATTTGATTTGTTCCATACATCTAGTAGCTGAAGCACTGTACTACTAACTCACAGGGTACAAGGACCACATTTCTTACAGCCTTGCATGTCTTTTGCACACAGGATGTCTGAAAACTACGGAAATGTGGTTTCTAATCAGTACAAATGATCTGCTTGTCAGTAGCTGTCTGCTGACATTTGCCAGTGTGAGCCTCCTTCCTAGGATCTAGATGCTCTTGCAGCCAAAGAATGTGAGGTCTTCAGGTTTTCCCAGAAAAAAAAATAAAAATAGATTCCCTATAGTCATTTCACCAATATGATTCATACAAACTAGATTACCTGAATGCTTTTTATTCCCATTTTTTTTCCCCCCACCTTCCAACACGCTCCATTGGATGCCTCCTTTCAAGTCAGCAAAAGCTTGATTTTTAAAAACAACGTGGATCTGAGCAACGTTTCTGGCAACACTTCACTGGATATTTAAACTTGATAAACAGTTTGTCAGTAGCCTTTTTGGTCTATTTGTGCAACCCATCTAATGTTAACTGGACTTGATTTAGCCCAGCAGAGGATCCTTTGTAAACTGTAAGTCCAAGCAATCTTAAATAAAACTCCTCACTTCTGTATTTGCTTCCTGTGAAAATTAGTGTGAGCAAGCTTAAGACCTGGAACATTTGGCAAAGCCACCAACTTAATACAAATTACACAAGTGCTGAAAACAAAGTTCACTTTTGCAAGCAGCAGATATTCGTAGTGGAAACCCACTCAAAAAGCAGCGTCCCTACAAAGACTGTCAGGAGCTCAGCTTTGCCAGCCCCACCAGCCCAGCTCTGCTCTGTGCTCAGAATGCCTCTGAGCAGCACTTGGAATAAAGATGCAAAAGGAAATCCAGTGTGGAAATCAATACCTGGTTGAGCTTTTTCATAACCAAGGAAATAAATGTTAACTGTGACTGGTACGTTGTTTATGATGAATATGTCATTAAACTTCAGTTACAACATTATTGACACGGCACTTAGGAGTAAATTGAGATAACCATTGATGTGGTCATTCCTACCATTAGGAGCACATAAACCTGAATACCCTGCAGCTAAATTCCACCCTTAAGGATGCTCTTAAATATGTGAATAAATACAAACATCTATTGATTTAAGGAGAACAGCAGTGCTTAACAACAAGCAGGACAGCAGGTCACACCAAAGTCACTCTGGGTCAGCCCTCCTGACAGGGTAGGCGCAGACAAGCAGCAGAGGGAGCACAGAAGGGTCTTCTCCTGGTGCATACACCCTCTCCTCCTCCCGTAGCTGCTTGGGGACCTTCTGGGCCTGATGCTGCATCTAACTGTAATCTGCATCCAACAGCTACCAACTGGTCTTTCTTCCACAAATTTAAGTACCTTTTTCTTTTTTCTCAATTGATGATATGCTTTGAGCTCCAACACCTGAGGTGATGAGTCCGTCAATATGTACAGTATTAAACTTGCTGTTTAATAATCCCATGGGCCCTCCCTGACTCTCTAGGGGTCCTCCTCTCTACCTCAACTTGTGATTGTGCAATTCCCTGCACTGCCCCCGGCTTTGCACTCCCATTGCCAAACTGAACCCCCCAGAGCACCCACCAGCTTCACCAGAGCACTCACATGCGGTGGGGTAACTTAACTGCCCCATTTAGTCTAAGGTCCTGCTTCTCTGACCATCCTCACGGTACATAAAACTGTTATTTTCCCAGTTCGCTTTTGGACTGGGTCAACTGGGGAGCAACTCTGAGCTTTGGGAGCACTGGGCCACTACAGAAGCCCCTGTAACAGATGATTTTAGGTCTCTGGACACAAACTTTATTTTCCTTGAGTGGGAACAAGTACATAGGTTTACTTTCATCTTCTAGCTTTCTTCCAGTTCTACTATGGCAGCAATCTCTCTTCAGGGGAAAATCTGGATAAAAGATGGTGTATTTGAGCTGTGACCTGATATAGGTGTTCCTGCTCCCACTAGCACGGGGAACTCTAGGATTGGACTAGATGATCTTTCAAGGTCCCTTCCGATCCCTGGTATTCTGTGATTCTGTATATACCACATCCTGCACCATGAATTGCTTGTGTAAATGTTTTGCAGACTTCTGAGAAATCTACAATTATTTAATTAGCCAGCTTCTAAGGTATTTAAATGTAAAGTTGAATTTCAAATACCATGATTAAATTTATATTATATTTCTCCACTGCACTATAAAGTGTACTTTGCATAATATTTGCACAAGTGACTATAAAATAAGGTTCCTGGCTTTATACCTATGCACATTTACAGATGTAAGAACAGTCTAATCCCCCCAACACATATCTGTTGTATACCTTTTTCTTAAAGATGTGGCCATGCATTCATCCATTTTTTGTTAACCAATGAAACTAGAGAAAATATTCCAGCATAAGGAGATAACGCTGTAGGAGAGGAATGGTGTGAGCCTGGCTTTTCCACAGACCTACAAATACGCAGTGAAAATCACACACACCCCCTTGCTGGTAACACAAGAGCACAGATTTGAGCTTTGCAGATCCATCTGAAAGCACACAAGCCCATTAAAAATTAAACTACTGTCTGAGGCTTTTGCCATTATGCATTTCCTTGAGATACTACGTCTCCTAAATGAGTTTACCACAATTTGGGCTGAAACTAGCTTTATATTAATCAAAAATTTCATCAGTGATTAGCATTTCAGCTCAAAGGTCAAGCATGAAGCATAAAACAAAGTCCAGTAGGACCTGGGCTGGATGACCAGGGCTGACGGCGTGTCAGCCACACACAAAGGAAGTAAAAGCAGGTTGCAGTTTGTTTCCAGATGAGACTCCTAATGACAAGCCTCCTCCAACAGAGGCAACGCAATTTCTCCTGAATTTCAAAATCAATTTGCAGCAAAGGCGCTTTCTTCTTGTGTACGCTCATTCTCCCTCTTTCAAAGCACAAAATAATAGCAAAATCAAGAGGGTTTTTTTTTCATGTTAATATCAACAAACACACACGTTCCAGTAAAGCAACACCTCCTAGAAGAAATCCTACCTCACCTTGAAAATCAACCGTGAACCCCAGCTCATACCACAGCTAGTTTTAGCCATTCCAGCTCCCGCTCCGCAACACGTCGTTTGGCAGCCACAAAGCCAGGCAGAGCCCTATTGAATTGGAAATGTGGGCAGGGGATGTGCCAGGCAGAGCTACTCGAAGGCCAGGAGTCTAATGAGATTGTTCATTCAGCATAAAACTCAGCGCAAGCAGCATTCCCCCCCTCCCAAATGCACACACATGGGCTCCTCAAAAGTCAGCCGTGGGAGAAACCCAGCAGTCCATAAGTAAAGGAGAGGGGCTGGGGGAGTGGGTAGGAAATTACAGCACTGGAGAGCATGGCACGTTCGTGGTGCAGGAGCAGTCCCTGTGCCAGGAAAATCATCTGATAACAAGAGAAAGCACTGCTGAGCAACAAGGGTTCCGCTTGGCTTTAGAGATTTTCACAGCATGGGTTCGTGTTTAGTGTAGAGTTCCCCGTGCTGGTAGTGAAGTGACAATATGAACAGAGAAAAGGAAAAAAAAACCAAAAATCAAAACAACAAAAAACCCCACAGGCATTTAATTGCAAATGAATTACCTGTATAAACAGCATAAAACAGCTATTACTCCCACTTGACCCATTAGGGATCATTTTTTCCTGATGCATCCCATTTACAATAGCAAATACTGTCAAATATCAAAAACCCTGTATCTGAGCCCACTGCTTCATCCGTGCCATGCAAGATGCACAATCACAGCACTTCTCCTTCTCGTGGACTTGGGAGAGGCTCAGCATATTCCCAAGATCCCAAGAGGAAAATTCTGGCAGGCTTCACACATGAAATCTTAAAACCAAAGAAAAATTAACATCAAAACTGAAGCAAATCTCCTTCCGTATCAATGTTATTCTTATATCTCAGGGCAATAACAGTACAAGGCAGCGAAAGTCATTGGGACACTGTGTGTTTCTAATTTAAATTGCAGTCACTGACTCATGACAAGGGAGAGTTTCACGGCAAGCAACTCGTGTGCTTTCTGCCTTCCTCTGATTTTTCTTCCTTCTTCTGTGTTATAAAAGAGATTAGCTCTTCCAGCTTCGTGAAGGATCTCACAGTGCTTGCTTTTCCTGATAAGTCAAGGCCATTAAGCTTCCAACATTTTCCACATTACCAGAGATACAAGGGATTACTTAAAAAAAAAAAAAAAAAGGAGAGAGTAGTTGTTAAATATAAGGATTTAACCACAGACACTGCATGAAAGCATTTAGGAACAGAAGTTAAAGCATTTAGGAACAGAAGTTAAACACCATCTGTGTCACTGCAGGACAAGTTCTGAAATCCTGACACGTCCTGTGCCTGGACAGGGAGTGCATCCTACCAAGGCACCCGGTCAAATCTCAGTTTGGGTTTGCTTCTACGGAGGATCACCCACGCTTACAAGTGAGATTTGCACTCTGCCAAGAAAGAAGTACCTGAAGAATTTACTTAGGGCAATAAATGCAGGATTTGCCCCAATTTATGCATTGGGAAGCCTAATCACTAGAGCAAACATTGTAGTATGAGAGAGGAATGGATATTTCATCCTGATTCTGCATTTCCTACTTCCTTTGTGTTTACCTTAGGTGTTGGAATCCACAGTAATTTCCTTTTTCCCCTTTACAGCTAAAAAATAAACACTATGCTTAAAGGACAATACACATGCAAAAGCCTGACCCACACATGTGGGATGCTCCTGTTTCACGCATATTCCTAAGGAGCTGTTGCAATCCCAGAGAAACTGATGGGACAAGTTTTTGGCTTGGATCTCCAGGGAGGAAAGGGCTTCTAATCTTAACGGGAGTGCTTGGGACATTCTTCTAAAGTAGCATAATACAATTTATCTGCTCAACATTTTATTTCAGTAATTTGTGCTAATGGAAGCATTTTGTAACCAAGGCTTTCAGGGAAGCTGAACTGTTGATAAGGTGAAGATTATTTCTGAGCATGGGCAGCAGTTTTCCTGCACGCACTCATGTAGTTTCACCATTGTAAGAGAAAAATGTTCCAGATCCCAATGATTTTTTAGCTGCAACAGCTGCTTCTTTCCATTAGTGCCTTTTTGCAGAGCACTGAATCAAAACATCAGTCAGTGAAACTGAAGACAGTTAGCTGACAATATATTGAATATATCTACTGTGGCTGTGAAAGAAAGGGAAAAGACTTTGTAATTCTGTTTCTCTCTCCCTTGGATCCATGTTCGTCATCCTTTTTCCTTACTGACAAGATGCAGAAAAGCAGTTGTCGGTGTCTGCAGTACTTTCAGGTGATCACACAGAAGATACTTGGTTACACAGATCACATAGAAACATGCTGTATTTTAAGGAACTACTGATCTTTAGAAGTATGATTTGACTCCAACTAGGTGCCTCAGCAGAGAACAATGAGGATACAGAACACACAGCAGACAGTCTAAAAAGCCTTGAAGAACATAAGATTACTCACCTATTTACTAAGTACCAGGAGAATAGAGTATTGATGAAAATCAGGCAAAACTAAGTCCATTCCCTCAGCAAGCAGGTGGAAGTTTGGTACAGTATCTCCCAAGACCAGACAGAAGCATGGTTTAGAAACAACCTGGAGGTAGAACCCACTGAATACACAAGTGTAATTACATCAAGTATTTTTCCCTTTCTTTTTACTTTCGGTGTTTTCCTTTCCATGGGAACAATAAAACACAGGCACCTGAACCACGCCAACAAACAGTAAGTCCCTGCTACAAAAGCTGGAGCTGCCACCGGTTCCCCATGATGAGACTGTACAAATGCTGGGTATTTTTCTCCTATCCCACTATTGGAAAAACCTGGACTCCACCTTGCTGGAAATAAAATTAAATCAGAAGTACAGTAAACATACCTTAGGAGAGGAAAATTCTGCTAAAATTATTAAAATCTGTTAAAGTTACATGAAAGCGTAAGAAGAATCCTAATGTTAAATGTCAGACATGCAGAACCGTGGTCTTCATTACCCATTCTGCCCATAACACGATGTTCTTCAGAACAAGTGTGACTTTCACTCCCCAGCCCATCTGCAGATGTATCGTGTTAATCAATTACGCGCACGTTGGGAAAAAGCGCTCTCCGTGTCGCACACATGAAAACTGTGTTTATACACTTCATACAGAGCTTCTAGAGCATCACATGTGTTGTTCTACCTTTTTCTTAAAAAAAAAAAAAAAAGGAAAAAGAAAAAATGGAGAAATTGCAAATACTATCGGTCACATCGTTTTTTATTACACTTGTGTCGCATCACGTGGACAGACCCACTTTATTGCCCTCCAGTTGTCTCACACAACTGACTCTGCACTTCAGAAAGTCTAACCAGAAAACAGCTAAGCAAACCACATAGAGAGAAGCCAGTTATTCCAAAGACACGAATTGCACAATACTTTTCATACACTTTACTCTCAGATATCTCTGACTTTGCTGCTTCTTCATGCTTCCCTGCCTGAGCAGTGAGCCCACAGAGGTCCCCGGAGCATGGGGAGGATGAGCTGCATGGCTTCACTCCTTACAGCTCTGAACATTTCAAACAGCTCTCCCCAACTCACACAAATGCACAGAAACCCCACGCTCTTCTGGCTTGTCCAGCCCAATCGGTGCGTCCATTAGGTTCATCCCCTCGGGACAAACAATGTCATTTATTATATAGCTGAACTGTATCTGGAAGCCTGATGGATGCTCTTAGGTATTACCTGAAAAGTGTGACTGTGTTGTTATAAATAGCATTTCACGTTAAATGAATAGTGTGAACCTCCTTCAGAGGTTCAGGTCACAGAGTGACAGATCAAGAAGGCACAAAGGGAACTCACTGAGGGACTGATATTAAATGGAGAAAACTGCCAACGGCTGGGGCAGCCCTCTGGTACTAGGGCTGAGGCCAAACCTGCTGCAGTGGGGAGCCACATACTAAACTGTAATTTACTCAGTGAGTACTAGAAAAGAACTAATCCCACCAAATTCTGGTTTATTCTAGGTTGCAGGAAATCCAATGGGAGCCTTCCTCATCCCACCTTGTACATCTAAGATAGGGGTACAAGGAGCTGGCAGGTGATGTACTGACTTCCTTGATGCTCCCCTCTCTGCTTTTTGCCAACTCTGTGAAACTCCCAGAGCCTGAAGCCTCTTGGTTTCCCAAATGGACAAAGAAGGAGCTGGTGGCTACTAAAGACATCGCAATGTAAAAATGAAAACCACTTCTGCAATTACAGCACATGCCCTTTGAGCTTTTCCCTCCACTCTCCTTTTGCTTCTTTTTATTTAGCTCAAGTTATTTAAAGGACAGATCTCTGTTTAAGCAGCTGTTGCCATGACAAGTCGGCCCAAGCAGCTCTTTTAATTAAATATTTGCTGCTGTGTGAATTTTCTCTCCCCTCCCTGCTGTCCTCGCAGACAACGTTTGTTCTTCCAAAGATAACAGGTCTGGCTGAGCAGCCTCTGCCTTCGCCTGCACGGCCTCCTGCACTCCAAGCCCCCATAATGATGCCATGTCTCCACAAAAATTAATTTTATGAGATGCACCATGACATTTGCTATCAAGGACAACCATCAACAATAAGGAAAAGAAAAAAAAAAACTTGCTGGGATTTAGTAATCATTATTAAATTATGTCATTTACATAATTAGACTTTAGTAATAACTCCAGCATCTCTCTTTTGTGGCATGCTAAATTGGCAGAGTACTTCACAAGGTGATTTTTTTTTCTTCTGTTCCTTCTCTCCCACCAATAACTGAAAAGTAAATCAGGTGAATGATATCACAGTGCATACTAAGCAGGTTTCATTAGAGGATGGAAATGAAGATGACTATCACAATGTGAATACGAGAATTCTTGAGAAATACGGATTTCAACCAAGTGTCTTAGAAATGTCTTTCTCTTCGAATTTCTTCCTCATTACAACTGATGCAGCAATGCCTCTGTGATGCTTTATGGTATTTCCCAGCCAGGGTCAGTGAGGCACTGGGTTTAGCTCGTATGGTAGGGTAACAGAATTGTTTCCTGTGTTGCTCCCAGCAGATAACCCTGGGAACAGCATTAAAGGCAGCTGAGTTGACCAAATACCAGTAAAGGCTTGAGTTTCTTGGGGAAAAGCTGCTTTCCTACTGACATCTCAAAAAAGCAGATTTGTGTTTTGACTCATCCATATCTGGTCTAAGCATGACTGACTCAAGGGTTCCCACCTTTATCCATACTGGAAACAACAGTGCAAACTTAGTATGGAAACCTCCCTATCCATTAGACCCAGTTTGAGTGTAGAGGTAGAAAAGGTAAAGGAAAAATAAAGAAATTAAATGCTTTTTGAGCCAAGATATTTCAAGAATGGGCACTCGTGGTACCCCTCTGTGAAGGAATGAGAAAGCAGCAAGGGATGAGGCTGAAGGGGAAAAGTGTTGAGGAGCTGCAGAGAGGAGGGTGGGACTCAAGGTGTGAAAAGGAGACGGAAAGAGAAAGGTTTCAGGAAAAAAGAGGCAGTGAGAGGAAATTAGACCAGACACCAGCAAGGCTGGTACAGCTATGCGGGGCCTTGAAGCAGCTGCTGTTAGATGTAGATGAGCGAGTGAAGAGATCCTGGGAGAGTGCTGATACTGTTGGAAAAGCAGGGAATGCAGATGAGAGAGGGGTTGGAGCCTGGCAAGGTGGAGGCTTGGCAGAAGCTGTGGGGCTGGAACAGTTACTCACCAGGGAAGAAATGAAAGAGAGACTGGGGCTCAAAGCACTGAGCAGGGATTTGGGGATCCCACGACAGCAATCCACAGGGGTCGGAGAGAGAAGCAGCTCACCGAGGCAGAGCACAGCAGCGAATTCCTCATTCAGCAGAGAATTTCAAACCTGCCTGAACTCTCTGAGCTGAGAGACTCTGTGGGACTTTATTTCAAAAAGAAAGACTAATAGCAGCAAGCAGATTTTATTTGTCTATCTATAAATGAGAAATATTAAGACAGACAAGACTCTACAAGCTATCCAGCTGCATCAGTAGACTGGCACAAGAGGACTCGCTGCCTCTAATCTACACCACACTGTACCCTTTGGGGTCGGGATAGATGCTCCTGACTGACATCACCTTCACTAGCACAAAAATCCCCAATCTCATCTTCTGTTTCTATCAAATTCCACTCGTGTGCACCAGTTCACTTTCCCTTTCTTTCCAGTTCACAGAAGTAACCAGTAAAGCAAAGCAGGGCTGGGGTTGGGGCTCCTCTGTTCCCTGTCTCAGGAAAACCTTTCTGGGGGGAATTATTAATATGATTTATAGGGTTTATAAAACATTATCAAATAACTGCAATTCAGTGTGTTTCCTGAGAGGAATAGAAAAGGGCACTATCCCAAGTCCCTCTGCTTACCTCGAATCCCTTTGCCATTAAAGTCGAGTTCATTAGCGCTCTCCTGGGTGCCAGGCAGGTAAAGGCAAACTGACAACAAGCACAGGTCCTTCAAATTAGTAGAGAAATCAGGGAGAGCCTGAGAGCTATTGTAAAATGCCTCTTACACTTAGGAGTAGCCAGAAAATGAAAAGAAAAAAAAAAAAGAACAAAAACAAACAAACAAAAAAACCCCCACAACAGTGAAATCTCTAGGTGGATGCCCACCTCTAATAGTCTTCACCAAAATCAAAGTACTATCAGGCTGGAAGCACCAAAGTAAAGACAAACAAGTTTCTTCGTTTGGAGGCAACACCTTTGGCAGCTGCTAACCTGCCCCAGGTAAAAGCTAAGTTTCTGTTTCCTAATTTTGTCTGCTTTTCTTTTGTAAGAGTGTTTCTAATTTTGCAACTTCTCCTTTATTAGAGTAAAACTCTTTTTCATTCTCAACTTGTCTAATGTTTAAATGGGCTCACGTGGGCTTGTTGGGCATCAGGAATACCGCTTTCACACCCAAAGAAATAAGTGTTTTCAACAAATACTTTAAGCCTCTATAATCCAGGACAAGTTTGGGCATCCCAAGCATTCAGGAGTGGCTCTCACTAGCTGCAAAATCAGCTCTGGGGCCGCTATTGGCGAGTGGCATGGCAGGAAGATCCATCCTAGCAGCTGGCTGTTATCTCTAGCACCGCTTCTCCTTCTCCAAGGGGACAACCCAGAACTCCAGTAAAACATCCAGACAAGCTCACAGCGCAGCTCATCTGCTGTTTAGACCTAATGAATTGATGCATAGACAGGACTGGCGTTGCAGAACATGTCACAGCACAAAGCAGGCTGAGCCTAACCCAACATCTGCATAACGTGACAGGTCAGCAGCCTGGAAAATCGCTGAAGGTGAAGCCTACACCCCAAAACATTGAGCTTAAACACACGCCTGTGCTCCAGGGCTAACCAGCATAATTGGGAAGCCTCTCAGCAGCAATTTCACAATGAATAGTCAGGAGGGCGGCTTTGAGTTCCACCAGCAAGAAGGCTCTACCTTTGCTCCAGGCTTTGCAGAAATCAGGGGTTGGAATGTAACCAGCAGGGAGGGATGACACCGACCCCATCCCAAACAAAAGTCATCCCAGTTTCCCTCCAGGCGACAGAGCCTCCCCTGGGTACCAGTATCCCAGTGTGGCCGCCAAGCCCATGGATTACCCACTCGAACAGGTCTGCTGGTAAATGTTTCCCTAATCTTCAACCACAAAAAGGCTTAAAATACCTGTCAATCAGGCCGCCTCCCCGCCGTCCCCCCCCCCCCGCAGCCTTGCTGGGAGGGATGCTATTGAGATCGCCTGCACGGAGCACGGCACTGCCAGTCTGCTGTGGAAAATTAAACCCCAGCCGTGGAAACAATAGCTATTACAAAGTGTGTAATCAGCGGGAGATGGGATGAATGTTGGTAATTCCAAGCCGTGGAAAGCGTTTTTAAAATGCCTTTAGTCTCTCCTCTCTACTTCTTTAATATTTTGCTCCCTAATAGTTGCATTTTATGGCTAGGCCATAATTTTGTGGAGGTACAAACTTCTACAGTATAATGTTAAGCTAAGTACAAACTTCTCCAGCATAATGTCAAGCTATGTGCTAAAGTCACATAAACATTTGTAGTAATTCTATGCCCAGGAGATTTCATAACATCATAGCATTAACAAGCAGCTCAGTAAATTACATATCACTTGATCTGCAATTGCTACATCTCCAGCAAAGAACTCGGCTTCATCTCCAGCAACTCTGACACGACATGTCAGAGCGCCGTGCAAACCTGCCAGGCAGTTATTGTGCACTAATATTAGTTACCACCTTATCTCACAATGTTGCTTTCCAAAGAATTAAAGTGCAATTTTCTTGAGCTTTCTTTCAAAGAGAAAACCCAATCCCAACTAGTCAAAAGAGGTCGTTATCCCACACCTTGTGATTTGCGCTGGAAATGGTTCCCATTTTTTCCCTCGCTACAGAGCGACTGCTCAAAGGGATTAGGCTCAACAGAAAGGTGATTGTAAGTCCCAATTCAAAATAGGTGTCTGGAAATCCAGAACTGCTCCGTGGATGAGCTGAGCAGGGAGATGCAGCCTGCCTGCTGAGCAGAGCAGCATGCCCAGCCAGCAGGAGCAAGGCTCTTGGCTGGAGACATGTGTTCCTAATGCAGTTGGTCTGGCACACAGCTTGTTAAGCACCCCTACAATCATTTTGATAAAGCACAAGCCAAAGGCTACTGTCTCTCCTGTTGAAAACTTAAGGAATGAGAATGATTCAAGGGATTTCCCATAAAGAAAATGCAGATTTTTTCTTTATTTTTTTTTTTAAATCTCTCTATAGACTACTTCAGCAGTGCCAAGGTTACCAGTCAAGCGATTACAATCAATCAACTCAATTAGGTATTTGAACCCAACAATAAATTGCCAAAGCAGCTGCTATGTCTCAGCTCAGAGGTGAGTGCCCTTCGGTGTTTGCTAAAGTGATTTCCTACAAACGCCCTAGCAGTTGTCAGGCCTCTACCTCAAAAGTAGAACACACTTAAAAGACTCGCAGATTCATCACCAGCTAATTCTGTCTTCTGAACAGAACCCCCTCCACCCACAAAGAGGCAACATTCAGGCATCAACTCCTTTCCTATTCAACATAAATTTAAAGGCAGACTTTAGTGCCTTACTGCTTTACTGTCTCTGTGCCAGAGAAGTTACTCCACAGCAACCCTTCCAGGGGTGAGCGGAGCCACAGCCTGGGCTTTGCACCATCTCATCTGGAAAAAGGCAGGAGCAAAAAGACAGAGACACAGCTGGGGACACAGACAAGCTGCAACACTGACAAGCTCCTTTCTGACCCAGGGATTTATCTATTTATTTATTTCACTTTGCTGGCAGATTTGATGCTGCTTCTAAGCCTTTCGCTCGCAGGAGCAATGCACTGGAACTGCATCTCTCTACAGAATTGACCTTATAGCTCCTGTATTGTTTTCTTTTAGTAAATGACTAATTTATACTGTGCAAACTCTAATATCACAGACATCTGCCAAAAGGTGTACAAACCATCTATATTGTGACAGAGTCTATTAATATGTATTAAAAGTCACATTACGGTTGACACAAGCCATTCCTGTACATGAATATGAAAAATATGACTATTATATTTAAAACTTTCAACTGATCATGCATCACTGATTTTCTCACTCTGAGTTTATAATTTAAACCTTTAAATGTTCCACAGCAGCTTCATCAAACCAAGATTTCTGATGGCTATAGAGACAAGACAGCCCATTACAGTAACAATAAGAAAAAGAAAAACAAGAAAACAAATAGAAAATTTTTCTTGGAGGGGAGTGAGGGCAGGGGGAGGGAAAATGAGTAAAAATGAAATTATTTTGACATCAAAATAAAACTAAAAAATCCAAGAGTGAGAAATATTGTGAACCTGCTAGCTTTGTTATTTCTTATTATACTGGTCATAGTGCAAGTATGATATATAACATAAATCTGTCCAAAAGGGCATGGATGCCCAGCAGACAGAACAGCTTTGGCAGATGATGTACTTGGAACAGACAGATTGGAAGTGCCTTCTGAATAAGCCTTTTTCCATAGTGGAGCTGGTCCTGGTAGAGGCTGTCTAGATATCAGATCCAATCCAGTTCACCAGCACAGCTTTGCCTCCTGCAGAGTGCAGGAAAGGTTCCCCAATTCATATTTCACTTGCAGTTTTAGAGTTTTCCCTTTAAAGCCCTGGGACTCAACAGCCTGAAATCATTGAGCTGCTGAAGCCCAGAGCAGGAGCACAAACTCCCAACCCCAGCAGAAACTGTTCTCTCCAGGACACCGAATCCTCCAGGCATTTGACATGATTGAGACCAATATTTCAAGGGATTTGGATACTCTGTTCACAGCAATGCCATAACCAGTCTGTGTGCCCAGTCTCTGGGGGTAATTTGAAAATCCCACAGTGGGGTTTGGGTTTTCTTTTTTTGGTTTGTGTATTCTCCCCAAGCACTGAGGAAGCATTCCCACTTATGAAAGGATTTATTGGGCTTGACAAGCTGTCTTTTTCCCATCCCTGAGTTACTGTGTGTAAATGTTAATAACAGTGATTATACAGTTTATCATCTATTAAATGCCTGCCTTCNAAAAAATGAAGATCACAAGAACACAACTCCCTAAACTGGAAGCCACTTGATACAGAATTATTTCCAGAAATTGAGAGCCCTTCCTCACTTGGCCATACTCCTCATTTCCAAACTATTCCAACCACCTCCTCATATAATTGTCATTAACAGCAATGCCAAGAGAGCTCACAGTGCTCTTTCCCTCTAGGTAGAAAGAAAGCTGAGAGACACAGTAGATATTTTTGCAAGCAAATGCACAGCTTGGTAAGGGGACCAGGATTTCACATTGGTGTAATACCTCAGGTCGTTCATCCTAGCATGTGTGCAGGCTCCACAGCTCTCCACTGCATCGAACATGCACCCATAGGTAAGGATGCATGAATCATAGAATCACAGAATGGTTTGGGTTGGAAGGGACCTTGAAGTTCATCCAGTTCCAATCCCCCTGCCCGGGGCAGGGACACCTCCCACCAGACCAGGCTGCTTCAAGCCCTGTCCAACTTGGCCTTAAACCCCTCCAGGGATGGGGCAGCCACAGCTTCTCTGGGCAACCTGGGCCAGGGTCTCACCAGCCTCAGGGTGAATTTTTTTTTCTGATATCTAATCTAAATCTACCCTCTCTCAGTTTTTTACTCCTTGCTCTACCACAACATGCCCTTGTAAAAAGTCCCTCTCCAGCTTTCTTGTAGGCTTAAATTACCCCCTTAAATTACTGGAAGGCTGCAATAAGGTCTCCCTGGGACTTTTTTTTCTCCAGGCTGAACAATCCCAACTCTCTCAGACTGTCTGTAGGTCAGGTCTGTATGTATGTCGGTCTTTGTGCATGAACGTGCAAAAGAAACCAAGGTGGACAGCAGCAAACTCCTTAATTTTCACTTGTCTTCCTCAGAAAGATTTGATTTCAGTTGTCAAAAGCAGTGAGGCAAGAGCACCGCTGCTCACCACTGCTTAGTCTCCATCCTCTCGCAAACAGCAACTCTTCTAAGGTAAGGTGACAAGACCTGAACCAAGGAAAGGCAGTATACATAAGCTAGAAGAGATGCCACAAGCACCTCTCCTGATTCACAGGTCATAGCATGCTCAATCAGGAGCGCGGCTCTCACAGAAATCACACTTTTCCCTTCAGCATCCCTCTCTAAAGAAAAATTTCCTAGAAAAGTGATGGGCAGGAGAGTTTCTACTTTGTCTGAGTTCACCTTTGCCTCTCTCAGGCTTTTCTGTGATTAACAATGCCCTGTGCAGCAGGAGCACAGATCTTTTAAACTGCTTGTCCTGATAAGAGAATATTCCACTGATTTTATCCCAAACAGATCCATGGAATGTCAAGGGGTTTTGGCAAAATTAGAAAAAAATAGTTTCATTTTTCAGTGAAAACCATAGACCATTAAAAAGAGATGAAAGAAGCAAAAAAAGAAACAAAGTAGAAACAAAAAAGAAACAAAAACAAACAACAAACAAACAAACAAAAAAAAAACAAACAAAAAACCCACAAAACCACAAAAAAGGCGACATATGCACAAATGAACAGGGAACTTTCCTCAAGGTAATTCTGTATCGATTTGACATACAGAATCCCTTTCTGTCTTGCAGTGAGCTCTGAAGAAGAAAAATCATTGCCAAGTTTTCCCGCCCTGCGAGTGCTGGGCTGGCTGTGACTCCCCCTGCGCCTCCCCAGCCAGGTCCAGCAAGGGCTGGAATCCAAATCTGAGAGACTCCTCTTCAACATCCACTGATAAAAAGAGACTTCCACATTTGAATTTTGCAGCATCCACAGAAAACAGCCTTTGGGGCCCTGGAACTGCTCTGCATTCAAACATCTTCAAAGCAGGAGAGATAAGCACCTAGACCTCAAAGAAAACATTCTTTGTTTCTCTCCTTTTTGAAACGTTGACTGTGATAAACTGTCTCGTGTTTTAATTATCTCAACAAGATCTTCGAGGAGGACCTGCTTCCTGGTTTAGAGATGCTTCAAAATCTAATGTAGATGATTAAGTAAATGATACAAGTAATTAAAAGATTCTATTAATCTAACTGCTATTTAAATCTTATTTTTCATATTATGTATCCAAATCTTGATATCTTATTCTACACTCTTCTACTAATATTTCTAGCACGTAAGCCCGTGATGGATTAAAGATACAAAAACCCCACTTTTTTTTGATGTTCACATATCTGCAAGTCTGTAATTTCAGAATAAATCAGCTTGAACGACAGGCACTTACACTACTGCATCATGAGCAATCTGCAGCTCATAGGGCTTACTCCTCCCAGGACTTCAACTTTCCTCTAACACTGACTTGATGTGAAGATGACCTTAACTCCAGATGATGGAGCTTTAGAAGTCATTTAATAAAAAAAAAAAAAAAAGAGAGAGTGATTGTGCATTTTGAAAACAATATACAGTTGTGGCGTAAGCTGCAGCAAACAATGTACCCAATACAGGAGGAAACTACAGCAAAACCCCAGATGACATAAACCACACAGTATCTGGTGCCTCAAAGCAGAATTTCAGTGAAAGCAAATACCTGTGAGTTTCTGCATCCTCTCATCAGCCCTAATTTTTATCCTCGCCTTTCCTCAGGAGTCACCAAATAAAGCACTAACTACTGGAATCTGAAATACTGCAAATAAAATACTGTACTTAGAGCTGACAGGTGAAATGGGAAAAGGAATAAGGAGAACAGAAACAAGTTTTTCTAAGGACTTGGAGAACTGCCATGGTTGCAAGACTGAAATATATTCCTTGCTATGAATCTATGAGGTTAAAATTACCTGGAAAGCTAGCGCTCGTGTAAGAGTTCAGACTATAACATAAAGACGCGTCGTCCCCATTTATTCTCTATTCCAAGATAATCTCGTATATTTTGTGCCCTGCTTCCTTTGGTGACTTCATACCTACTCAATTTTCCCAGGTGGTTGGTGCGTTATTGCAGGCGGCCAACTCAACCTGCCATTTTCCAGCCAGGCCACTTCAGTCCACCTGGGCTAATGTTATGTCCACTTTAGTACAACCAAAGTTCTTCAGCTCTTTCCTCAAGCTCCCTGACCTCTCAACTCTTGCCATTTCAGGCAGGCAATAACCATTTTGATCTGTAATGCCACGGATGATTCGGGAGAATTCACTAGCGTCTCAAAATAAAATAAAAACATATCTGCAGCTGTAGCTATGGTATGAAAAGGGCACAGGGCTTGAAAGGGAAAAATCAAGAAAGATGGAAGAGCCGATTTCCTCCTGTAATGTAGCAAACATTGCCCTTAGCAAAAAATACAGTCAAGTAAGGAATTCAAACATCCTGTTACCGCATTCAGTATTTCTAAATAAAATACACAACAAAATTGTAATCATCCAGCTTTTTGCAGTGTTAGTTGAAGTGATTTATAGGACTGAAATACTGCAAGAAATCTAATTTAAAACGGACAGGCGTGGAAGAACCTCTGGAGAAATTGCTGGAGTAATCAAGAGACATGAGTTTATAAATTCAGCATGAGCACCCTCCCCTTTATATTGGCTTCAAATCGTGCATCTGAGGGAGCACCTTCAAGCAAACTTGGCTGTTCTTTCATTTAAGACTTCAGCTGTCACCTCCAGTGTGGGTTACCCTGACACAAATAGCATACCCACTGTGAAAATCTCCCACCCAGTGCCATGGACCAGAATTGCACTGGGTCACACACCCCAGCATCGCCTGCACTCCCAGCCGGTCACTCTGGGAGCACATGGAGTGACAACGGAGATCACTCTATTGCTTTGTCACACAAAGGAGCAGTAGGAAAATGGCATCCCCTGAATTCACACAAAACCCCCACCCGAAACCCCAAACCCAATTACTTTTGGGATGTATTTCATTGAAGACATTGAGGCTCTTTTCCCTGAAGACTTGTAAAAATGTAGATAACACGCAGTGAATACACTCAACATCTTTTAGATCACAAAATATAAGTTGATACTGAAATGGGTTACAGAAATCCATTATTTCAGGAGGCAGACTTGAATTTATCACTAGGATGCCTCCAGATAGATAGGTAATACTGTGATTAATTTTAATCTATCTGAATAACGTTTGAATATTAACAACATTCATCCCCAAGTTCATTTAAATTATTAACACTTGATTATCTATTAATTGATTGTATTATTTTTTCATCAAGTGCTGGAGTTCCTCTCCAGGACTTCTGCTGTTCCAGCTCCTTCCTACCACGCTGAAATAACTGCTCATGGTGGTGAACACAACACCCAGTCGTGAGAAATTAGCATTTGTATCTCATCCGTGTCAGAAATTGGGACTTTTGAGGGGGTCTGTCTGCGTGAAAAGAAAAATCTCTTTCATTCTAAGGCTGTATCACCAGGGACAACTTCATTTCACCACCTGGCATATTACTGAATACAGAGAGAATCCAGTCCACCGGAGAAGAGCAATCACCTCACCAGCTGAGTGCCTGCTGTATTGCAGATATGTGGTTGTACAAACTTAACAGTTAGTTTGCTTTTCTTGGTAGCAAAATATTTAATCACACAGAAAGCAAAATGTGCAATTTCTTTCAGGGGAGATCATGTCTCTAATAAAGAATTCTCTTTAACCTGAAGCTATTACTTGAAAATGCCCAGATGCAACATAGCATAAAGCTGTAACATCACCGCACATGTGTCATTATAGCTACAACGCAACGAACTCCATTTCAATTATTGAAATGAAACAGTCATTTCCCCAGGATCTGGTGATCACTGCACTCAGCAATCCAGAGGAGATGGACCAAAAAAACCCAAAAACAAAAAACAGGGAGGCAATGAGAAATTTCTTGGTGTTAAAGACAGTAATAGCAGGGCAGCCGCCTCCTTGCTCAGCATCATGGACTATGCTGATGCCAGGCAGCGACAAGCAGGACCTGCCCTGAGACTTACTTGCTGGTGGCTCTTATTTTAGGCCAGCAAAGGTGCCATCATGCTCTAGCAACTGCACATTCAGTCCCCGGATCCACAGCAGGCAACTTGTATGACAAGACGCTTGAATTAGAGGCCCACTTATCGCACTATTCATAATTACTGGTTATTCATTATAAATTAAATAAACTTTAATACCTTCTTCCCCATCTTAACCCCCCTCACTTTCAAGACTGATTTTCACATTGCTGCTTGCCTTCATCAGCAGAACTAAGACCACCCTTACAGGGACATAGAATTACTTACAAAAACAGTGACTTTGGTGATAACTAGCAGGGCTTCTTTATCATGTGTTCGAGTAAGACTGAGCACAAAGAAGATTTTATTTATGCATATGCAGATTCTGCTCCTATTCTGTGGAAACATGCCACAAAAAAATGGATACAGCATTCAAATGCAACTTTTATGTAAAATACTTGGTGTTAGAGGACCGTGAGCAACATTTTCAGCATGTTCACTTAAAACCAAATATGTACATATTGTAATGGAATAAAATCAGATCTGAAGGGGAGAATTTAAAATAGAAAGTTGCATGAAAGAGCAGTCACTGAGGACTGGTCTGGCTTTAGGAAGAAGTTAGCCCAAAGCCAAAAAGCATGCCAGCAGTCAGATAACATTCATGCTGTGAGTGAGAAGTCATCCACCAGGACACACGATGACACGTCGTACAGCTGGGAGCTGCTGGGGAATGAAATGGGCCAGAAGCAACTCTCAGATGACCTTTACGCTCGCAAATTAAAATGGTAAAAGTGGAGAGCAGAGGGAGGACTTTTTGAGTTGCAGCACATTAAAAGCTTACTGACATTGAAGTCATAAGAAATAATGAATATTTAACTTCCAGTTCATATTAAAAAACCTATTAATGCTTTATTTGGTCATCCATAATGAAATGAGAAATTAGGTTAGTGACTCCTAATGATATATATGTGGTGCACAAGCAAAATTGCTGGACCTAAACAAAGGCTCTCCTTGGTAAGTGCAGGCAGGAGCAGGCAGATGAGGTTCACATCAGGCTGCATTTCTACTCTCCCAGCCCCATACACAAACCAGCGCTTCTGCTGTGCTCAACGAAATGCTTCAGAGGGCAGAATGTCAGCTCAGAAAAGGATGATGTTGGTTACAAATCTCAAATGTGACTTTGTCACTGCAGTCCTTTGCCTTCCCAAATCATTGTGGAGCTTTTAATTAAGGAGGTGGTCTTGGACTAGAGAGAGAAATTCAGTTCCCAACTCTGACATACTTCATGTATGATCTTACTCAACCATTTTGTGTCCAGCCATTCTTCTTCCACTTTCTGGACACCTCATCTGTTCATATCAGAAGTTTCTCAGGGTAACACCTGTGTGCAGTGAGTATTCTCCCTGGGATAGACAGGTCTATACTAACAACAATACATTTAATCATGAAACTATCATTTCAGCCTGATTTTGATGTGCATTTTTTCTAAAACTGCCAGGAAACCCAGGCCTTCAATTTAGTTCAATTACAAACAAAAGGATTCTCAGCTTAGCCCTGTACAAGTTCATAAAAGGTAGGAGGAGGTTTAACAGGAGAAGTGATAGTGCCCGTGATCCTATAGAAACAAGGAATTAAAGTGCACAAACCACAAGTAATATGAGTAAGTTATCTGGAATATTCAGCAAGGTGAAATTATTGGAATCACACACTTTGTAAGAGCTGAGAGGGGAACACCATCTGCTCCCACACAGCGCTGTGAGCCTACAGATTCCTCACTCAGTGGGCTTTCCAGTACAGATGGAATGACACCAGGAAACTGGGACATAAGTGAAAATGACTGCCACTTGGGTACCTGACACTCACTGTTGCTGTAAAAGCCAGGGAACTGAAGAAACTTGGGGCATACAGAGCTGCTACAGGCACGGCTCCAAACTGGAGGCGACTGGCAGGAGCTACAAGGCACGTACAATATCACAACTGAGATAAAATCCAGGTTCTTCCTTTCTGGAAGAATCAGTGACAATGAGAAAAGCCCCAGAGATTCTTTCCTCCTTCCTCCCCACATGGTCTAACAGACATGATAAGGTCACCTTGATAGCACTGACACCTGACTCAGTCCAATGTCCCACCTCCGTGGCACAACTCCTCACCCCCTCTCCACCCCCACATGGGGTTCTCCGAGTTCACCCTGCCAAAGGGAGCAAAACCGCTCACTATTTCTTACTCCTTTGCTGCTGTTACCTCTTCTTATTCTATCAGGAGCCAGGCAGCAAAACCAACACATCACTGGAGAATGATCCTGACTCATTGAAAACCCAGGGCAGTGTGGATGAGCAGGCCTGGGAGATACATCTAGATCTCAGTGCATAACAATTTTACTAACTTGGGTTCAGCTAATAGAGATTTTACTGCAGTGCACTGCCCCGCTGTACTTCAATCATTTATTACATGACAGGATCTAGGAGTGCAGATCTACTTTGCATATACTATTACTTATCAAGATCATTTAGTAATAAGACCCTCTGGAGAGTGTATTATGAAACATTATGGACTAATTTGACCAAAGACGTCCCTGGAGAATACTAGTGCTTCGGTGCAGAAGATATACATGACTGCTGTTACAATCAAAGATAAGAGCCAAGTAAGGCTGGTAAAAGGGTTACAGCTTTCTGTTTTGGATTCTCTACAGACTAAACTGGTCACTAATCCTTAATAATTTAATTTATTTGCATCAATGTGCTAGTGAGTCAATATTTGCTTTAGCCTATTGCACAAAATAGTTGGAAACGTGTCTTCTAAATCTAGTTCAATTTCATTTCTTAATGCTAAACCACCTTTATTTCATAATATACCAGTAGCCTAATTAATATTTCATGCTTATTACTTAGGCTCAGTCTCACAGTAATCAATTCCAAAAAATAACTTCCATGGGACTCTGGTTAAGGTACTTAATTTTCCCTTCTGATACATGTAATGCACCTCTGGTTTTAAATGGATTTACATCAAGCTGATTTGTTCCTATTATTATACATGGACCTCAATTGTAAATTAAAAAAGAAAAATAAGTATATCGTTGTCTCTAGAAATGGAGTGTTTATTTCCTCTCCATTTTCTCATGTTTTTCCTCTGCACTTTATGCCTGGAAGGCATAAAGTACAGCACAATTTGCAAACAAAAGTTTCTGAATTTAACCTAAATTAAGCCCCATGTCCAATTTGATAACAAATCACTGGAATATAAGTATTCACACTGGCTAAATACTACAGGATTGTAATTATGTACCTAAAATCATTACTTTACTAATTGATGCTTCCTAACAGATCTCTCTACCATTCTATAGATAGAATACATCTGACCTATCTACATGTGATTGCTCTGTTTGGCCTTAGGCTAGAAATTAAAGGCCAATCTTTCAAACGGTTTCTTCCCATTATAAACATTTCTACTGGGAAAATTGAACACTTTCTTTCTCATTTAAAGATCTTCGAATTCAAGCTATAGACCTAATACACATTTTATTCCCTATTTTCGGGAAATACCACCTTGGTTTGTACCATAACACACACCACCCCTGAATGACTTGTGACTTGGGAAGTTCCTAAACTTCAAAGGACTCTTCTACAGCAAGAATCACAAACCAGCTGATTTTTCCCTAGTGGTTTTCCATAGTCTTTCCAACCTCAACTAAGGAAGAAAACTATGAAACTATGGTAGGAAATGTGTCATTCATATTCCCAATCACTCTGATATAGCTGGATAAAATCAAAATATATTCAGATATATTTCCAAGTTTAGGACTGATTAAAATCACCTTTCTGGAGTCCAGGAGCATCCTTCAAACATTCCTGTCTGGGAAAGAGTTGGCCATCGGTGTGTCCTCCTCTTACAGGATTCAACTCTGAAAATTTAGGCTAAGCTTTCCACACTGCCAGAGCAAATCTGGGGCAATCTTTTGCACTGAAGATAAAGTCAACAGTGCCTGTGCATACCCATGGAGAGCCCAAAACCCTCTGAGAGTCCATGGTGAGGTGTAATGGTCCAGCCACTGCTCTGGCTGCTGCGGTCACTTCAAAGGCGAGGGGTTTGGGAACCCTGTACGGCAGATAATGAACATCCCCTCTCCCTGCTGACCTTACTACCAAAAGATGTGGTGTTTTTAATATCAAACAGCCACAGGGGAGGGGGGGGGGAAAGGGAGGGGGAAGGAGAAAAAAACCCAATGTGTTAAATTCATAAGTTTCTATGCCTAAAGGGGATTGACTTCATTGTAAAAATATCCCACTTTGGACACGTTATGGACAGAGCTCTTGTAACTCAGGCATCAGCCCAGACAGCCAAGCTGAATATACACAAATTCCTCACCCAATACACGTAACTGCCTTTTCTTTAGCAAGGCAGCTAGCAGTTCTGCTGGCATACTGTGGGGAAAAAAAATGAGAAGATCCCACCTAACCATAGCTTTTTCTACGTTGCTGCATATTCAATATTAAGCAGACAGGAAAGCTCAGAGACTCATTAAGCTACACTTAAACATGCAAAATTGAATATTTTCTGGGATCATTAAAATAAAACATAATTACAGAATTCACGTTTATCTGTGTCATCCAATGTCACAATACTTCAAGACAGATGATGAGGGGAAAAGGCAAAAAAATCCCCAACAACGGCATTTAGCGTCACAGCAGCATCTGCATTATTCATCAGCAGTTGTGCAATGACAGATCCAAAATAATTAGTATTACTCATGTTAAGTTATGCAATTCCCTTGCCTGAAAGAGGAGCTGTAAAGAAATGCAAACTAATTATAAGCAGGTCACATGCTCTGCTGCTGCTGCATGGCCACCTCAGACCAACACTGCCGTGAGGACCATCCTAGTGCCTGTGCTGGCTCCAAAGCTCCAGCAGACCAGGACTCCACCTTGGAGTAAGGAAGAAGACCAAACCTCATTAATACCATATAGTGATGAAAAATGCAGCTATCAAAACAGAAAAGTAAACTAATTAAGAATTCACGTATGTACATTACAGCTTACTCAAACCTCTGACCCTACATACAAAAAAAAAAAAAAGAAAAGAAAAAAAAAGAAATTTAAATGTCTGTCTTCTTTAATAGTCAAACCTCAAAAAGACAGCACCTACCTTAGAAATAGAAAATTCGCCACCATAAATGTCTCTTTTCCCTCTAAAGACAACCAATGTGTACCCATTCCTACTACTCAATGTATACATCTAACACAGCAGAACAGTGCTTGTCACCAGAAGGCTCAGTAGAGTTCACAGGAGACAGAAAATCACATTAAAAGCTACAAAAAAGCAGTGAGCCTACACTGCATATATATTCTGAGGGGTTTATTGTGTTTGATTGCTTTTCCCTCTCCTTACAGAGTATAATTTTGGGGGGTTTTTTTCTGCTAATTTTCCTTCAGCTGTCAGACATGAAAATTTACTCACATCTTACCAGCAAGACAGATCTCTGTTTCATCTTGAGATTCAAGCCCAGAAGCATTATTGAACGGGTTTTCCCGGAGAAAGAATCTACCTGAGGCAAAATTGCTCTGCTTGTACTTTGTAAAGGAAAATATTGGTTTACTGCTGCAAAACACACACCTGTGGAACATACAGAGACACGCTCCACATGAAGATGTGGATTTTGGGGTGGAGCCAGACAAGAATACAAAAGACTTCAACAGAGACAAAAGAAATCAACACCTCACATGAGAATCGATTCTGTGATTGGCAAATAGCATATTCCTCTTCTTGCCCAGACTCCGGGCAAACAAGGTCATGATGCAAACTTTGTACAATAAATCACAGCATTTCTTCTATTTAAGAAGAAAAAGAAAAAATACTTAACAGCAGATAGAAAGAAAACTTACTCTATTTTCCACGCAGTTTCATACACGAGTTGTATGCAATGACACGGCAACATGTGAAATATTCATCGACACATACGTCCATTTTCCCCATCACATCCTCTTATTGCAACCCAAAAATACTCTGGGATATACTCAAGGATTTTGTCCCTCTGCCTCAGATCAGATGAAGTGAGGACTTTATCTGTACTGGCTTCCACAGCACATGCTAAAGAAGAAAAGAATTCATCCACATTTGTTGGGATTCAGATGATGGTATGTCAACCTGAACTTGTATTTGATATTTATGAAAAAAATTAATTGTTTCTTTTTCTTTTCATTGCTTTTTTCTGCCCTCCCCAGTTTCAATCACCATTAAGCAATGGATTACTTCTCTTCTTTGTACTTCCTTCTCCTCATCACCTGTCACACATAAACTTCTTGGGATTTTTACAGTAATGGGAATAAAATACATACATTTTTTTTTAAGTTTCTTTATTCTAAGCTTTCATGAAAACAACCTAGGATGGAGTCCCATTAAGTGCAGTGTCTCTACAAGCACCTCTGCCTGAAAAAATAATTGACTTTTACTTACTGTCCACATAGAGCCAATGGTAGAATGATCACTAAGGTGACATGAGAGTTAGAAAGAGTTTCATGTTGACTTCAGCAGAGCTTGGATCCCTGCTCCGTACGGAATTGCAAGAGATTATAGCACAGTTTTGATGAATCTTCAAAATCTGGAAGTCCATATAACTGGTTTCTGCCTGGTTTATTTTTCTCTCAAGGTTCAAAGAATAAAAATGAATAATTGAACACAGGGAGCAAATACATATCAGTGCACCCAGCCAAATAGAAAAATCCAGTAAAGGTTCCTCAAATATGGATCAGAAGTTATGAGAAATAACGACGAAAGCCACTGCCTTGATTCACAGCGCTCTCCATTTACTGAAAAGACAGAAAGAAGCTGGTTCCACTCAGAAGGAGGCAAAAAAGGCTGTCAGTCAAAACCTGGCACGTACCACAGCAGCTAAACACGGAGCTCATTAGGCTGCACGTTGCTGGTGATTTTACCTACCCCATGCCAGCTGAGACTGTTCAAGGTTGCAAATGGTTGTAGTAGGATACTCTAAAAATCTGCTAAATGCTTAAAAGGGAGCTGCTTTTCACCTGATGACATTAGTATTTTCTGAAAGGTAGGTTCCTACAGAGCACCTGAATTTACATTCATCAGAACTGAAGCACTCCGTGCCAGAAATATACTTTGTAAAGAAAATCTGGCTCATTTGGTCAGCAAACAACTGGCAAAAGTCAAATTCCCATATCACCAAGACAGAAATCTTAAAAGGAACTGCTCCAGTAAAAGTTATTTTGTGTGTGCTTTAGCAAGCAAAAAGCACCAGTCACTTGAGAATTAGCTTCAATGTCTCAGCTCTGCACTAGCTCAACATTTGTCACTTCAGCTTTGCCCCATCGGCATATTGAGCTACGAAGGGATGTCAGGCATAGCTGTGCCCTAGGAGCTCACTGCTTGCAGGGAAACAGCAGAGAGAGATTGAAAAAGCAGGTTTTATTGAGAGAGAGAAAAGAAAAATAAACAAATAAGTAAAAATAATAATATTAATCATAATAATAATAAATCTAACACAAAACATCTAGGCTGAAGTAGAAATGCAGAAATACTAAATAGAAAAAAAAATCCTGATCTTATACAAAGATGTTTTTCAAACAAGGCTCTGATACAAACAGCAAGGAGAGAAAAGGAAGGTGGAGAGACAAATACATATATATGAAATACCAACTACAGTCTGTGCCTCAACAGGTCACAGACATTTCACCAGAGTGGTCTGATATATTGTCACGATGTCCAAGCCCTGCCTCACACTCCATAAACAACACCCTGGGACAAGAAGACAATATTTCACATATGCTCCTTCCTGGTGACCCCAGTGGTTAACCAGCCATTTGACACCCAAAACCTCTTTTAGATCATCAACTCGGAGAATTCAAACCTTCTGAGGGGTAGCCTTGGTGCTCCTCCTCCTCCTCACTGCTCAGGATGGCTGTAGGTGCCTCTGTTGGACCCCATCCCTCCTCCAGGCTGATGCCACGTCCCTTCCTTCCACCTCACCAGAACCTCAGCAATGGGCTTCTGCTGCAGCACTGGCTCTGCAACACGGAGGAGCTTCTACAAGAAATTATGGCTATTTCAGAGAATTTAACCTGAAATCTGCTCTGCAGACGCAATGAATGGCCTTTTAAAGGAACTCAGCTGGCACATTTTCAAGGCATATTTCTTAATACGTAGTTTTGCAATTTTCAGGGCAATACATCCTAGAGCTGGAAATATGGGTCATATGGCAGCAGAACCACATTTGTCAAGGGGAAAGCATTTAGCAATGTATTTTCCTATATGTGATACTTGCAAAGTCTGATCTTAAAATATCCCGCCTTGTCCTTCTGTCCTTTAGTCAATAAAATCTTCTTTTAAAAGTCAGCTGAACTCAGCCAAGAAAGATTTAAAATTCTGTCTTCCATTACAGCTGAGCAAATTGTATTTTAAGTATTTTACACTACATTTCCAAATTCAGCTCATTTCTCTCTTTGACTGTCCTAGCAATCTCAAGTTTTATTTTTCGTTTTTCTCAGTTACCAGCATCCTATCACCAACATCTGCACTCACTTTCTAGAAGGCTCCATGTAGCACATAACTATCACTGCCCAAGTATGATCACTTTCAACAAGTATGAACTACGCTGTGATGGCCTCTAACAGAATTTCTTGTAGACCAATATGAAAGGACCTTCTATTTGTATATTTTTTCTACACTGGATGTATCCAGGTTACAAATCTGCACTACAGAGATGATCAGGTTCCTTTCAGGGAGATCTCAGGATTCACCAGAAGAACTGAGGTTGGAAGGGACTTTTGAGATCATAGAGTCCAATCACACACACACAAAAAAATCACAAAAAACCAAAACAAAAAACCCAAACAAACCAAAACAAAAAACCCAAACCAAAACAAAAACCAAACCCAAAACAAACC
>VXBJ01003717.1:1724566-1770177 GCA_013400055.1 Nycticryphes semicollaris
TAGAATACAATACTTAGTTTTCCTATCATATATATATATATATAAATACATTTGAGATATATATATGATATCTGTTACGGATGCATAACTTGCATCAAGATGATGAATCAATGGCATTAATTAGATATGACTTAAAATCTTTATTCCTTGCTGATCTACCAATCTGCAGTAAAACACTCTCTTACCCTTTCACACATACACAGAAAAAANTACACTGGATGTATCCAGGTTACAAATCTGCACTACAGAGATGATCAGGTTCCTTTCAGGGAGATCTCAGGATTCACCAGAAGAACTGAGGTTGGAAGGGACTTTTGAGATCATAGAGTCCAATCACACACACACACAAAAATCACAAAAAACCAAAACAAAAAACCCAAACCAAAACAAAAACCAAACCCAAAACAAACCCACCACCACCACCAAAAAACCCCCCCACAAAACAAAACACCCAACCCAACAACCTCAGCCACTAGAGCGTGCCCTGAAGTGCCACATCTACACGTTTATTAAATACCTCCAGGGATGGTGACACCACCACCTCCCTGGGCTGTTCCAGTGCCTGACCACTCTCTCAGTAAAGTCATTCTTCCTAATGTCTAATCGAAACCTCCTCTGCCACAACTTCAGGGGAGTTCAGACCCTCTACAAATTTATGAGATGTGGTACCTTTTGTTCTTAATTAAATTTTCAATTGGAAAATTATTTTTGATTATTCCAAACTCTCTAGCAGATGTCAACGTGCACCTGCCTTTGAAATGTCAACAAATTGCTGTCTTTCTGCAACTAACTGTGGAGATAATGCCTGCATGTATTTTTAGCCCTCTTCTCAAATAGGAAATGGGCTGCAGATGGATGAAAGTGGCAGACTTGAAGACAGAAAAAACCCTGAGTCACACAGATCTGACAATTCATCTGAACACAAGGATTTTATCACTGGAACTAGGAAGAAAAGAGATCTTTGTCTCATGTCTTGCTCTAAAACAAGTAAGTGATGTTATTTAATGCATTCAAGTCGCTAATTTGGACAACTCAGCAGGGAACTGGACAACCACCTACATAGAAACCGTCAGAAAATAACAATTCACAGTAATTTATTAAGCTACAGCCTTATGTTGTGATTACTTGTTTTTAATAAAACGAGGTATGATGACTAGTTCTGGAAGTCTGAAGAGATTAATACTCAGGGAATATTCCTATATATACACACAGCAATGGTACAGAGATTAACGGATCGTTAGTCCATAAGAAGCAGGGTGTCAACCTGGGCTTTGGATGTCAGAGCTCACTATATGGTCATATAGAATACAATACTTAGTTTTCCTATCATATATATATATATATATATAAATACATTTGAGATATATATATGATATCTGTTACGGATGCATAACTTGCATCAAGATGATGAATCAATGGCATTAATTAGATATGACTTAAAATCTTTATTCCTTGCTGATCTACCAATCTGCAGTAAAACACTCTCTTACCCTTTCACACATACACAGAAAAAAATTCCAAATAAATCCAATTCCCTAAATCTTTCATCTAAACCATTATTCTCTACTTGTCCCTATTTTCACAGAAACATGACCTTTTTTTTGGATGTATTTTTCATCAAGTGAGGGCACAACACTCATGTGCTGCCTCACGGCACAATCTCCCTCTCATCACCAGCATCTGGACTATTGACTCCTAGGAGATCCAGTGGGGGATTTCTCCATCAAATACAGCGTTAAATGACAGGTCACTGGATTTTCAAGTGTGAGAATGACTTTGAACAGTGACCGGAGTGCAGAGCAACTGAAGTTCAAGTTAATCCTAATACCAAGCAACCTTTTCTCACTGATTTTTAAATACTTACTACAAGAAGGAAAAATAAGGTTTCAAGTCTGGACATTGCCAGCAAGCCACAGGGAGTCCAAAGGCTACAGCTCACAATGGGAACTTCAAAAAACATGTCAAAAGCATTAGCAGTTCAGAGGGAGACGAATGACTGTGTTTGTATTCAAGCCCATTTACTAAAGAAAGCGTTTAATAATGAGTGGCATCAAGAGCTGGCCTCAGTTGTTCTTAGTCACAAAACAAGCAACAAGTAAAAGTTTTGCAAGTGCTTTTTTTAATATTGCTATTTCAGTGCTTCCACCGGTGCCTTGACAACACCAATGTACTGAAATCTTTCATAAAGCCAGTGCATCCCACAATGCTGTTTTAGAAAGTAAAACTACCTCCGTTATCAACTTGAGAACATCAGGGTGAAGTTATCACACATACAATGGATGCCAGGCTTGGTTTTCAACTAACCAACCTGATTCCCCCAGGCTCTCCTCCAGCTCCCTCCAAGGAAGGTGTCTTGCCCTCGTGCCAGCAGAGGCTGACTCCCCATCCTCCCACCAGTCCTGGGGAGAGGACAGGAGCACCCCAGAGATGACAGGGGAGCCTCTGTACATCCTTCCCCTTCCAGGGAATTCACCCACTACACTTGCATACAAAAACTCATGCATAAGCCCTTCAGAGGAAAACGAAAATCCTGTGTAATGAGCTGGGTTTTGGCAAAAACTGTGCATCTTTATTTGGGGGATAAGGGTTCTAATGTTGAAATAGATTGGTTTCATGAGAACTTTTTTTATTTGCTGGTAAAGGAAAAAATGCTATTTTCTGAGACAGCTTATTGAGAAAATGAGGCTTTTTACACTTTTGCAGCCTCTCCCATCTATCCAAACCCTTCAATCACTGAGGAATGGAGAAGTTTCAAAGGAAAGAAACTTAAACTAGTGCCTCCACGGAGAAAAAGAGCATTTCAAATTCTGTTTGAGAGCAGCTGACTGGCAAATCTCAGTATATTTACTGGCAAGCCCATCAGCCTGTACATAATATTGGCTGCGAGTAACCCAGTATTATCTCCTGCAGAAAATGCATGAGCGCTGCCCCATGCAGAGCAACTGGGAATGCAAGTCAGTAGGAAACCAAGTCAGGCTTTTAGCTTCACAGGATACAGAATGTCTTGTTTTGTAAGAAAGGCTCCTTTTTTAATTACCTGGAGAGTATTACTTTCCCTGTTATTTTGTGCTGTACGGGTATTATTAATTTTTTACTTAAATCTGAATTGCAGAAATGTAAACCAAAGTTGGTTAATGAAAACAACCACCCTGTAGGGACACAGCAGTTCAACAGACGATCCAAAAGACCTTTTGCATCACTAATCTGCACAAATTCATGATACTGCCTTGGAAAGAATTAAGAAAAATAAGTATTTCCCTAATGTAGGCATGAAGCATTCTTCAAAAGGTCTATCCCTCCCTCAAAACTAGTTTGCCCAGAACCACTGCACAGCAACAAAGACTTGCTCAAATCTGAAACCAAATCATTAACCAGTAAGCACTCAGTGGGAAAGCGCTTCTTGCCCAACATAAGAGGTTTCATAGCCATCACGTCTGTAGCCTGCCATTTGTTCATTAAGTTTCAAATGAGGGATTATGAGCACAGACAGTGTCCCTTTGTCTCCCAGCGTGGCACACTGAGGATATAACGCCGAGCCCCTTATTAGTGGGTGTCCTCCTCGCCCCTCGCTCCGAGGCAGAACTTCTCCTGTGACGACAGAAACCACGCGGTGACCTCCGGCCAACGCAAGCTGTTGGGTAACTGGCTCACAAAAAAAACCCCCCATAGGTGGATTTCACATCAGCCTCTCCCAAGCTCCCAGCACATGCAAAATCTGCCGTGGCAGCATCCTGGCGCCCTCGCACCTCAGGCCTTTCGAACAGCCTTTCTTCTACACTTATCAAAGCTCCAACCCTCATCAGATGCAAAAATCTACCGAGCATCTGTCAGGTGCCTGTGTGCTACGCAGCAGATTATAGAAAAGCAACCCTTTGGAAAAAGCATGCCTATTAAATCTGGAAAAGCGATAACACTATCCAAGTTCTGGAATTTAATGAGGCAACATCACTTAGGGCTGACTCTTACTAAAGTGTATATAGGGAAATAATTCCCTTGTAATGAACTCATGCGGCAACTGGCTTTGCCTTTTCTGCATGCTAATGATAATAAATTTCATCCAAATTATTTCAGGCACTGCATAGCTGGTCTACTTTACTTACCAGGACAAGGTAAGTCCTTTGTAAGGACAAAACAGCAACTACACTAAAGGAAAAAATGTACTTTAGGCCTCTTAGCAATAACTCTTTCCTCTTTTGCCATATTCAGACGTGATCAGCAATTTCATTTTTTTCTTTTAATTTTTTTTTTTGGCAGGTTATAAAATGCTGAGCTTGGTAGGGAAGCATTTAGAAGCAAATGACTTTTTTCAAAGGTAATAGTGAGGACATATGCAAAGTGAGATGTCTCCAAGAGATATCTGCCCACTTGGTAATCCTTCTTCTACACAGCCATGGAAGACGGCAGAGCCAAATAAACAGATTACTAAACACAGGCTGTCAATACAATTGCACAACAATCTATCTTATAGCTACACACAAGTAACTTCTACTACAACACTCTTTTGATCTAGCATGACAGGACAGGTTTTGAGGAAATATGTCAATAGCATAACAGCATTTAAAGAAAATCCCCAAGTAATTTGTCAAATCTCTGACAAGCTTGATTCAGGCATGCAAGTCATTCTGTAATGAGACATCAGCTTTTAGAAATCAGAGCTTTCAAGGCTTCGCTTTCTAACATGTGGTTGATTTGGTTGGCCAAGGTATAATTTTGTAAGTCTACTCCCCATACGCAGGTGGCCAAGAAAAGAGGAATCCATACAGGCACATACCACGCATCCGCAACGCAGGATGAACTGGCTGAGGAGGGCAGCAGCAGTCCTTCCAGACAAACAGGAACTTCTGCAAACGTTTCCCCATTACTACCCTTAGCACTCGTCATACATGGGAGACACCAGCGTTTTGCAAAACATATGTGATCTGGGAAGAGGAACGGCGGGTTGATACTAATAAGAGCTGGCACGTTGCCGTGGCTCGGGCTGACGAGGAGGGAATTCGCAAACACCGCCTCTGTCGACTCGTCACCGGATGGATGCCGTGTGTTTTGTTTGTCCTTTTCTGGAAAAATGTCAGTTCGGTTAATCCAATCAAGGATGGATCAGGGTGTCCCAATCGGTTTCCAGACTGAGAGAAAATTAAGCAATTCCCTATCACATAAAGACCAAGCTACTGTTGCCTAAAGATAAAAAATTGGTAATATTAATAATTAGGTTCACAAATCATATTTTTTATGCAATCATTTTTCTTTTCAAAGTCTTCCTAGTTACCACAAGGTACATTCAGAAAAAAACTCTGAATTCTGAATTCCAATTTCTACTCTGATCATCTTCATAGCTTTTACTAACTTAGTATTTTACCTGATAAGAATAAAAGATAATATAGATTTTTTTTTTTCAATAGTTTTTCCTATTCCTCTTTAACTGACTCTTTTGGGTTTGTCCCATTGACTTTATCAGGGTCTTCACACAACAGGAATGTTATTTATGTGAACTGGCCTCAGGGCATTTCCAAAATAAATTCCAGTGGTAAATTAATTCTTTAATCCTCCTTATGCCACAGGATACAAATCTGTACACATAACATTTGCTTATCTACTTTTTGCTATTAATTCTTACATTTTAATCACTTTCCATTCTCAAGCATTTATTTATGCTATTCTGTTAAAGAATGAATTTAGGAAAGGAATTCAATAGCACAGTCATGCTAAGGAAATTATTTCTCTTTTCATTTCATGAAGGGTACTGTGGTTTGTTTTTTTAAAAAAACAATCAATTTCCTTTATTAAAAGTATGGAACTGTTGGCACCCTTTTATCAAATTTATCAGAAATACCTGGAAAGTGGTGTTGCAGAAAAGGTTAGTATTCTTCATAGCAGAGTGAAATACTTTAGTGTTCAAGTCTATGGGAGCACTATTTGGAAATAGAAAAAACTACTAAAACTTAACAAAAAATAGACCATACTTTTTCAAGAGAATCTTACAATACATAGTTTATTACACTATTTTAATATATTTATTATATTTACCACATATTTGTTATTCAAATACTCTCAAATATTCTACACTTGTGTTGTAGGGGACATCAGAGGACTGCAATATACTAAACACTCTCAAAATCTATATTTAATATTGCAACCAATGCATTAATTTATTGCATTCATGTTTAGATATATTGTTGTGGTTAAAACCTCAAGATTGTACGTGTTTTTTCTCACACAAAGAAATCCCCTGACAAAACAAACCATTAATTTTAATGCTTGTTTTGGTAACAACTTGTCCTTTCAAAAGTTGGCCCAAATCTAATTTTTATGATCTCATCAATCCAGAGTGTTGGAAAGGACCGCAAGGAGCCATCTAGAGTGTTGCAGATTCAACCACAGCTCATTTATTCCTGGACATATTTCCCAAGGAACTGCTGCTTCCCAGCAGCTGGAGCCTCAGCGGCCACCCTGGCTGCTTCAGTCACTGAAGAGTCTCTCCAACATCCACCCTCACTTATTTGTGCCTGAGCTTTGGCCTTTCTCCCTATCCACAATGGGAACTGGCCTTCATGTTTGACCTGAGGACTTGCTCCTCCTCCTCCACAGCTCTCTATTTTTTATTTTTTTTTTTAAAAAGGGTGAACAGTCTCTCAAAGTTCTGTTTTTCAGGGCAGTTTATTTCAACTCATTTCAACCAGAGTGTTTCTACATTTCCCCAGGGTGAAGACCAGCAAAAATTCATTGTTTTCTTGTGCACATATTACAAATCCTGAAGCCAGTTTCCTGGAAGGGCTCTCTCTCGCTTCCCCTCCAAATTCTGCACAGGATGCCACCTACCTCAGGGACACCCCCTTTGTGTTATCAAGTTATAAGACTCTAAGCAAAACCCAACTTAGGAGACATTTTGCAGCTTAACCCTCAAAATGTTGGATGCTCTGGCTGCCAAGAGTAACTCCCCCTTGTTCCTCTCAGTCCTGCTGCCATGGGACTTGAGATGCTCCATCTCAGAGGGACTAACCATCGCCAAAGCAAGGCTGCTGGAGCAGGACATTCCTGCAGTGCTCCTGCCAGAGCAAGGATCAAACACCAGGACTGCAAAAAGGTGCTGAAAATGCTGCTGGGGAGGAAAGAAAGAGGAGAACACAACCACAGCCTTATAGAAACAGCATTAATGCCATATGGTTAACGTGTTGGTGGTGAATAATACAAAAACACAAATCTTCAAGTCTTCCGGTTCAACTAATGAAGACTAATTAAGCAATAAGAAATACTTCATATAAATCTTAATGAGTTTTTCTAACCCTTCAGTAGATGAATTAACTGTAATTAATAAAAAAAAAGACGATAATTTACTAAAGAACCTTTTAATTTTGATGACAAGATTCTCTTTTTGTACCTTGGCTGCAAAAAAGGGATTAAAAAGGTAAAGGAAAACTTTAGTCTATTACCCAATAGGAAAAGAATAGCCAATCACACTCCACACTTAAAAGGTAGGTATATTGGTATATTTAATACCTTTTTTTTTTTTCCTTATGACTCCATAAAAAGCTGTTTTGCAGTGACCAGACTCTCAATATAATACTTTTTAACTGGGCACTTGGAACACAAGCTGAGCAGAGAGTTAAAGACAGCGTGGATAAGATACAGACGATTAAGTTACTGAGGATTAAATTTCTTTTTAAATACTTCAGGTATCAGCTGACGTTCTCTTTAGACTATTAGTAATTACTTTTTAGCATTCCCAGCGAATGGCTGAGGTCCCAGAGGGTAAGAAATGGCCAAACACTGAAGCTATTTTTAGAAATGGGAAAAAGGAAGATTGCACAGTCTAATTGGGTACATGAAAGACACAGGAACAAATGATTAAACACCCAGAGTTATAAGCACTCAGAGGAATATAAAGTGAGAAAATCCTGCCAAAATATATTTGTGAAGAACTAATCATGTCAACCTAGTCATCCTTTTTACCCCCGCCCCCTTAAATCAGGGTAATTTCCCTATCGTAAAAAGGAATCACACATGATACATCCTGAATAGACAAACATATTCCTTGGTCACAGTAAGGTAGATTTACCAACTTCTTATTTGAGATTACCAATAAACACGGTCAAAGAGCTGTTTTCAACTGTCCACTTCTGCAAGCGCTCTGGAGGATAGCACTAACCTACCAAATCATCCCAATGTGTTTAAAACATGCTTTATCGGGTAGAATACATATCTCAATACAGGGAGAACAGAGAGGATAGGAAGGATAAAACCTGACCATGAGTCAGCAACGCGAGTCTGCTGCCAGAGAGACAAGTGGTGTTTGGGGAAATATTAACAGATGTTAACCGCAGGACACGGGAGGTAATTATTCATATGAGATTCAAAAAACATGACCTTGAAAGAAGGGTATTTCTTCACTCTACAAAGAGAGAGGACCAAAAAGTAGACATAGCAGCAATATTCCAATACAGAACAGGTTTTAATTAAGGAAAATACAATCATTTGTACTTCATGAGCATGAGTAGTGATTGGCTTAATTCGCAGAGAGGACAATTAAGGACAGATACTATGAAAAGCTTTCTGAGCTACACAGATAGTTAATCATTTTAATACATTATCTTCAAGAAGGCTGTTGGGACCCATCACTGGAAGCTTCTAAAGAGACCTTGGCACACTCAGCTCTCCTGGAGGCAGGTGAGGTAGTGTAGTCTGGTGGATGAACTGGATGACCACATAAGATCTTGTGCCAGATTTGCAGTCTGACATTTCTAAATGTCAAAACCCCAAAAAATAACATCCTACTGAAATGTTATCTCCTCTGGAACACAATAAAAGAATCACTAAACTTGACACAACTGACTACTGCTGCCCAGTACAGCACCAGCTTCATAGTCTTTTTAAACTTCTATTACATACTTACAAGTCAGATCAAAATATGTACAATTACCTACCCATACCTGAAAGTTTGCAAAGAATCTATCTACAAAGGCAACTCTTTATCCCAGTGCTATCAGTCTTATCTCTTCCCAAGAAGCACAAGCAAATAAAAGCAAAATAGAAAAAAACTACCTTGTTACACTTGTGTTTACCACTCCTGTATACATTGGTTTCTTAACATGGTCTACTCTATATTACCTTTACCAAAAAAATCTATCCAGGAGGGAAAGGGCAGTATGTAGTACACTTCTTTCACTGGGATGATTTATATTACATATTTTCATTCATTTTTCTTAATTTACTATGCATTTGGTAGTCCCATACAATAGTTGGCAGGAAAGCTTATTTCAGCATCAAACTAGAATTTTATATTTCAGTTTACTGAAGTAACACACAAGCTTTACTGATGCTGAATTTATTTTTAACTTTCTATTCTTATGTGATTTTATTAACTCATTTGTATAAAGCTGAATTACAGTCTATTACCAATCTATTTTCTCTCTGTCTACAAGTACATAGTAATATAGCAGATATATTTGAAATAATAGCAATAACAAAAGTACTATTATGCACAATTATAGCTAGTAGCACTCAAAATCAGACATTGTTAATAATAAATGACAATGTTATATAAAAGAAATACCATCTGAAAACTGATTTTACACGGCATATTAAAGACTTGATGGCTCAGGAGATGGGTAATAGAATAAAAAGCCTTTCATCTCAAGGTCATCAATTCAAATACAAGTCAGACTGATGGTAACTGAAAGCCATTTGACGAGAGCTCTAATGAACCTAGTCTCGTTACTAAAAATTTAAGAATAGCCTTTGCATTTAGCCCTTTCTCCTGCCTCTGACAGCAGTCAATACAGAAATCAGTGGGAGTGTGGAGGAGCAGATCTGATCCGGCAGGTAGAGTTGTGTTTCCCTCATTACATGCTGCCAGCCCCAGGCTATCGCTATTTTAGCCACTTTCTGGCAGGTAACCATTTGTTCTGTTCCAAAATTCAACACTCTCAGCACTGCTGTGTCTTTTATTGCTTGGAGAGTTGAAAACCAGAACTGGGCTTTGAGCTCCCAGAGTGACCACTTCATGTGATGCACAGACAATGCTCCAGTTGGTTGCTTGAGCCATGACAGTTTGGCACGTTAATGCACTATCCATATTTGATATCTTACTATTTTTTTTTTTTTCTGGTGCGTATCCAATAACACACCAAAGTCAAGAAACACACCAGGGGGAGAGAAGAATCCCCATGCAAACTAGAGCAACTGTTCAGCAAGCCTCAATTAGCCAGAAAATAAAGCAAACTACATTTTGAGTGAGTTGACAAGCAAACTCAAAGGCTTCTGGAATAAATCCCCTGCTATAATTTCCTTTGTTCCAGTATAACACCTACATAATTTAAAGGTTGGCTGTAAGATTAACATGATACAAAGAACTGGTGAGAAACCCATTGATGTTGTCCTTTTGCTTGCCTTCTTACGTTGAATGAGACTTTGTTTGCTTGCTTAAAAAGAGGAATTTTGCTTTCACATCTTTTGTAGGCAAACCTTAGTGTCTGCACATGCAAACAAACACCTACAGATACCTATTTGCAGGTATAAAATGGGGCATACAGAAGCATCAGTGTGACAACCCACCAATTCCTTTTGAAGTTAAGCACCCAGACAACCTCCCCAGGTCCCTTCCAGCCTCAGTTTTTTTTAAGATTGGAAAAACAAAGCACCTCACGACTCATGTATGCCCCATCTTCAGCAGCACCTAGCTTTAGGAGAGCCCTTTTGGTTTTCAAAGTGACTAGTGGATTCATTTTATAGGCTACTAAGCGCCTAAAGATGCAGTTTACTACCAGCATGGTTTTATGATGTCTGGATAATCAATTCCCTTAAAGCAATTTTCCCCCAGTGTAGCCCAGGTGTCTAATAACCATTATAAACCCAGCCCTTACCCAGAGGAGACATTAGAAATCCCCAATCTCTCAGTTTTCTGCTGTGTCTAGTGATACGCCTCAGCACCTACGCTTCCACTACTAAAACCCTGTTGACGCCTGTTTTTCAGTGCTGAACTTAACCATTTATTCCTAAATCCTGGTAACTTTGTGATATTTATAACCCATAACTCAGTGGCATTTTCAGATACAACACTATTTCAAGTTATTTCCCATTTAGTACCCAAGTAGGCACTTCTCATGCCCACTTCTCCCAGTTCAGCCCTGGCAGAAGCAGCTGGGAAGGTGCCGGCCCGAGCTGCACTTGGACCATATTATTTCCCACAGAGCGTGGGAGCAGCCCCATCAACCCCCACAGTGGCAGTTTGGTGACAGTTAATCTGCAGTTTTGGCAGAGAGAATTTGCTGGTAATACATACAAAGGCGAGCTTCACCCAAAAACTCCAAGTTTCACAGAAGCTTGCCGCATGATGAAGATGGTATAAATTTCTGAACCCCACACCAACCCAAGACACAAGTGTCCCTGGCGATGCCGTGCAGTGTCACATCACCAACCTGGTTTTCCCTTGCAAGCAGTCAGGATTTAACCAACTCTGATTATCTGAGGCTAAAACTTGAGATCACTTTGTTTCAGCGAAGAGCTACCTCCTGGCTCACAACACCAAACGGTCCTACTTACATCACATCTGTCCATTTGACTAACTGTCAAAAGTTCAGAAATATGGATTTAAGTGGATTTGGGAGTGTGGAAAAATTCTGAATCCATCAGTTAAGGTCATTAGCTCATGTGACACACCTCACTGAAGTCAATTTTCAAGGATAAGCGTGTGACAACCTGACTGGAGGAATTCTCCTTTAATGCATTATTAATTCATTTATTATTACAGTTATTATAATCTTTATGCAGAGCACTGAAGCTCAATTTGTTCTATATCAGCTAATATTTTTAATGAGCCCTTTCTTCTCCTCAGGACGGGAGCTTTCTTAACCAGTTATTTGGCTTTTAAACAAGTAGAAAACGACATCATGACGGTGTAGCCTCCTTATAAATACAGCTTCAAATACCATGCCCTGAATTTTAAATGAAAACAAATGGGTACTAATTTTCACATTGCCAAATATCTTCTAGAAGGCAATAGAGTCACAAACTCTAAATACAGGAACTTTATCACACAGTTAAAAGCAATGAAATCTTAATTACAATTCCTTCCTCAAAGAGGATAAATACATTGAAATAAAAAGATCCTGAGTAAATGCAGTTACTCATGGGGGAGACATTGGAGCATATATTAAGTTAAGTCTGAAGCCCCATCTGAATGGCCTCGGGTTCAATCTCTGGTCATGCAGGGCAAAGAGGTCACGAGAAGATGCGTAGACATGGTGCTGGGGGACATGGTTTAGTGGTGAACTTGGCAATGTTAGGTTAATAGTCAAACTCAATGATCTTAAGAGTCTTTTGCAACCTAAATTATTCTCTGATTCTAGATAGAAATCTGCTGAAGTCTACACTCAGAATTTTATGCCCAAAAAACATACAGGAGAAAAAAAAAAGAAAAAAGAAAAAACGTTTATGCATCTTTGGGGGCTGTGTTAGAAAAAACAAGACAGAATTTTGCACAAGAAAAGCAGACTAAATCTTTATTCTCATTGCTCATGCATACCTAAAAAATAGCCAGCCTTCACATGGTGACCTTTCCAGATGGCTGGTCTTGAAAGAGAGAAAGTTTATAGGCCAACCTACAAACTGACAATAAAGCAAGATTTTCAGTTCAGAACTACTCCCAAAGAGAAATGTATCAAAATACAACTGGATTTTATGGAGATCTTGATTCACACAGAATCTGGATCCCACTGTCTGATTGGTTGGAGTTTATCAGAAATTAGGAAAATACCCTCTACTTGAAACAACTACCAGCTATAAGGAAAAATAAATTTATCAGTGGGTATAACAAAAGAATAGAAACATTTTACAAAAAAAAAATAAGTAAAAAGTATGTTAAAGCAATATTCAGACAGATAATACTTTATCAATAACTTTGTCACTGTGAATTCTACAGACCAGAAAAATACACAAAATGAAATTCAGCAGCAGATACATAAGAACGATGTTCTTAGCCCTACTCTCTGCAGTAGTCAAGGCAAGTGAGCAGAATACAGAAAATCCCAATAGCTGGTGTCTCAAAAGAAAGTTAAAGTGTAAATAATTCTCATTATACACAAAGCTTTAGCCTAAGAGCTCTCAGTAATAAAGGTTAATGGGAAATGCATATTTAAAATCCATGTATTGGTAGCACAGACTCCCTTTTAATCAGCCACAAACAAGAAATAGAAAACAAAATTATAGTTATTTAGGGGTAATTTTGTTGGTTTGGAATTTTTTTTAATTAATAGAATTAAAAAAAATAAAAAAGAGAGGAAAAAAAGAAAAGGATAGAAATCCCTTGCCAGTGTGATTATTTCCTCCAAGCACATCTCACTAAAGGAAGGGTCCACAGGCACTAAAATCCCCTGGTAACAGGCTATCCTAGAGAAACCCAAGCCATAAATAACTCCGTGCTCCAAGACCATTTTTCACTGATGAACAGCCGTTGGCAAAGGCACTGCTAAGGCCCTGTTCTTCCGCTATTTCTCTTCGACGTGCCCCAGAGGTACTTTAAAGAAAGGCAAGGTCCATCCACCGCTCTTTAGGGCAACTCACTGCCCCGATGGCCAATGCCACCAACTGCTGGAATGTGGAATGGAAGACTTCCTTTGGAATAATAATCAGAACAGAAAAATTACAGCACCTTTTCCCGCAGGTTGAAGGACCAAACAGGATTGAGGGGTTTTGAAAATGTAAAATCACAAGTTCCTTACCAACAAGATGCTACACCAGGATAAAGCCTAATGTAGGGCTCAGCTACATATAATAACAAATTACTGTTTGCTGAAATTGTAAAAAGAGAGGACAAAAAAAATCCATCTGACATTAGAGAGCTTTCAGACTTGAAAGCATGATAACATACTTCAAATAATGAAAATCACATGGAATTATCCCACAACATATATACACGCACAAAAATAAATATACACACATGTTTTTGCTTTGAAAGAAAAATTTTATGATTCAGAAACAAAGGTAAATAAAATTTACATCCAAACCACAATATATTTAATTAAAACAATAAATGAATCAATACTCACCAGTACATGCAGCTGCTGCTTCATCAATGCATGGTCAATTCGCAGTTTTACATCTGGATTGTTCTCCCCAGTTTACTGCATCTAGAGAGAAAGGCAAATTTGTGGGTTTAGTAACTGTATGTCATATGTCGAATTTATCTAAAAATAGCATCTTTATCAGTACAATTCCTTTGTTTTCTTCCCCCCTGCCTGCCCCCTGTATCACTGAGTTCATGCCTGATGTCATCCTCTTTGCCCTCTGTTTGACTGGAAAAGGACAAGGTTGGTTTTTTTCCATATTTAAATAACAGAAGCAACGTACCCCATGGAATAGAAAAATGGGCTGAAGTGAGACGATCTGATTCTTATTCTAAATCTGGTTTGTGACCTTGAAACGAGTCACTTCTCTGCACCTCTGTTTCCCCTCACTCTCTATTTGCCTTTCTTGCCTACCTAGATTACAAGTTTTCTAAAGCCTGTTAAGTGTTTTTATATAGAACCAAACAGATAAGGTTCAGCTTTCAATGGCATCATTAGTGAACACAGAACCAGAAACTATTAATCTTATCAATAATCTCTTACATTATTGCCCTCCTATAGTTCACTAATGTGAAACACGATTTCAAAATTATTTTCAATATCTACTTTCATTTTAAATTAAAAAATAATAAAAATAATAAAGGCCCATGAAAGAAAAGCCTATTCGAGAGGAAACATATTCCTTAATTTTTGTTTTTCCAATGTTGTTCCCCCAATTCAAACACATTGACAAAGAGTGGCATGTCTGTATCCATCTCTCACACACGTGGACTCCATGCAGCTCTGCTGTCGAACCAGGACTGTGATATTCCCTCCTGGCTGAGCCGTGGTGGCACCAGAGAATTCAGTCCCAGTTCAGCATCCCACTCAATTCCCAGAGGATGCTCCACTACGTGCTGGGAGCAGCAAAGACTTCAGAGACTTAAGACCACTTTTCTTGCCCTCCCAAAAGAGAGCACACACAGAGAGAACTTAATTCCCAGACCATGTTCCCACCCCACCAAGGAGCAAAAGCAGCACACAAGCACCGTTTTTGGTTTATTTTTTTTTTTCTTTGTGGGTCACCTTTAAAAGTTATTTTCTTTCCAGACTCTCTGTATGAATGAGAGATATTCAGTGAAACGTCTTAAGGGAAAAGAAGTGATAAAGAGAAATTCAGCTAACCTATTTTATTTCTTGTCACTATTTGATAATCTCTTTATCTGGTCTCATTTCACCAGTTGCAGACAGACTTATTTCCCCACGGACAGACCCAATCCTCCTTCCAAAGTGCACACGTCCACGTGCACCTCCTTTCCCACAGCTTTTCAAATTCATACTGTAACATCTCTTTGCTATTTTGATGTAGATCTAGCCGAATCTAGCATAGATAGATGTCTGCATGCTTATTGCCATACACATCTCTGATCTTTCACATAGTTTGTGTGGCTGTGGCCACGCAGAGAACATTTATACAAACCTCCCTGTCAAAAGCAGCATGCAGTTTCACTGAAACACAATTCACAAGCACATAGATTTTGAAGTTCAACCCCTTTGTCAATAAATTATTGTTTCTGATGTGAACAGAAAACATTTTCTAAAGCTCTGCAGTGATTTAGGAACCTCAATTCCACTTTCAGCTGCACCTTAATCCTTCTTGACTTGCATTCAGGCTTTAGCTTAGAAATGTTTACTCTCCTGCTGGCACTACACTCAGCCTTTTTATAGCGTCTTTACCTTCACAAAGCAATGTAACTGCAATTTGTAATGCCAAATGCAAATTGCCTGGTCTCCAGCTTGTGCCAGCTGGGCATCACCCAACAAATCTGTGGCAGCCTGGTCCAAGGATTGCAAGACATGTCTCGGCTGGAAAGCACAGCAAACCCAAACCCAGTCCCACGCACCTTCACCAGGGATTTTAAAGCAGCGTAATATAAAAATCCCTGTGCCATGAAGCAGTGTAAAACAGAGGCTATTTCCAGGATTCCAGTTTGTCACAGAACTGGATGTACAGAGTCCAAGGCCAGAGATGATGCTTTTTTATCGGGTTGACTTCCTGCATTACATTTCCCCCAGCTATCTCTGTATTAGGTCAATTCACTTGCAATCGATTAAAACATTTATCCATCCTTCCCCCCTTTCCCCCCCCACCAAAAAAATACACTTTTTATTCAGAAGCATGAAAAAAAGAAAAAAAAGAGAAAATTAAACATCATAATTATAGATTCTGAGGGAGGTGGGAATTACGATTTGTACGTGTCCTCCCCTAACTCAAAAATCACAGCAGAGAATAGTAACTCAAATGCTTTATAGCTGAATTCTTTTTAATCAGCTGTCTCCTATCTTTACCAGCTGTTTGTCTGCTTCTCCCATTTATGTTGTGCATCTTGGACTTATCGATCTAGTAAGCTTTAAATTACAGCTATCCATGGGTAAAAAAAAAAAAAAGAAAGAAAAAGCAGCAGAGGCAAGCCACAACAGGAAAGAACAGACCTGATAAAGGATTTCTGAAGGGCCACTCACTTTTGCTGAAAGAAAATCTTAATAGAATTTCCTGGAGAGAGGGTTTGTAGGACTGAAGTTATCAGTGTAGTGCAGGGACAGGGGAAGGGTAAATAGAGCTCACAGACTGAAGGGAAAGGATTTATATCAAAAAAAGAGGTTCCAGTGAAACTTGGAAAAAAAACTCACAAGATACAGCACTAGTAACCTAGTCTGTACGACTGGGTGTGTTCATTTAGAGCCAGCCAATTTATAGCAGGTGGAAGGAATTAGGACTGGGTGGTCTGTGCCCCAGGTATTCCCGTCTGGGGTGATGCTGTTGATAGGAACACACCATCATTCCTCCTGTGTAACACCTACGCAACAGGCACAGACAGCTCTTCCTTCCCTTGCTCAGGTAAACAGCTCTCTGCCTGAATCAAGCAACTTAACGGTAAAAAATCAACCATGAGGCTTATTTCAGAGAGGGCTGAGATGACGTGTGGCACTCTGGGGGCTCTGTGCTGTTACTACTGCCGTATCCACACGGCTGTTCCTAGGCTGCAGAAACATGCACCTGCAAAATGGCCTAGAAAGATTGCTTCCAGTGCTATGCTGGAAAAGAGTCACTGAAACAATGTATGTCTGAATGAAAAAACCTGTCTCCCCGTCTATGCTGAAAACATAACCTGCTGTTTGGTTTTTCATCCCTTGTGTACTACAAGGGAAAATTCTGCAGCCTTACAAATGGGGATTTATGACTGTCCCAGAGACCTCATGACCTGAATCAAAGTAGTTAGGTGCCCTAGTTTTGTAAATCTGTTGGGATTTTTAAAGATGGAGAACAAAAAGACAATCTTTTTCCTCTGTGGGTGTGGACAAAGTGTCTGCATATCTGGATTCCCAGTGCTGCTCCTGCTTTGCAAAGGCACTTTATTGTTATGATGTTCTGCAAGTGCAGTCACTTTGGTCTTTCAATTTTCCAAAAGGTTAGAGGGAGCTGACAGATTTCTAAGTGAGGGAATGCAGTTCACACTTTAATTCACTCGACTGGCCATTCACAGAATTTGACATTGTATTTCAGCTGAGTCGCCCACAGTGCAGAAAATAGGAGAAGTAGCAGGGCAGAAAGATGGCTTGAAGACATCTCTGATCCCTGTGTCGAGCTACCTGGGGGGCTGCTTGGTCTCTGAACAGGACCAGGAGCAAACACTGCAGCCAGGATTAGGGCTGGCATCACCCACAGCCTCTGGCCACGCCACAGATGGCATGAGTCTTCCCGGGCCCCTCCATCTCCTGACTGTGCAGGAGGAACAGGCTGGAGCAGGGATGAGTGGTCCCTGCTGCAATGTGACCTTCACATTTCATCCACCCATTTCTCTCTGAAAGATACACAAGTCAAGGATGTATGAGCCTCTGAGTCAGGCTTGGATAACATTCTGAAAACAAGAAACGAAATATTTAAATGTTAGAATCACAGAATTTTCTAGGCTGGAAGGACCTTTAATATCATGGAGTGCAACCATCAACCTAACACTGCCAAAACCACCACTAAACTATGTCTCTCAGCACCACCTCTACCTGTCTTTTAAATCCCTGTCCAGGGATGGCATTTTTACTACTTCCCTGTTCCAGTGTGTGACAACCCTTTCTGTGAAGAATTTTTTTCCTAATATCCAATCTAAACCTCCCCTGGTGCTGCTTGAGGCCATTTCCTCTTGTCCTAGAGCAATCATTGCTGGAATTGTGCCTGCTGCAGATCCCCACAACGCCGAGAAAAATAATTCCTGGGTTTGGCCCAGAAGACTTGACGGAGCAGAACAATATCAAACAGGGAGAGCTGGCCAGGATGAAGCTCTGGTGCTCCTTTGGCCACTCTCCAGCAGCCCTGGGCTCTGCACATCAAACCTGCTGAGACCTGACTCTGCCTCACGGCAAGCACACCAGGAAGGTTTATCCCACTACGGAACACATCATGTGACACTTGGGTAGCAAAGGGATGAAAGGACCCAAATCCCAACATCCCAGGCCTGGGCAACATTCCCATCAGCTCCAGCACCACCACAAATGAGGAATAAACTTCAATTATCTGTATCAATAGCAGAAGGTTTTTTGAGGAGGAAGTTTCGGCAAAGAATAAAAAGATGCATTAACCAGCTTGGAAAACAGCTCAGAATGGAATGGGAAAACTGTAGTAACAGCTAAAAGTTGCCATCCTAACAGCTTATGAATCCCACATAAGTCCAAATGTGCTACAGGGAGCATTTGCAATGACATCTTCAGGCTAATACCAAGTAGGTAAAATTAATATGGGTTGAGAAAGAGAGAGCAAGGGAGAAAAGGAGCTCTTAATTATCACAGAAACAAACATTTTTAGATGTAATTTTACCCATATACAACATGAATACAACCCAAGCAAATCTTCTGTGCTACTGAGAAAGGCCATTACATCAGTTTTTCTACTTCTAAAATAATAGAATTATTTTCTTTCTAGCAATAGTAGGAAAGTGCTAATTTTACAGGAATAAAATTAAGATCTCAATTTCAGTAGACATGTTTCACCAATATTTCTGCTTTCCCACCAGGAAAAAAAAAAAAGTAATATTTTGTTTCAGGTCAGTCTCACATTTAGAATGAAATGGCTCATAATTACTGCAAGCACAAAGCTTCAAGTTGCTCAAATATCTGTTTATTTGTTACTGAAAGAACTACCAGAATATGAAGAGAGCCTTGAAATACTAATCATAGCTGTCTAAGACCATCACATGATGTTAGCCAACAATTTCTGTGATTTACTGTACTAATAAAAGAAGGCAGCCATGAACAGGTTCTTGTAAATTGGGCATATTGGGCCAGATTCTGGTCCACGATTACTCAGCCATAAGAAATGTTATTGTGCTTTGATGGTACATAATTCAGGGCTGCAGTGAACTTAGAAAAATGGATGTAAGGCATTAAAAGCTGTTATAATGGTTACCAGAAGAAAACCACCACGTTTTTAACATACATACTGAGGCTAATGCATACACATGCACATGGCTCTCTCTCCCCCAGGCTTGTCACTAGCCAGGCATGTCACGGATATTTTTCCCTAAAGAAAACACCAGGGCCTGTGCAGAAGCACTTGGGTCCCATGGACAGCCCTGCCACAAGAGCAGGGTGGGTAAGTGTTCAGCAGCTAAACCCTGTGCCACCATACACATTGAGTTTAAATTTACAGTGAGCGCCAGGTGTTATTGTCCCTCTAGGAAAACTGTGACTGGTAAGAATCACCTCTGTCGATATTTCCCTCTTGGGTCAATAAATCCTGGTAGTCAATAAAAGTCAGCGAGCAAAACTGACACCACCACAGGAGCCCACACGTACCGTGGGGTAAAATTTGGCACGCTTAGTACCTGCTTATTAGTTAGAATGATTTTACATTTAAAGTCCCCAAGGTATAGAGCGCACTTTCACTTGATTTTAATAACCTTCTAATGCACAAAACAATTCTGCATTGCAACCTTTCCTTGTGCTCTTCATGGAGTATATGTGCAAACCGAATGGCACGTGGGCTGAGAAAAGGATTTCTCCTGAGCTGAGATCAGTGAGCTGATCAAGAACTGAAGGAGCATCATGAACATCTACATGCCAGCTAAAAAACCTCCACCATTTTTTTTTTGAGACACATACATTTCTACTGAGGTTCCAGGGAGGAATACAGCCAGAAAAAAATTATTTCTGTTTTCCAGATACAAATTAGATTTCAACTATTCACACCCATGCGCCAAAACACATGGTCATTCTCGGAAAATTCAGAGTAAATCTTCAACCATGACAAATCAGCGTGGTTTTGTTGAGGCTATTTTTATTTCTACCACCTAGCAAACTATTTTCCTAATGTTACCTGATTAAAACTTTGAAGCAGGCAGTATGCAAATTTAACTGGGGATGCTTTTTTTCCCACTCTACAATACAGAAGTCAATCGTATGTGAGCTGCCACGATACACAAACTCAGAAAGATCAGAAGGACCTAACCCATGAGACTAAGTGCAAGGGTTTTTAAACTTTTTTTAAATGATGGATTTTGTTGCTGCCCTGTTCACAACAGATTTACAGTACACTTCTAATGAATACTTATTTCCTTCTTATAAAGATTGTTCACTGTTAATCTGTAATATTAATTCAGGTTTAGGGTTTGGCTTTCCCCCACCACCCCCCACCCCGGAAATGCCTTTTAAATACACTTGAAAAATGCCCAGCACTGAAACTGGAAACTCAATCTTACCAAATGCAATTCTATGTTCAGATTGCTAATGAACATTCAAATTAATCAGTAATTTATCTGGCATCTAAGATGATAAGTGAAACCACAAAACAAACAAACTTAAAAGATTTCTAAACCCAACTGGCAAATGATATATAGACTGAAAATTTCTCTGGAGATTGACTTATAAAAGTTAATGACTTTCAAACAGAAGGAAAAATAAAGTCAATAGATTGGAGTTGTTCATTATAGCTCATTTGTTCAGTTCTAATCTCAGTCTGGTCATCAACTCCCCACTTGCTCATAAGATGGTCAAGCCATGCAAACAAAGCGATATTTGTTCACGTAACAATATCGAACGCTTACATAGCACTTTTCCTCATCAAATCTCAAAGCATTCTGCAAAGAAGGAAAGCTTTGTTATCCCCAACTCAGATAGGAAAATTGCAGCAGTAGGATAATTGCAGTCCCAGAAATAACACTTCCGAGTCCCAGGCTAATGACCTAACTAATAAGTAACTGCACAGGGCATTTCATTAACACAGAAGATGACTGGGGTCAAGATGAGTGATTTCAGCATCCCAACTTTTGAACTGCTGAAAGTGCAAAGAGAAAAGCGCAACTTAAAAAATATAGCAATTCATTAAGTGCTTTATGTTGGTACTTCTGATCTGAAGCATGATATTAACCCCTTCTATCCACACATATTCATAAAGACTTTATACCAAATGATTCCCCATTGAGAAATGCTACTAAGCATATGCTTAAGTTATTATGGTACCCCAAATCATGCAAGTCCACAAGAGTTTCAAGAGAGGTGTTTTGTCTATTGGAAAAAAAATACATTTCTCTTAGAGAAGTCACTGTATAGGGTGAAAAGCTGTTCAAACACATGCTCGGAAAACAAAATTTTCCTCAGAAGAGAGTAATGAGTCAGATTTATTTCTCAAGACTTCTATGTCCAGAGCTCTGCTATGGAACAGCTGACAGATCCTTTGAGAGCTAATGCTTATGGGCAAGAATCACAGAGACAAGAAGGACACTGCTGTGGGTGTTTGTTACCCAGATCAAGAACTGGATGAAGTTTTTCAGCCTTCACAATCAAAGACTCTGGTCATCCTGGGTGACTTTAAGCACCCTGATGGGAACTGGTGATGCACAAGCAACCGAGCTTTCATGAGCATATCAAAGTCAATATTGATGCTGAGCTTCGGGGGAGCAATTTGGCTTGCTCAGGGAACTAGTAGGTATAATGCCATGGACGACTGTCCTGGGGTGCAGAAAAGCACAGGGGAGTTCCTTGATCTTCAAGGAAAACCTCCTCAAAAGCATGAGAACAACCCACCCTGACAAGTGGGAAGCACAGCAGACGTGGCAGAAGGCTGACTTGGCTGAATGTGGAATCCCTGACTGAGCTCAAACACAAAAGGAAAGGGAACAGAAGGTGAAAGTGGTGAGGGGCTGCCCAGGAGAACTATAGAAACGTTGCCCAGATTGGAAGGGCAAGGAAAGCCAAAGCCCAGGTGGAGTTGAAACTGGCAAGGGATGGTATGGCCAATAAGAAAGGTTCACCCATAGGTACATCTGCAGCAAAAGACTAAGGAAAACATGGGTCGCTCCTGAATATGTCAGAAATACTGACAAAAGGTACAGAAGGATGAGGCCTTCGATGACTTTTTTGCTTCAGTCTTTGCTGGCAAGGTCTACTCTCAGGCTGCTCAGGTCCATGTTCCTAATGTCTTTGTCTGGAGCAGGGAAGTCCTATCTACAGTACAGGAAGATTTTGTTTGGGACCATGTAATGAAACTGGACGTGCACAGGTCTATGAATGCACAGAAAATACACTGACATCATTCTGAAGCTCCTCTTTGTATATTTGAAATATTGTGGAAATTGGGGGATCCTTGTGATGACTTAAAAAGGAAACTATCATGGACATCCTTAAGAAGGGCAAGAAGGAATAATACACACCAACATCCAACTGCCAAGTGAACTTCACTTCAGTCCTAATGATGAGTATGGAACAAATCTTCCTGACAGCAATCTTTTTAACCACTTAATACCTCCATTAACAACTTAAACAGTGAGTGTATACATTCTCACCAAGTTTCCAGATGACACCAGAACTGGGGAGCAGCTGACCTAGAGAGTGGGACTGCTGTTCAGCGGCATCTCAGCAGGCTGGAGACATGGGTTTACAGAAAAGTTACAACATTCAGCCAAAGCAGATTTCTTGCAGAAGCTCTGCAAATGAAAACCCATGGTGCAGAAAGCAGCTCTGAGGGAGACAGCCTGGGGGTCAAACAAGAGTTGGCAGTGACAATGATGAACAGCAACCCCACACTGGGTTGCATTTGCAGGAGCTCAGCCAGCAGGTCAAAGAAAGCAATTATTACTTTTTATTCAGCACTTGTGAGAGTGCATCTGGAACAGAGTGTCCAGTTCTGGTTTCCCTGTTACAGAACAGACATGGACTAACTGGCAAAATCTCAACAGAGAAGACCAAAATGATGAGGGGGCTGCAGGACATAACTTAGGAGAAGAGGCTGGTGAAACTCTGCGTAGCCTATTTGTCATAGGGCATTCACTTGTAAAGGATCATTTGGAAATCATTATTCTGACTTTGTTTTCAAATGCAATAAAAAATTCCATACATATTTGAGAAGCATCCAACTGCAGGTGAAGAATATCATGGCCTAAAAGCCAGTCAGCTGGAGCCAATTAAAGCACGATCAACCTCCCATGACACCAAAACGCCTAATTGAACTTCTACCCTCTGTGCAAGATGGAGATTTTTTTACCTTCTCCACAGAAGCCCAAAATGAGGGGTTCACTGCTCTGTGTCTCTGTAAATGAAGATCATTATCAAAGCATAACGATCCAAACAGGAGATGTCTGCATTGATTAAAATAATGGTATTCCATCCTCTAAGAAGAAAGAAGACTTCCCTTACAAAAAGACGACCTCAGATGTTTAGTCACAGACTCCCATTTTTACCCTCCTGGCAAATGGAGAATGTGAGCAGGAGCAAGTGACACAAATGCATATTTAGAATTAAACTTCAAAAGCAAGCGGTTCATTAGCAGAACGTGAGAAAAACTAAGACACGTTTGAATGAACAGCTACGGTCTAATAAAACCTGAGCTTGGTTTTAAAAAGAAGAGAAACACTAAAATATGTCTTGACTGAAATATATAAACTTACAATGAAAATCAATTGGTATTTATAGATACTGAATAATGTACTCATTACTATTCATTCTCATTACTGTTCATTTTGCAACCATCACAAAAAAAAATATGGTGGCTGACTGACAGCTTTTAAAATATTTTTATGCCTGAAGAACCAAAATAGCTGAAAGAGATCTGGAATTTTGGATTCAGAAAACTGTACAAACTGCCAATAGTATAGTAATCTAAACTTGTCTTAATTTTTTTTTTTTTAAGTTCGAATCTTGCCAATATTTTGAGTTAATTTGAGTAAACCTTTTATTTTTCTTCTTTTTTTTTGGAGGGGGGGGGTAGGGAGGAGGGGAAATCTTGTTTCAGTTCTACTTGGCTTTACTAAGCTGTGAAAAGCTCTGTATATCAGAAGGAGTACAAGCAACATTTTCCCCTAATTAGTCCATAAAAATGCTAATTTTTCTAATGAATCAGATTGAAATATCACAGGAGTAGGTAATAGCGCAAATACAGAGTTTGCTTATGGGGTAGGCTTTCAGATTCATTTTGCTAATCACTGCCACAGCACTGGGCAACTTACAAAGCCAATACTGTAATGAGGTTAGAAAGGCAAAACATGCTCATCTTAATTTTTGTGCAAAATAAAGACAGTTCCGTGCATATGTGCACTCACAGCAGCCACGCAGTCATTTATATACGTGAAGAAAACCAGACCCACAGTATTTACAGCCCTGCTCCTCAGCTGCAGCGAGCCCTTCTATCCCCATTACAAGCAGAGGTTTACTCAAGCCGAGGATGTGACCATAAATCTTTATTCTGCCCAATTTCACTGTTAATATAATCCATTTCTGAAACCAATAAAATAATACCTTCTTTTTTCATGGGCCAGTAGCTAATAATGTCACCAGTTTGAGTTGTACAAGTGAGAGACTGCAATCATTGTCTCTCTGCCCCACAGCATCTTTCTCTATAATTTTTTTTCCTGCACTTACACTTTTGCTCCTGCCTTCTGTGCTGGCACATACTAAGGCACTTGTATCCAAGCTACAGATCTAGGAAGGAGTGGTCTTTTTTTCCAAGTCAAAAATCTAGTAGAATCAATGAGCTCTTAGAGGAAATCTCTTAGGGCTTGACCTTCAGGGTGGCCTTTTACTCTCTAAACCCCATGTAAAACAGTGATTCTGCCAGTCAATCCTTAGTAAAAGATTTAAAGAAAGGGACTGTTGCCTATTGGTGGCACCAGAAATCTAAGCAGGAATTAAGCAGCTTGAAAAAGCCTTTAAATTCAACTTACCATTCTCTCAGAGCTCTCCATATATTCTTTATGGCCCTGTGTTCCCTCGCCCCTTTGATCATTTTATATTGAAGCAGTCTCTTGTTTAATAGGTAGCTAAGATGACTGCGTGATAACATCAAAACAGAAGGGAACATAAAGAACATGAAAGAATATGAAGTCAATAGCTTCACCAATCACAATACATAAACAGGCCTAGTTAAAAGCTGCGACATCACAGTGCCGTCTTTATGCTCCCACAAAGCTGCACGCAGCGTTAAGACCAACTACAAACTGAATCTAATGATTAAAACTACATTGGACTTGCTTTCTTCTGCTTTAATTGTTGTGCGCTTTGCTCAAAGGGTATAGACCTACAAATCCCTCACCCGTCGTTGTGCTTCATCCCAGAAGCCCACCATGACCAGCTGGTCTCTCTGTTAGAAATCAGGGCTTTGAAGCCAAGGTTTCCTCAATGTGTGGAAGCTGCACAAGTTCATAAAACATGGTCCTCCACCCTTGTACCATCATCCTTACAACAGAGGTCCAACAATGCTCTAACCAGTTCCAGAGGTATTCCTGATGAGAAGCAAAAAGGGAGAACAGTTTTCAGTGACATCTCCCTCATGCTCGTTTAAGACCATACATCCCAATTCAGCAACAAAAAAAAAAAAAGGAAAAAAAAACAAAAACAAAGAAAGCCTGGCAAAAAGACTTAGTCTTCTTGATCCCCAACATCTTGCTGTTTCAGTGTTTACATAAAACTACATGGTACGTGTCGAAGACAGAAAAGTTGATGTCTACTGTCTAGAATTCATCTTACTCCTGGTTTCCATACCATATTTCTTGGCTGCCTACGCTCATGATAATCTGCTAAAAATCACTTTGCCCTCTTGGAAGGCAACATATCACTTGTACTCAGTTCTATTATTCATCAGACGACCAGGATGGCAGCTCCATGACTGACTGCTAATTATCCTTTCCCACTGGATGTCACAGACAGTTGCATTTTCAGCAGCAATTTATTCTTCTTCCCATGAAGTCATGAGGTGGAAGCTGAGACCTATTGAAGTCAGTGACAAAAGCCCCATTGACTTCAATTGTGTCGGGAATTCATCTTTTAATGGAAAGAGACCTGCTTAAGTGTTATTTAGTATATGATGTCAACACTTTGAGATAACAACTGACACGAGAACAACACGCACGCTACCAGTGGCGCCGGGATGGGACACAGCACTCAAAGGCTCTACACGTCATCAAATCCCTGCCGTGGGACCAGACAGGATGGTGGAACATTCACATTTCAGGTGTCTCTCAACAGAGAACAGCCTTATGTGTGGTCAAGCCCTGCGCAGCCGACGTGGTCTGTGATACCTGGGAACTGCCACATGCAGATGGATCCGTACTGCAGCCTCTGGGCTGGCTTTTTCATATCTAGTGTCTAACAGGGACATATAATCCCTGTCTACAGAACCAGTTTGGAATAGCTACAGCATTACAAATTCACAGCATACACTGCACCTTAATTTCTTTAATTTTTAGCTAGAGCTAAAAAGGCAATGAATGAGAAGACAAGGGAAGCTCGCCTTTCACTGATTCCCTTTGTATTTCCCTCTCCTAGACATGCTGGCAAGAAGGATGGCAGCATTGTCCACAACATTCACTTCTAACCGGAAAAAGTCATAGTTTTCATTTGGAGAATGTTTCAAGTAAATGGAAAGTGAAAGACAGAAATTAATGTATTGACATACTTTGGTGATAGTTTTGCCGGGTTTTTTCTTTTTTTTTTTTTTCCCTTTCCCTCCACATAAGCTATTCTGACTTGCCCTGTCACTGAGCTCACTTGAATTAATCAAAGTGTTTCACTTTTGCATCCTTTCACTCCCAGCTGGAGGACACCCTTTGTCTGAACTTCCAGATGGAATGATAGGGACCTGCTCCTCGGCTCTTCCTTCTTCTTCCTGTAGAAATGTGATATGTTTTAATAGTCCATCACCACACCAAAAGAGCAGATACCCAAGCATCCACAAATGCATGCATTTGGGACAAGACTATTCTGTTATTTCCCTACAGTCTCCTCAGACTACATCTCTTCTGGCTGTCTCTGGATTCCCATGTTTCTTCCAGCTGATATCCAGCCCATGCTCATTCCCTGCCTCTTGTATTTCTTCCAGATTCTGTGCAGAAAGCTTGTTCACCTACTGGTATAACTCCTCCACCTTACAGTAGCTGAGGATGTAGTCACCATTTCCTCCAGCCAATGTGTTTCTCGCAAGCAAGTAGCAGAGATGTTTGCATTGAGTGATGGCCTTTGCAGAGCAAAACCGTTCCTCAGGTTAAAAACCATCAGCAGGCTGCAGGAACACAGCCAGGTCCAGGGGCGAGGAACCAGCGGGAGCCCATCATCTTCTCCCCCTGCCCTGCTGCAGGACCCTGAGCAGATAAAGGGAAGGAGAGTCATCTCCTGAGGGCAGCAGCAATGACGAGCCAAGCTGGATCACATTATTCAGCAGTTGGTCGAGGCCAGTGGTTGCTTTAGCAGCCGTCCTGCCCCAAACTGAGCTGAAGAATATTCTACGTAACTCCATCTTTCTCACACGGCTGGATAACATAGTGAGACAGAATTCTTCTGTTTGCATGCAAATTATTTTAAAATAACTTCACTTTTAAGAGACATACCCTCCCCGGTATATTTAAAATCCTGCTCAAGCCAAATTCTCAACACAGCCTATAATGTTTTATTCAAACACATTTTTCTATGCTTCTGTATCAACTGACTGCCAGTTGCTGGTCCTTTGTTCTGTGTGAGGCTCATCTTCTCTTCGCTACTCCTGTGCCAGACAAACCAGCCTGCTGACCTCTGAGGACAAGGGAAATCCACTCTCCTTATTCAGGACTGGTGTCTGGAGCGTCTAAACCACAGAAGCCTTGTAAAAAAATCTGAATTTGCTTTTCTGCTGCAACATTGGTGTTGCTTAACAACACTTTATGCAAGAATTGCTTAAATGAACAGCAATTCCTATATATGGAAGGATAAAAAGGAGAACGATAAAAATAAAATAAAAAAATAAAAATCAATCATGGTTCCTATGTACTGTGTGCTACGACAAAGTGGTGTAAGTAAAGATGGATTGTAAAAGCCATCTTACAATACGAGGCAGAATCCACAAGAGCAATACATCAGACTAAAAATAAATAAATAACTAAAAATCAATGTGCACTGTACTGGTTGCTTGCAAAATTAGACAATTAATTCTGTGTAAACTAACCTATCAGGAAACCACACTGTGGGGATTCTGATAGCTGTTATTGCAGTACACTATATTAAGAAAAGAGCGCTTTAATGAGATCCCCAGAGAGTCTCCACGCACTTGAATCTTCATCTTGAAAAGACCATTTTTACCCCATTTAACTGCCAGTATGTTGCATCTATGATACACATATGAAGAGAAAAAAAAGAAAAAAATCCAGACCAAAAAAAAAAAGGCTATTAGCAATTATCAGTACCAATAAGCATCGTGTTTTTCAGGATCAAAAAAGACATTATGCCATTTTCAATATATAAGATCCATCAGAAATAACATCTATATATTAAAACCAACTGCACTTTAAACCACTTACAGCCAGACTGGCAGCAGCACAAAGAAAGCTTTTACACAGGGAGGTGTAAAAACCCATAATAAGAATAAAAATAAAATCACATAGTCCTTAGCAGAACAATCTGCAATCTGGCTTTTATTAATATTTTATTTTTCTATAAGTAAAAACCTAGTTTAGAACTTGCCAAATACAATAAATGCCCCAGTTTAACATGTGATTTTTCAAATAAGTACTGGAGGAAACCACCTTCAGTACCAAATTCAAAATGGCTGTATTTCAAACTGATTGCTTGCTGTAAAATAACAGCTGTAAAATAGCAAGGCAGAATATTTTTCGATCAGAAGCTTAGTAGCAGAGTCAGAAGCCGTTCTTCTATTTGCAGATTCTCTGTAAAATCATGTATAAGCACATTTAAGTCTCACATCTGAGGAATCAATATTCTCAGGTTTCGAAAAGCTTTTCCAGTGAAAGCCAGGGGATTTTTCTCATTGTGTTATCTGTTTAGCAGAAGTGGTGCTGCTAAGCGATGCCTTAGATAACAGGGGCAAAACCCTGAAAATTTATTTTATTAATGCCACTTTCACATGAAGTGCAAATAAATAAACAATCAAGCCAAGAAAGAAACCCTTATGAACCTTTAAGCCACCCTGTACATTTAGATGAATTACTGCATTTCTTCTCCAACAGTACAATTAGATCTTGTGTAAGCACCAACTCTCTACATCACTAGTGTAACGGACTGGATGCTACTAATACACTGGACCAGGCCATGATACCAGTGTTGATTTGCAATAGTTTCACACTACAGCAAGTTAGTGAGTTAAGGAATTAAAGGGTTAAAGAGTTACTAGGAATACTCAGAGCTTAAGCGCTTAACAAATGCGAAACAACATGCTAGTATATGCTGAACTATTATTGCACTGCTGTCATTTTCCCCGAGCCAGCTTATGTGACATCCTCTGCCATCATGGAAAGGAGCTCCTACCTGGACCATCTGAGAAACACCAAAAGCAGAGTTGGAGGAAGCCAGCTTGTAGGAGAGCACCTATGGATGGCCACCACTGAAGTCAGCTCTCCACAGGGAAGCAGGCTGTAGCATGTTTTAAGCATCCCTAATTGATTTTACAATGCTAGGGAATGAAAATGAGTTCAAATACAATATTTAAGTCCCAATATTTACATGGGCAAACGTTTGTTTATCTGTCAGCTGTGTAATCTCAAGGCCTCTGTAGAGCCTGGAACATCCTCTTAAATAGCTTTCTCCTATTTTGATTAGTCGACTCCATAGCCAATCCTATAAATATTCTTAACATTTGCACCCAATGGACCAAGCATTTTGTTGAGCAGACTAATTGGTTCACAACCCCTGCTAAGTATCAGCCATATCATCCCTGACTGCCATAGGCTACTATCATCATTAGCCAAGTGACAATCTCCTAGAGAATTTTGGCTCTTTAATCTCCGTTCTCCCTGAGGACATCAGACTTATTATGGGTTAAAGCTATCAGAGTTTGCTCTCACTCCTTTCCTACGCTGTATTCTCAGCACAGAAGGAAAAACCTTCTGAACATGGCGACACAAAAGAAGCTCATGTCCGCATCTCCCTAAAGGGACCGTAACATGCTACAGACCTTGGGGCTAATGTAGCCAAAGCAGAGGGACAGATCCTGCCTGCATACAAATTTCCACAGTTCCACCCATTTCCAAGGGAAGTGTAAATTAACAGATCCCAGCTGAAGTCACACATGGATGAAAGCAGTCCTTGATCAGCTTCATTCCTGTTACCAACACTGTGTTAACACTGAAACACTTGGTCAGGATTGTCCCGGAGGCTGCAGAAACATCTTGTGCCCAAGGACACCTGCCCAAATACCCAGCAGTTGCGGGGGGAGGGAGGATACAAGTAAAACCAAAAAGGGAGAAGCAGAGAAAGAGATTAAATGTGAGTCAAAAGCTGGAACAAAAGGTGAAAAAGAGAATAAAGTTAGGAAGAATGAAAGAAAAACTCTGTGAAGACATATATCCTCAGAAATCCAGAATCTATTCAAAGAGTACCAAGCTTCAAACAATGCAAATCTGACCTTCGTTATGGCTGTGCCACAAATTCGGAGATCTGGGCAAGAAATGAGGGGGTTCTCTTTGCTTTATTTCATTAGGAAGAAAAAGTTCTGCTTGTGAACTCAGGAAAAACTTTCAAATGTTGGAGATCTGGAGCATTAAGGTCTCTTACTTCAGAAGACATGCAGATCACAGTCACAAATAACTCAGAATTATGGATGTTCTGTCCATTAATTCTCCTGAAATAGTTAAAAAAACCAACCAAACAAAAAATCCAAACCAACCAAACAAAATCAAAAACCAAACTTTGAGACCAAGTATAACTGCATTCGAAGGGCATTCAATAATTGTAGAGATAGAAAGGGGCAAACAGGTCAAAAATAAGGAAAATGCATGACAACTAAGAAGGAATTCCTCTCCTCATTTCACCTCTCCCCATGTAAAAGGGGAAAAGTAATCATCTTGGTACAGACACACACACAAAGCCCTTCGTGGCCCTCCAACAGACTTCAGCAGGAAGCATCCTCTGGATTGCCTGCTTTCAGACCACATTCTTTGTCCTCTTAAAAATATCTCCTGCTCCCCGATGCTAGAGACTCACCTGACTATTAAAGAAAGTAGGGGAAATGAAATTTTAAACCATGAGTCACCATCCCAGCCTACCTGAAGGCAGCAGGGAAAAACCAGCTCTGTCCTGTTGGCCTTTATGAAGTTTATGGAGGAAAATAGTTATTAAAGGAATGAAGTCAAAGCAGCTCACTCATGGACACGTCCAAATCTCTATCAAGGTAAAAAAACTAGGGGTTTCAAGACCAGAGCTCCACCACGGCAAGTCATCGGTATGCACAACACTATTTTTCACTTTGAGTCACACTGAGAAATCTCTGCAATTTGTAGCTTTGGAAAGCCTCCACATTCACATTTAATTTGAAATGATATCCTCCCTGTCAAAACATGCCTGGGGGCAAGTCACTTATGAAAAAAAAAAAAAAAAGAAAAGAAAAGAAAAGAAAAAGAAAAACTGAATCTTGTCTGCTCTGAGTCATAACATCTGCCACAGCAAGGGAATACAGCCAAATACGGGAAGATGTTCTACAGAGAGGAGCCCCTAAACAAAAACAATACCCCAAAACAGAGCGAATATGAATCATTTCTCCGTAGCTGTGATAAGACTTAACTGTTAAACTTTAGGAGCCAATAAACAACAACATATAAGAAGTGCTGGAAAGTTTATGTGCCCACACAAGACAGAAATCTGAATTACACACATATATATTACAAACAGAGGGTGTATGTGCACTTGTATGTGTAGACTCGTGCAAACACACACATTATAGGTGTGCAATTTCAAGTTTCAAAATTCACTTCTCCAGAATAAATCTTAAAAACGTGATATGCTCCATATTGAGATGCTTCACTTGTTTTTGTTTCCCTTTCAATCACATCAGATGTTGCAAGTACTGGGGTTATTTTCAGGGAAGATACAGTAATACCAGATTCAAAAGCTCAAGTCAAAAGCATTGTCCATTGTACAAAATGCTGCAGAAAAAAAAACCCACCAAAACCAACAAACCAAAAACCAAGCTATATTCTAAATTATCATCTTTTTCCATGAAATGTCATGATGGTTAAACAATTTCATGTAAAAACATACACATAGTAAGCAATTTAAATATCTGTATGTGAATATATATATATATGTTATAGTGTATCATCTTAATATTTCATCCACTCAAACTAATACCTCTTACAAAAACCACCAGGACACTCAGTTCAAAGGAAACTTGGAAAAACCTGCAGAAGACAGAGAATAATCTACCCAGGGAGACATTAATTTCCGATCCCTATATTTAGATCTAAACCATCAAACTTTCTCAGAGGGTCATAATAGATTCGTTTCATTTTATTTAACTGAAGTTAAATTCACCAAAAAGCCTCTGGCCTTTGGAAGGCTGAAAGAGAGTGGTGTTTCTATTGGCTTGTGAAAGACAGACAGAGAGACAGAGAGAAAGAAAAAAAGAACACATTAGAAAGGACTAGAAATAATATAGTGCGAGGCTGGCAGTTTAGATGTGTTGCTAATATATTCTTACCTTTGAGACCAAGCATAACTGCATTCGAAGGGCATTCAATAATTGTAGAGATAGAAAGGGGCAAACAGGTCAAAAATAAGGAAAATATTAAAGGTCCCTTTAAGAAAGGAATGAAAAGAATTATTAGTATTTCATGTACAGATGAAGCGCTTCAAGGAATGAACATGACAGACACAAGTATTTATAAAAACAGGTGAAACAAGGTCAAATTGTCACTTTAATGATCACATTGGAATTAAGGGACAGCAAATTTAAAATGGGAGAAAATCACAATAATTAACTTTGTGAACTCTCTGACACAAAAATGTTATTGATACAAAGGGCATAATGATTAAGAGAATGATTAGATGTTTAAATTGCTAATAATAATACTTTCCTGAGCCAGGATAAGAATTTATCAGGGCTATTGATCTCATGTTTCAGGATGGAAGTTGAGCAGTAAGTGCTTGGTAAGAAGGAAAAAAATAATAGGAGGAAAAAAAGAAATCTTTCAAGGACACTTTGTTTCTTAATTATCACAATGAGAGTTCAGGGGAGGAAGGTGTGGTGTTGGTTATTTTGGGGGTTTGATATTTTTTTTTCCCAAGGCGTTGAGTCGTCTAGTATTAGTTACTGGCAGAGATAGGATTCTAAGTTAATTGGATCTTTAATCGGATTGAATAGGGTAATTTCTACCTCTCTGCATTCCTAATGGATGTCACAATGTCATGAGTTAAATGCTGAAGTGGTGCTCTGATTTGAGAACAGCTTCTAGGGAATCCTTAGGCAAAGGCAATTATTTGGCTGTCCACTGAGAAAGTAAGTGATCATCAAGGTCAATATACTCTCAACAGCATTTTGGTAATAATTACTGTCCAGTTAGTCAATTATTACAGGTAGCGCAGACATTCTTGTGTGATTATTTTTTCCACAAGAAAACAGTTAATTACAATTTATCAGTCCTCCTAATTTTGAGGAGATTGTTACCACACTAAGCCCAGGTTCTAGGGCACTCTTGAAAATATCCCCACTCCAGCCCAGAAGGCAGAAAACTGCTATTCCATATCAGCAACGTAAAACTTTTATGGCCCAAATGAAGCAGAAATAGCTGACCCACGCAGAGCTGCAGGTAATTGGGTGCTCTAATTGATCACAAAGAGTTTATGTTTCTGTGAAACAATCCAAAAGAAACACGTTGCACATATCCATTGAAAAGACCCTGAAATAGCTACTCTCTGCGAATCCAAAGCAATACTTGAAACGTCGCTGAACAAAGCTAATAGCTTTGTGATGGAGCTGTAAAAAAATAACATATGGGAGTTATTTCTCTCCACATAACAGTTACAAAGTACTCTCTACTGTGGACATCAGACAGCGCTTTTGAAAATTTTGCTGGAAAAGTGATTTTCAGTCCTGGCTAAAGAGCTTCCATGATAACAAAGTGTTTTACAGTCCTTAAGGCACCTGTTTTACTTCCATTGTAACAGAAGATCTACAGAGAAAAACAGACCACGCTCTTGACTGAACTATTGCACTTCCCCACAGAAGAAACACAATATCACATTTAAATTAACGATTAAGTGATTATTAGGCACTGTGAGTATTTGAAATACAGTTTCTTCTTTGAAAAAACAAGACACAGTCACTGATCTGGTGAAACTATTTCAAGAGGACAAACACATACATGCAGTCATTGTCAAAAATAGCCAAGATCACATAGGTTTCCCAGCTGGATTTCCCAGGAATGTTTTAATGGTATAAAAATAGGGTTTGTGATTTCTTTTAAAACTCCTACGTATAGAAGTGGTGTCAATAAAGTGGAGAGCACACAAGAGACCACGGTGAGAGTTTGCCACTGAAAAGGTAGGTGGTGCCATAGCCCTGACAATACCTGCCACGTCCTTAGTTTCTGGGGAACGTGGCACAGTTCTCATGGTGGGACGTAGCCCTGGGCTCCATCACATCTAAGCAAAGCTGATAGCACTCTTCTCCCACAGCAGCAGACCAGGGAGCCAACGGTGCCAACAGCCCAAACCACAAACAGGAGGTCTCTTCATCATCATTAACAAAGCAGAGAATATGAAATTGCTGTTTTGACTGCGAAACAGATGACTCCAGCTCTGCCAACACTCAAGGTGTTTCCAACGCCAAAACTCACTTTGCTGAGACATATGCTCCCTCATTTAGAAACAGAAGCTCCTTCTCTCGATGAAACTCCTTTCTTTGTCCTTTTGCTGCTTCTATTTCTCATTTTTGTGCTTCCCGGGTATGTTTCTCCTTTATCTTATCTTCTTCCTTTGATTGCCCTTTCAATGATCACAGATTTAAGGCCTTTGCACCCTTCTGTATGTCACAGGCTGCTGTGCTTTCCCTATCACCAGCAAATCATACCCAGTAACTTGTGTTTGACCAATCATATCACACGAGGTATCCTGTCTCAATTTGAACACGATGGTTCATTCCAGAGGATAATGACAAAAACCGTGTTTAATGTCTAATTTAAAATTTTTTGGCTCCAGCTTCCAACTATTGGATCTTATTTTTCTTTTCTCTTCTTGATTAGAAAGCTGGATATGCTTTCCCCATGAAAATACTTGTCCCAGTAATCAAGTCCCCTCTCAATCCTCTTTTTGATGAGCTAAGCAGATTGAGCTCTCTAAATCTCTCACTGCGGGGAATTTTCTCCACTCTTCAAATCAATATTGTGGTTATTTTCTCAACTCTTCAGCTTTGTAAACTCTTTTTGCAGCTGTCGACACCAAAACTGGCCATGGCTCTTCAGCATTCTCATTCACTCAGATAAAATCCCTGTGTCAAAGGATCCCACTAGTCCTTCAGCCATAGCATCCCATTGGGAAGTCACCTTCCTTTCTCCGTCTGCTGTGACCCTGCATGCACTTTCATGGTGACTCTTCGACAGGGTACCCTCTCCTAGAGCATCAGTTAAGGCACAGACTGTTGGGAGGACAAGAGAAGGAACACCTTGCCAGCAGGTCAGTCTGTTCCATATAACTTAGTATTATTTTTTCACACTAACGATACTGCTTCATCCACTTTTTGGGGAGCAGGCATTTAATTTTTGTGTCCAGATTATTGCTTGAGATGTTAAACAGTTTCAGAACTAGTTCTCATCCGTGTGAAACTGCACTAAATGCACATATCCTTCAATGAACAACCCCCACAGACAAATACCTGTCCAGCTCTGCTAGCTAAATCTTAATCCATTAAATGTGACTGCTACTAATTCTACATACTAACATTGCTGGGTTTGTTTTTAACTGAGGTTTCATGAGATACCAAGTCTAACACCTGGAAAACTCTGCCACAATGCTTAGTTACCCACATCTATCAAATTCATAACTCCATCAGGAATAGGGTCCCTTTTCTGAAAGGCCGTGGTGACTGGCCTTAATTATCTCTCTATTCTTTAACTCTGTATTAATTCAGTCCTCTATCAACTTATCCATTATTTTTCTGGGATTGGTGCCAAGCTCTCCAGACAATCATCCCCTACTTCTTTCTGCCTCCCCTCTTTGTACACGGGCTCCTCGGTATTCCTGCAGAACGCCAAGATATATAGGATTATGGAGCCAGAAACACTTTGTCACCCTTGTATGATGTATCACCTGATTTTTTCACAAAGATACTGACCAAGACTTTTTTTTTTTTTTTATCCCTTTGGTTAGTTCTACCTATCCTTCCCACCCCATTTCTCTCCACCCACCCCAGTTTATCTGTCACACAGGTACAAAGGTGCCAAATCCAGTTGCAACACAGACCACAAAGGTTATCACCACAGCCTGCTCATGAGAGCTCTTTCAGAGACTTCAGTCTTATATTTACAGGTTGAGAGAGTTGGGGTTGATCACCCTGGAGAAGAGAAGGCTCTTGGGGAGACCTTATACTGCCCTTCCAGTACCTAAAGGGGACTACAGAAGAGATGGGGAGGGACTCTCAATCAGGGAGTGGGGTGATAGATCAAGGGGGAAGGGTTTAAAACTGAAAGAGGGGAGATTTAGATTGGATACTAAACAGAAAGTCTTTCCTGTGAGGGTGGTGAGGCACTACAACATGTTACCCAGAGAAGCTGTGGCTGCCCCATCCCTGGAGAGGTTTAAGGCCAGGCTGGAAGGGGCTTTGAGCAACCTGGTCTGGTGGGAGGTGTCCCTGCCCAGGGCAGGGGGTTGGAACTCAGTGATCTTCAAGGTCCCTTCCAACCCAAACCCCTCTATGACTCTATAATTCTATGATTTTAGCTATAAAATTTGATTTTTAAAAGAATTCAGCTTTTGGCTTTTGATATTAACTCAATATGAAGTTGGTTTTTTTTCCCATGGGTGCCCATTTCATCACCCCACAGCATCCTTTTGAGTCCCTCTTGGAGAAGCGCATTTAGCACCGCGCGTTAATTGAACTTTCAAGCGCCAGCCCAGCGCTGGGTGATCCTAAGTGGAGTGGACACCGTCTCCTCTCAAAGGTGCGCTGCAAATTACCAGATTAGCACCGCACAGCCCTAACGCAGTCAAGCATTTGGAATATAAACTGTCTTACATTATTTACCTGTAGCGAAGTTACAGTTCAATTACTGAAGTAATCTCTCATCCAGGCAGAACAAAGGAAGGGAAAAAAAAATAAAAGAAAAAAAAAAAGAGTATGCAAATGAGTGCATTTAAATTCACTTAATTTAAAGGCCAAAAAATTTTAAGGGCACATTTGCTCTCTGGGGACATTTGTGTTCGGGGATTACAAAATACATAAAGCTATAAATGGTTAAATGGATTGCCATTGCCTGAGCTTCACAAGTTTGCATACATTATTCTTTTCAGTGAGTGCATGATATCATTAACACTGCAAAATAGAGTGTTCCTGCCTATATCCTATTCTATGTAAGGATGAAGAGTTTGGTCTCGCCACCACCCCGTTACAGGGAGCTTTGTGCAGAGACAAGCTTAGCATACATTTTGGAGGATGACAGTGGAAGAGGTTTGTATGGAGAATGCTACTTACATGCTGAATACCAAGATTATTCTGATTTTTTTTGGTGGTATGCATGATGTTTGTTGCCTGTTGGGTGCGTTTGGAATTTTTATTTTTTTTTTTTTTAATAAATACTGAGGCATGTTTCTTATTCACCTAAAATGAAATTTTCATCTTGCTATGCAAGTGGAATTACACAAGGTTTCACTGCTCAGGGATGTCTGACAGGGGGAATGGCTGACAGTGAAAATTTGCTGCGCTGTCAGAATAATTAGGTACAATGTTCCGAAAGGCAGGATCCTGCACTTGTGGAAATAAATGGGAAAAACTTCCTTTTCTTTAGGGGCTGCATAACCAGACCAGTCGTATGACTTTCTGGTGCCACCACATTTGCAGTGCTTTACCCTTAATAAAGCTTTGTGCTATAATACAGCTCAAACAGCTCTCAATTTTCAGCGGTTGGTTCCCTGGGATGTAACACGAAGCTGAAGAGGCAAGTCCCAGTGTCTCCCAGCAGGTGGGCACCGTCTGGGCAGGTATTAGCCAAAAAGTGGGGTGGGCAAAATTAGGGCTTGAGTACTGCACAGACACAGGCAGCAGGGATGCTGCAATTTAACATGAGAGTCAGAGAGAATAGGAAACTCCAGATTTAGGTAAAAGCCTAAGTCAAACCTCGTGCAGTCAATAATACAAAGGTGCATTTGTCACGCAGGTAGTAAACCCTGAGCAATTACCACGGATTTCAGTGGTAACCCTGTAAATTTAATGAAGCAGGGATGCCTTAGCTTTGTACAGCTGGGACAAGTCCTTCAATCACTGTTACTGTGTAGCTTACAGTACCACATTTATAATTTGTATGAATCATAAAACAGGAATATTCATTACTTGTTTCCTGGTTATTTTTTTCCAGTCAAAATCGGAGACAAGTATATGCTACTTGATAGGAGACACCGTTATGAAGCTCCTGATGCCTGTTTACAGCGAGCCCGGGCGCGCAGGCTGTCACAGCACACTTCCTGATGGACACAGCGAGCCCACGCGGACGTCGGACACGATTCTCCAGAAGCCCAGATGGCATAAATCAGTGTAACTCAATCATCCTCAGCTCAACCACAGCAATTTGTATCAGTCAAGGACCTGAGCCATTATGCCTATTTCTCAAACTGGTTAGGTTGTAAATTAGATTTTCACCACTCCTGGGACAAAAACCTGACTCTGCTGAGGTCAGTGGGAGTTTGACCATCTATTTCAGTGGTGCCATGACTTCACCAGTGGTTTTCACATCCAATATTAATCCTGAAAGTCACCACAGTGTATCAGGTTCATTACTTTCCCCAAAATATAATAAAATCCTCCGTTAGTACTTCCAGATACTACTAGGTCAGTGCTGCGTTATTTTCCTCTGCTCAAATGTAACAAAAGGAATATTTATCTCAAAGGGGTTTGGATTTCAATTACCAAAATAGCTACTGTTTTGATCGATGCTTCAGCAGAACTCATACAAAGTAAGCACCAAACAAAAGTTATTCAACCGCAAAACTGTCTCATGACCAAGATGATCAGAGGGGGCCTTCTCTGACTCTAAAAATCTATTCCCTACAATGAAATTTTACTAGAACAAAGTCATTGGTAGAGTAATATGAAAGAATAATAGGTGAAAAAACAAAGCACAGGTCCCTTATGCACTACAGCCTGTATCTGAGCAATAACCCCAGTTTTAGTTAATACATTCACTGTAATCAGCAAATATATTCTGGTTTGGAATATTTTACCTGTGAAGAAGTAAAAACAACAAATTAGGTGAATAGGCCTTGGTGCACGCACGCACACAGACCTGTATCAACCAAAACAAACCACCCCAGAATGGCAGAGGGAAGGATTTTAGTGAGGTGACAGACAAACCACACCATGAAAATGCTCTTGAAGAAATGCGTAGATGCTTCAAAATCTAAAGACAATCTTTTATTACAAGCAATTCTCTCATTTCAGTAAACTGAAAAAAAAAAAAACCAAAAACAAAAAAAAACCAAAAAAGGGTGTATTCCCAGCACATCTGGGGGAAAAAAACGCCATTGAGTTAATCACTACTGTTAGCTGAAAGCATTGTCATGGTATTTTCTAACAGAAAAATTCTGCCCTGGAATAATAATTTCACTTTTCCTAAAAGCAGAGCAATCTTTCATCAAGACTAATTTTATTTCAAGCACTGGGGATACAGCAATGGCACCAGCCATTTTTTACTGAACTGTTGTTCCAGGCTTCCATCAGTTTTAATACAGTAATACGTGCAACATAACTGAATGATGCATTTTTCAAATACACTTTAAAGCTGTGGGAATACACCCCCTTAAAGGCAGTCCTCTCCTCTGCTTTTCAAGTGCCACACAAGCACAGCAGGCAGCCTTCAAAGCCACCTCTTCGGTGTCAGCCAGCGGGAAAAGCTGACAGGGAATTGCTTGTGTCACACTCGAAAAGTCACCAAAGGAGAGACAGACTGAAAGGTGGATGGGGCTGATTCTGCAAGTGATTTTTTCCTGCTCCTCTTAGGAGATTACTGCCTCACCAATTAATTTCAGCCAGGAGGCTGTCCTGAATAGTGACTGCCAACCTTCCACAGTCGCCTTGGGGGTCTCCCAAAAAATGGAGACACTTGAAATGAGATTTTTAAAGTCACCAGAGTCGTCTGACTAACTTATATTGAAAGACAGGAGAACTTTACCTCACTGGAATATTTAGATACACGTCTTTGGAAATGGGGCCCTGTGCTTTCGCTGCTTGGCTTGTTTAGAGTGAAACTTTCTATTCATGAGGGCAGGGAGACTTCCCAGCCACCACAGATCCCTTCACGTGTGTTCATCCCACCTTTAAAGTCACAGCCTTATCCACCTCTTAAAAAAAAGACTATCGGCTGCAAACACTTTTGCATGCACAACCCATGTGCTGCCTTCCTGTGAGGAAGAGGAGGAAAAGGAGGATGAGGCAGCAGTGGGAGCAGCAAGAACATTGCCAGGTAGAAGCACAGGTGAGCTCCAGGCTGAGGAGCACTGGGGCAGCCCAAGGGAAAACAAAGTCCACGGCAGGTAGACAAAGCTCATCATTCCTCACCTCCTTAATTGCAAACATGGAGAGGATGAAACAGGGACACTATGAGAAGGTCCATTGTTTCCACCACAGGATTGGCTGTTTAGAGGTTACCTGTCAGGAGCCCGACGCAGGGTTGTCCCTGAGGCAGCTCAGCCTGCCTGACAGACTGGCTCTTACAGCCACAGCCAGACCAGGAACCATCTGTTAAAAACACCTTTGAAAGCTACACGTTTACAGAACCAACCCTGCCCATGCTGGACTGTTGGCTCCTTCCCCCAGCAGTTGCTCAGGCCACGATTCAGACACCTCTATTTCTCCTCTGCAGAAGAACAGGAATCCAGATGAGGATGAATCCAAACAGGCTCAGCAAAAAGGAAAAAAAAAAACCAAACCACCTGAAAGGAGAAATTGGCCATTTTCTCAATAAATGGAGAAAAGAGAAGGGTAGTAGGGGTAAAAGAAATTATGAAAACTTAAAAACCCTAATGAAGAAAACAACATAAATCTTGTCCTTACATGGAGTGGGATCTGCACCTGGAGCTCACGTTCAAAACAGCTATCACTAGTTCAGCTGTAACAATTAATACTAATTTTAAGGATAAACTGGTTTCCATCTGCATTTTGTGGAGTTTTATACATTCAGGTGTAATGAAGGAAGAAGGAAACATCTGCTAGGGAACGCTGCAACCTCAGAAAAGAGCAGATCACAACGGCCGCCCCAGCTCCACGCTGTGCCTTTCATATGGGGTGCCTGGACATGCTGGGAGGAGAAATCCAAAACATCAAGTATTACCATGTACCTTCATCTATTTATCATGCAGAGGCAATCACTACCACAGCAAGCTCCAATCAGCATTTAGGTATGCAAATGCATGTACAGAAATTAATGCATAAAAGAGATAGAGGGAGAGTTGCTGGGAAAAAAATAAACCAATATAACAACCTTGAGTTTTGGGAATTGACTTTGTTACACAGAAAAAAAACCAGCAAAAAACCCCAACCCTACATCAAAATCAAACAGGCTCACATATACCTACATCTCTACCTAAATTTGCCTAAGCCTAGAAAGGCAATGACAAGAACACAGGTTATGAACTATAATAATCTTAGTCTAGGAATATTGACAGATAATGAGTTGAAATTTGGTCCTATGTGGTCTAAATGTGGCATTATTTGTTATGGGCACTGCTACAACATCCCTTTCTAGTTCAACATGCCAGTAAATAAGGCAATACAGAAACACTTTGTCCAGGAAAGAAGAGAAATACCTGGATTCCTTCTTCTTACCAAGAGGGAAGAAGAAATCTTTCAGAATGCTAACTACTGTCTAGGTAACATAAATGCCATGACAGCCTGCAGTTCTCCTAGCCTTGGTATGCTTTTTCTTGGTTACAATTTTAGAAGGAAGAGGATATGTCTATCAGCGCTCAAAAGGGCATAGATAAGTAGAGCAAAATGATACCGAGAGCCCCAAATCCACCCACACACATGGGAAAGGCTTCACTTCAGCTCCAGTCAGGAGGCCACGAATGAAAAGCCCGTTAGCAGCTGAAGTGCACAAAGTCAACTCCTGAAACAGATATTCTGCTTTAGGTTCAGCCAAAATTAATCCGGTTTGTGTTGTGTCCTCAGAAAGCAAATCAAAGCACCGTTAGTGGGGATGGGGAGAAGGCACGAGTCCATTCCCAGGTGCACTCTAGAACTCCAGTTGACAGCATACATGGACCCAAGGGTAGCAGTAAAGAGTTGACTGACCCAAAATTATAATTCAACATATATGAACTGTATGCAGGATGCCACAACCTGGTTAAAGCCAATGCTGGTACTCTGTGTATATGCAACCATGATAACATTTATCTTCTTTCTGCTCTTTTAGCACTAAATTGGTTATTTTCTTAGATCTGCTAAGAAACCAGTCTCTTCTGCAAGGACAACCCAGCAGAGGTCTCCAGCCAAAAGGGCTATAGGCTGCCCTGACATAATTTGGGCAGCGATCGAACCACACATTCCATGTTGAATTTCATTTAGTCATAATGGAGCACGGGGTAAGGCCACGAGACCTTGCAGGATGTCACACCTCACAACAGCGTAAAGGAAACTGTTCAAAAAGTATCTGGAAGCTGCCAGTCTTTGTTGAGACTGACTTGTCCCATTAATGACTTTGGTTTTGGAACAGAAGTCTAATGGAGAAAGGACAACTGGAAGTTGTTCTAAAACACTGAGCCCATCACCACCAGAATGTGGTTCATAAGTAAGAACTCTGCTCTTTTTTTCATACCCACACTGCTGCTCCCCAGATTCTGCACTGAGGCACCATTTTTAATTATCCACAATCGGAGGTTGTTGTAAGGTGGGCTTTGTCCTAGCAAAAAAAAATAAAAAAAAAAAAAAGAAAGAAAAAAACAACCCCAAACCCCCCCAAATCGCACAACCTTTAACAGAACAGAATTTCTACTTTACTGGACAAATACACCAAAAGAAATTGTGGCATCTTGGAGGGTTGCTAAGCAACCAAGAGCTCCAGTGTCACTTGTTTGTGATCAATTCAAGTCATTCATCAGGCTCTGAAGCACCAGCTCAGGAATTCCAACAACTCTACGCCTTGGGAAAGCCACGGGGACTTCCTGCCACACAATAACACTTTCTTTCCTCCCAGATAAACTTTGTAGATGTTCTTTTGATCTATGCGATATGTTAATTCATTACTCTTAACATACTGCTAATGGGAAAAGCTATAATTAACTAACTACAGCATTGTAACGCAGTCAAGATAAACTGAACTAATTAGTAGTGTTTAAAGTAGTCCCTGTCCTCTCCCACTGGGGAAAGGGGGGGATCCTTCCTTATCACAGAAGCAACTGTCCACGGCATCATTTTATGTAATATAGAGCTGCCTTTTTCCATTCCTTCTACCAAACACACAAGAGATAAAGTACTTGCTTTTTGGGGGTTTTTTTGGTAAACAAGATGGCTACAATCCAAGTCACTCCAGGTGCACACACGTGAAGAGTGTAATCTTTCATTTAAATGAAGGCTTAGCTGCTGGGTTTCTTGGGATAAAGTAGTGGAGTGTTATATTTTCATTCATTACATTTAATGACTAAAGTAACACATACTAATTGTCTATAATAATTATATTCACTCATACCGAGAGTGAGTTAAATACAGTCAATGCAAACATAGCTTTATTTCAGCCTCATATTGAGAATTCATTTTAGTTTGTTTCATCCCCATTTTGATAACAATCAATAATAAATTGGAAGATTTTAGAGTACAGACAGGTTTAAAAGCTGTGTGTTGCATATGGCAAAACTTCCACAGCTCCTGGATTGCTGACTGGCATTTTAAAAAAAAACCAAACCAAAACAACCAAAAAATCTCCAAAACTGAAGTTATTTAATGATGCTTTCTTGGATATCGTGCAATATTCCTGAAGGAACTCCATTACCTGCTGCAAACCTTGGTATCTTCTCTTTTGCAGCTTATTTTAATGTAACGCAGTCTGGGTTTGGAGTTCTTCTCTAAGCCAGACTCCACTGACAGCAGATGCTTGGCCTAAGTATAAACCACAGAAACTGGCTAAGAAGAATTTTCTAATTTTTAAGTGATCCATTGGGAGAAGGAGTTCATGGTTTGGGTTTTTTTTGAAAGAACAAGAGAATTTGTTACACTTAAGCAACAGAAAAGCCTTAAGACAGCAGTAGTTGTGCACTCTAATACCTCTTATCATTAAAAGCCAAGCAGAGGATCACAGGAAGGAACAAGCAAAGGATCACGTGCACGGCTCCAACAGGGCAATGTCACACGGGTGTTCACCAGTGGGCAAAACCTACACACTCATTTTAAGATGCAGGTTTTTCCCCTCATCTCCTTTCCTCAGGCCTGTAACTACACTCATAATATTTCTTATTTATTACTTGTACACAACACATATTTAACTCAGTCAAATCAAATAAACCCTTGACAATCAAACAAAAAATACCACCTGTCAAGTCTCTTGGTGAACTTTTCCAAAACATGTTTCAAGAAAATCTATTCCCAGGTAGCGTTGAGAATGAATTTACTTGCTTATTGTCTGTAGAGTTGTGGTTGAATACCTGTGTGATACCCAACACATCGTAGCTCACCTTCTTTCTACCCCAAAATAAGCAGCAAAATACCATTAGTCAAAAAAGGGATGGATGAAAAGTCTATTTAGTGTGTCCAGCTACTAGAAAACGGAGTCTCCTTGCATTAGGGAAACCTAAACCCAGCTGAGACCACTGGTGCCCCGACCACGCGATGCAAATTAAAAACACGCAGCACCTGACGCTGAGATTAAACCAGGGCCATTTGCAATTATTTAGGTATCACAGGCAGAAAAAAAAATAAAAAAAATAAAAGAATAAAAGAGAAGAGAGAGAGAGAGAAAGAAGAAACAAGTGTTTGCCACAGATGCACGACATCCGGGCTTGCAAACTTGAACCCACCTAAACCAACATGAGACCGAGCGCAGCGTCCCCCAGCCAAGCCCACTGCCACCGTGCCTTTGCTTCCTTGGTCCCCCCCTCCTCCTCCTCCGAGCCCCTCTTCTCCCCCGGGAGCTCCGCGGGGCTCCGCAC
>VXBJ01003717.1:1778229-1832009 GCA_013400055.1 Nycticryphes semicollaris
GGGGGGAGACCGTGTCTTGTTTGGGGGGGGGGGGGCTACAAAATCCACAGCTGTATAAGCAGAGGATACTGAGTAGGTATAAAAAGGCTCTCTTGCTTCTGTATTTTGGGCTAGTATGTATTTTAGAATGTCTAGTTCTGCCATCTGCAGCTCAGGATGGATAATAAACCACTTGTTGGGATTCAGAGAGGAGTCAGGCAAACAACCTCAGCATTAGAAAGTACATTTTAGAGTGAACTATGAGAGTTCATCCAGTAGCATGTGAAGAGGTGATCAGATCCCAGCCTGTGGTGCCAGAGGGAATGGGTGTATTGTAATCAAGGGCTCTTCTATCCACCTGACAAACTATAGCAAGGTCTAATGACTGTCAGATGAGACAATCGTTAGTTATGTTGGTTTTTTAAACCGTGAGTTTAATTAAACCTTTAGCAATTTTTTCCTAGTTGTGGTAAATTACTCATGATGGGTCATTCCAACACTAAAATGATATATTTTTCTTAAAAATACCTTTTAGTTCAAGAAAAAAGGAACAAATCAGGAATGTATAATATAAGAAATTCATGTTAATTGACCACTGCAGCCCTTGTTGATGCCCAGCAGTGACAAAAGCACAACTAACGAGGCCAACAGGACCCTGAAATGGGCCAAAGCTGTGAAAGTAACCTCAAATCCATTGATCTGGGTTCTGTCAGCAGAAAGCAACTGGTTTTGGGACCTGTCTGTCTGTGAAGCGGCTCCAGCTGTAGCAGACAACACAGGCTTATTTTAGTCTGTAATCCTTCTATTCTGTGCGTACGAGTTTGGGTAGATGTTAAACCCAACACTGAGGGGAAACAATAACAAAGTAAAAATGTTATCAAATTCACCTGTGCTTAGATTGGCACGGGTGTGCAATGTTACACACTGATTTAATTATATATAATTATCATAGTTTCGCTTCAAGTTCAAGCTGAGCTGACTTCCAGCTCCTTGAAGTTAATATAGCTGTGACACTTCCCATCAGCTGAAATTCATCCCATATACTTTTCTAAATATATCTATCATCTCTAACAGCTCCCAAATTTCAACTTCGTTGAAACTGCTTTCTCAGGCCTTCTGCCATCTGCTTTTTTGCTGGTCTCACATGTGTTTCTCTGGCAGTGACACTGGAGAACATATTAAAGCAGTGAAAAGCACAACAAAAAGTGTATTTTTAAAGTTTCTTGCCTCATTTGGGAGTTAAATGGACTTAGATCACAAAGGCATAATGATTAAAAAAAAAACAAAAAACAAATAGCAGAAGCCAATACATCTGCACTCGGGTATAAACTTCTCGACAAAGTATTCATTGGCTGCTGACAAAACCAACCTCTTGCAAGGTCCGTGAGCAAAGCCCAGGGTATATTCCACACTCCAAGAGTCATGCACATCCCTTATACAACCACCGAAGAAAGAAATCCCCATGCCAACATTCAAACTCCGGACAGGAATGCAAGTCAGGCATCATTTTGCCGCGATGACAGTAATCACCGAGGTATAAAAGGAACTTTTCTAAAAAGAATTGTTTCGAGAAAGCTGTATTCAACCCTGTGTCCAAGTTGTGAACACCTAAACAGTTTATATTTCTCTCACTGTAGCTAGAATGGGTGTAATTCACCTATGGCACACGTAATGCACTGAAATACATTAAAAGGGTTACAAGCTTTCTTGATGGAGCTGGAAGGAGGGAGAAGAGGTTACGATTTTCTTTCAAACCATAGAAAACCCACAAAACTATTTCAAATTTTACTTCCTTCTGTGCGACTACATCTCATTCCAACCTATGTAGGCTGGATTAATTGGTTAATTTATGCCCTAATTTGTAGATGGGACTTTATTTTCTTTTTTGCAATAGTCAGTAGGTATCAACTTATGTATTTGTTGAAAATGGATGATTTTCCACCCTTATTGCCAAGAAATTGGACTGACTGAAAGTAAATAGAGGGATGTTTAAAACAAAACTGCAGCAAAAGTAAAGCCAAAAAACCCTACCACAAGCCATTAAAAAATGAAATTAATAAGATAACCTATCTATCCAAGCTGGGAATAAGTTCAGATGGAAAGAAAAAAAGACAACTTCAAAATAGGTGCAACCTCCTCTAATCTGAGTTTTGCACTCATAAAAGTTTTAATTCTACACAAAGATGCATTTCTTCAGGCACAGCGATCGAAATATAATGGGGCCCTTGGGTGGAAAATTAGAATATAAAGGCTATCAACTGCCAATTAATCTTGTGAGGTCAATGGGAAACAGCCAGAATTGCTGTTTCCAGATGGGTGAAAGGACGCTGCGGAATTTAATTTATCCCATTACCAACATATGCTGGCAGATCTCCGAGCCCACGCTCTCAAAAGAGGAACTCAAAGACAAATGAGTTGGCAAGATTTGGGGGGTTGTATGTATCACCTTCTTATAGTGCCTGGGCCGGAGATGTAAATTCACCCACTAAGCAGATAAATGGGACGTGTTGCTGTGAAGCCCTTATCTGGCAATTTAGAATGGCCTGCAATGCCTGTCCTCGTGTGTCCAACAGTGATGTGTTGATTGTACTTACTGCATACAGCCCAGGAGGTGCACAAGAAAATGATTTGCTGTTGGATCATATTAGACTGCTAATTTAAATATTAGTAGTGGTGGTTTAAAATCTCTAAAAAGCTAGTCACATTTTAGATTGGGTTATACATTTAAAAAGAAGACAGTATTGACTTACCATAAACAGTGGAGCACCTTCGATGTTCAATGTTGAAGTGTAAAATGGTCTAGGAAGTTGTATTTGTCAAGAGTAGCTGAGAGATACTAAAATTAGAAATCATGTCTTCAAATAAAATAAACCACTGAAATCTTCAAAGCAATGGCTGAAGGTGTGAAAGCTGTCACTGGTTCATACAGCTTTGTGCTTTGATGGAAAAAAAAAACACCCAAAAACAACCAGTGAGAAATATTTGTATTACTGAGTGAAACTCGCATTTTCTCATCAAAAGACGCTGTTTGAGCTTAAATTTCCAAGCAAGTTGCCACCTATTTACAGCTGCAGATCTCCAGAGCGAGTTTTGAATGCTGTGATGAGCCCCATGCTGACAAAGTCTCTTTTAAACCACAGCTGATCTAGATCTGGCCACAGACCACTCAGCCAAGGCTGATTTGAAATACCTCTGTAGTAAAGTCAAATACAGCAGATAATCCCTGTGGGCACCTAGTATGGATACTAATGTATTATTTGACTTATGTAGTTAAAAAATAGAATCGTCTTAAACACAAAATGCCTTCTCTTTAAAGTAAGTTGTGATGTGTATTAACTCATTACAAATGGCATTAATCTAATACTGATAACAGACAACGGTATAGATGAAATAACATATTTTCCTGATTTATCCTTCAAGATATACAGTTAATCGTTATCCTAAACATAAATTACCCTTCATGACAAGGGAAACTTTGCTTACAAGTTTCCCCCAAAATGGTGCTTGGATCCACCAAAGAAGATTGGGTTCTTAGATGGAAAAGTGAGAGGCCATAGAATTCCATTACTTCTGTAGCTTGACCAAAGCATTTTTCAGCTGGAAGGTCAGTGTGAGAAGTTCTGCAAGGCAGTGGAGAAATTCAGGCTGCAAGTTCAGTGTGCAAACCACCAAAAAGACAAGAGAAAGTAAATTATGGCTTAAAGTGTGATGAAGAGGATAAGGAAGGCTTATGGGTGTTTACGCTGATGAGGTTAGTGGCTTGGACTGTGACCTAAAGAGTGGATAAGATGAATTGCTCTAACAGTGTTGTCTCTATCTCATGTAGGAATGACAATGAATAATGGGGCTTTAATTGGCAGCCACCTTTTCACCTGTAGAGTATAAACGCTCTCACTTGTGCCTGCTGGAGTCACGGATCCCCAAATAGGCAAAGACAAGCTGGAGTTAATAAAAAAAAAACCCAAACAAAACGAAACAAAAAGACAACAGAGTAAGAGAGGAGCACATTTTGACTGCTGGTATAAATCAGCAGTAAAGCCCAAGAGCAGTGGAGTGATACCTCTGTGAGAAAGAAGCAAATGTGATCAGAATGACACCCCTTCTCATTAAGTGAACAAGTCACTTCTGAATCAGGAGAGAAACATAACACAGCCTCAAATTAAAGCTGCTTGAGAAACAACTTTTGCTATACAATTGGCACAAGATTTGTTTTGCTCACAGAATAATTTATCATTATTTCTATTGAGGTAATGGCTATGAGTTCAGTGTTATATTGGGCTGTGGGCGCACTCCTGAGATAACATTCAAAAAGGCAAAAATCAGACAAAGAGTGGCACAAACAATGACAATGTAATGGGGAATTTTGGCATTCAGGCTGTATGCTTCACAGACTAATGTTGTCTCTGCATTTAAAAAAAAGGAATTTTTTTTCATCCTTTCATGCTGTAGCATTATGATGACGGTTTGGGCTATTTTCCTTAGTGTAGGGGAACTCAAGGGGGGACAGGAGAGAAAGGTTCTTTTGAACTGAAAAAAATAAAATGAAGAGGTTAAAAATGAAGAGAAGTGTGGAGCGAAAAAGGGTAAAACAGTGGCAGGAGTGGATGACGAGTGAGTACTGGTCAGGACACCGTCTGGGTCAACATCCTGCTGTCCCGCTTGCACCCAAGTGGGGCTTAGGACAGGGACAGGCCCCAGGACAGGACCAGACATTAGCCTCTTATGTGATGGTGTGGATCATCACCACACAGCTGAGTTTCTCATTTCAGTTCAGACAGTGACAGAATTTTAAGTTTCCTCTGAGAGAGTTGGGGAGGAGCTGGTTTTTCTTTTCAGAGGACATTCCAGCCTGGGGGAAAAGGGAAGTTTCTGGGGCCTCCCCCAAGGCTGGGGGAAACTGGGGTTCAGGAGGCCTGATGAACCCTTGGAGGACACACCATGCCAGCCTTGCAGGCAGCTACAGACTACTTCTCAGGTATTTAACTCTTCTGTTGTTATGGAAACAGCCTGTCGAAGGGCTGCTGAGGTGCTGAATCCTGGATGCGATGCGCACTGAGGGCAGGTATTCAGGGGATCACTATGCGTAGTTTCAGAGCTGAATAAAGACGTGGAGGTTATTTTACATATATATTAAATAATTCACAGATAGTCAAAGCTTAACATGGAAGCATTTCAAGGATGGCAATGTCCATAAGAAAACTTGCTGGTGTGAATTTCTGTAACCACCTGTAGGCATGTATAGCACCACTGTGCTGAATGCCAAAGGTTTTGCCTAAGGAGATACCTAATTATACCCAGAGACAATTGTATGGTGCATATTTCATTAAGAGATTCCTTATGTTTCTCCAATTAATTTCAAAGAAGTATCCCACCTGAAATTGCAGGAGGAAAGACCTGAAGATATAAAACCGTGCCAGGATAAGAGTGGTGATTTGGAGAGAGAAGGAGGTTTGACACCTGAGATAATTCAGCAACTTTCGATGCTCTAAGGCTGGAGATAATCATTCCAAGTGTGTTATTTCATCTGGGATAACATGCATCATCCAAGCCACAGCCTCTAATGGTTTGCTTGGCAAACCAGTTTGGTTTTGGACCTAGAGTCCTTTGCATAGTCAATCTGATGCTCTCAGATGGTCTGTGAGCCAAGACAGTTTTCTCCAAGAGACTCAATTACTTCCTTCAAGAATGAACTTGCAAGAGGCAGCTGTTAGATGCACGCACTCATGTGAACATGCCATGGAAATGTGTCTGATTGCAAAAAAGGTCAAAAGAGACGACTAGTCCCTCTGTGGGCTTTCTGTCCCACCTTCTCTGCAGGCCATCGATGAAAGAAAGCTCCTTTCTGCTTCTCTCCCTGGACCGCTGGGTTCCCTCGCAGCTCACTCTCTATTTATTCAGCTGCACGATCTGCCTAAGACTATTCAAAGTCTGTAAATCAGACAGCAATATTTAAGCACAGAACAAAACCATCACAAGCCAATTCACACAGTCTCACACAGGATGAAAAAGGAAAGACAAATTCTCCAACACTGTTTCACTAATGAACCTCACACCTTTGTACTAAAAAGGGAGATTGTCTGCAGTTCTCTCTCCCAATTATATCTTCGGCTCTTTGCTAAAGCTGCTAATCAGTGTACCAACTAATGCCAGCTCTGAATGCCATACTGTAGACGAATATTAGTCCATTCAATAGAATGATATAGAAAAATTTACTCACACGGGGTGCTGCAAGCTGTCATAGGTAAAATACCCAGTCTTTCCAAGTTAGACCATGAGGTATCTCTGAACCTGGGAACAAGGGAATAAGCCCAGAAGAGAAAAAGTTGGATTCTAGGGAACTTCCTCCCATGCATTTGCAGCTCTGGGGCACATTTGAATAGCATCAGGGCTTCTGGTGCCCTCTCCTGGTGCCATAGCATCACGATCTTCTCCACAGCAGTGGAACCACCAGTGTGGTCTACTGGTAGACTGACACTAGATGCTGGTATTTATTTACTGGTGTCTGTGATAATCTCCAAAGTCAAATCAGCAAATCTCATGCACTGTGAGAGAAGGAACTTGAGCAAAGACAGGAAGTGCTTCACTATACCAAAGCTGTCCAGTCAAATGAATGATCCTGATACAATGTGCAGGCATAATTTGTTTTTGGAAGTACAATAGCTGTATGTTCAGGCCCATGAAATGATCCCAGATTTTTAGCCAACAAACTCTTTTGATCTGAAGCTGGTTTCTTCAAGACAAGCTTTGCACTTCTCTACACTGACTGATGTAGATAAAACTAAAACCTTCCCTACGTATAGGTCTTGTGTACGGAGTCTCACAAGCAGGAGACACAGGCTTGCAGTCTGGGCCACTATCACTGGGAGGGGGGGGGGAGGCTTCCCAAAAAAATCAACCCACGTGCATTAGACCTTTAGAGTACAAATGAGTGACACAGGGATCTTTTCAGCACAAGAAAATCCCCTTGTAGATAAGCCATTTCCTTCACAAAAATTAGATGCTGCCAACTTCTGTCCTTACCTACAGGATATCAAAGATCTTTCCTCCGTCAGTATTCTCATTCCTGAGAATATACAAAGATTTGGTGTGATCAGCTAAGAACATTAACTACTCTAACATTAACATAACTACTACATTCACAATAAAAGCATTGTGACACTGTGGTACAAATGACAGAACAAAATCTTGTGATGCATAGACAGCTTTTCATTTCCTAATAGCATATCAGACCTTGAATTTCAGTGCAGAAGAGGTGAAGTCTATTATTCTACACTCTCTCCTGACCTTATTGGATCTATCTGAAAAGGAGATCACATCATATTTTTCCATCAGTATTTGCTCCTGAAAGTTAGTCTGAACTAAACTGAAGGATCAGCTCTCTCGAAAGTGCACTTTTCAGAGCATGCAGCAGCAGGAAAGATTAGCATGAAGGAGCAAGATTGCTCTGATTGGAGAAATTGGTGTTTCAGCTGCTGCTGTTTTTTTGGAGTATTGGAATGAATTAAAACAAATGACGCTGACATTAAATAGGTATTAAGAAAAAGTAGCAAAGACTGGGAAAGTAGAGCTGTGTGCAAAATGAAGAGGTCTTTTATTAATGTGCCATGGTTTATAATTTCATAGCTGTTTGTTTCACTGATTGCGTAAAGTGAGACTTTTTGAGTCTGTAGGACACAGGAGAAATGTCCCAAGGTCAATGTGCAGATGGAAGACCATAGAATCTCAGGATTTGCTGGGTTTTTTTTCTACTTCAGGGCAGTACATCACTATCCAATACCTACAGCTTCCAGTGCACCAATCAGTAGATGCAACAACAGCCTCCAGTTTCCAGCTGCGCCAGCAGAAGCGGTTTGGATGGAAAAAGAAAAAAAACTGGTGAAGGAGAAAGACAAGATGATACAGGGAATTATTTCCTTCCACAGGGCTCTCCAAGGCCATGAGCATTAAATAGAATTTTCTAACTAATATATATTTCTGCCTTTATTAATCTGATTTAAACCAAAACAGATACACAAACTAGTGTTGCGTGTAAAACCCTTTTTCTCTTTGGAGTACATTCCGTGTGAGCGTTTTCCAGAAAATACTGATAAAATAAAAGCATCCTCAGGGAACCATATACCATTTCTCCAGTTGCTCATTATAGAGCTTGCTCTAACTGTTCATCATATTGAATTTCACATCCCAGGTGCTGATGAGGACAGAAACATTTTTACCAAAAACCAACTGGTTTTACCATTGTGGAACATTTTGGGAGACTTGTGAGGTAAAGACAGAACTAGATACAAGTAGGCTGAAAGGTGTTATATGAAAATATTCAGGGCATAAATAGTTAATTGGGTAGGGGAGAGGTGCTGTTCTTGGGCATTCTTGCTTATAATCTTTCATTTACATAGTGAAATAATCTCAAAATAGGGATTATCATAATGTCTGAATGCCTAATTGAAAGAAGGTGCTGCAGTTAACTCAGGAGCTGCTTAATTTCAAACCCCTTATCATCCCTAAATGTGAATCCACATTTAAACATGGCGGAAAAATACATGGTGTATTCAGGAACAAACAAAGGTATTGTCTGACATAAGGAGCTTATGTAAATGTAGGATGGCAGAGCTCCTTTTTCAGTAAACCTTTCAAATACCTCCATAAATCATGAAGAACAACAAAAAAAAATCCTTCTTTTAAGGAGGTTTGCAACGGGATTTCACCTGTCCAGAACTGATGAGGGACAGCACTGTTCAGGGGGAAAAAAAGAGCTTGTCTGGCATCTTCCTAAGCAGTAAATTGCAAATAAATAACATTTTTTGTGTCCATGTGCTTATGTGAGAAGGCTTCCATTATGTATCCACTGACAATTCACTAATTTTAAAACAGAGGTGACATTATGCAGGGATGGATGCACCTGCAGTAGTGTTTTTCATCCTTCCAGTCCCCCTTTATGAGCCAGTAGATTTATTTTTGCTTTTAAAGGCACAGAGTATATTTTAAAAAATTAAATATAATTAAAAGGTGATTGTACTACAGGGGCTTGAAAAGGCAGTGGATAAAATACAGGCTCAGAAACCTTGGATATTTATGTTTTACCCAGTGCAGTCACCGTCCTGCTGTATAATCTCAGCAAACTACTTCACCTCCTTCTTTCTCTCTTGCTATTCTTACCTTTTAGTTTTCCATTTAGACTGGAAGTCCTTTTGAGAAGGAACTATCTCCTAACTACACATCTATAGAGTCCTTTAATTCACAGTGTTCTGCTCTCAGTTGTTCTTGGAAGAGCAACAATTATAATTACACGAAGGCAGGATGCATGTGGGTGCAACATTACTTTGTTCAGGCTAATCAGCTCAATTCTATCAGTGGAATCTCTCTCAATTATAGGAGAATCCATGTGTGCGACCGCGACAGCAGAGATCAATCCTAATTATTCCCCACTGCCTGCACAATTCTCCTCTGCAAATAGAGGAGAAGGGACATGAGGTGTTCCCAACACCGGTGGGGGTCGTTGCAAACTCCTTCTTGGAGGAACCTGTTACTGTCCTATCAGGAAATGCCTATGCTACGCCAAGCAAGAATCTAAGAAATATTTATGTCAGCAATATTAACAAAATGGCTGCTTCAAGGAGAAAAACAGTTATAAACTGTCATTATAACAGGCCCTTTCTAGAGAGAGCAGTGTGACAACCTGCCTTCCTTCCACAGGATGTTCTAAGAAACTAATTCAATAACTTATCTAAGAAAAAAGTAGAGAGCGCCGTATATTTTATGCCAGGTGAAAACTTCATAAAATAGTTTTCTTGTCCTAATGCAGTGCAAAATTTTCTGTTCTTGGTAAATCCTCTTTATCCTGCTGTAGGCTCACAAATCTGTCTTAAACTAAAATTCTGCCTATGGAATGACACCCACCACCACTCACGAGGCACGCAGCAGGAGGGGTGGGCAAGCACAGTGTTGGAGAGGGCAGGAATAGAAGCAGGCACCAAAATTTGCCCCCAGATCAACTGTCTGAGCTATTGGCTCACTCTACAGCCACCTTTAGGCTGCCCAGAGATGAACTGGGAGCTGATTTCTTCCCAACAGCACCAATGACAGGCAGAGGCAATTTTACAGCTGCTCTAAGTACCTCTTGAGCATCCCTGACAATCAAGCTTCATGTCTATGAGTACTATTACAAAATGAAAGAGTGAGTGGGTTGCAGTGTTTCATTTAATCATCTTTATTTTTATATTAGACTCCTGAATATGCTCCTTCATACACATAAGTCGATTTGAGTTACAAAAGATATTGAGCACTGTCTACCCAAGACAGTTACAAAATGGGAATGAGGGCAGACAGCCCGTGCTCACGGCTGTGGTGCCATTTATTCAGGTTGCACCTCAGCATATAAACCTTCTTTTATTTTTATCCACTGAGATCCGAGCGCCCGCATCTTGAAATGTCTGCTATAAAGCCACATGGCAGCCACACAGGAATTAGGAAGCTGTAGTGTCTCCAAACATAATTTTTGTCCGCAGTGTTTGCACACATCAGAAACAAATAAAATTATTCAGCAGAGTTGAAAAGTCGGGATGAGACAGGGTAGCAAACCAAAACCCTCCTGTAGCACAACATCCTCCCTTTATGTGATGCAAAGACAGAATGCTGCATCTTCCTGGCACGAATTGCACCTCCAGAGCTTACACCCATACATCAGAGAATACAGAAAGAAATAGAAGACAAAATTGGAGGAGACAATCAGCAAGATTTTATTTTCAACTTACAGCCAGAAGATCAAAAGGTCAACTTCAAGTTTCCAGCTCTTCTTGTAGTAACGACAGGCTGAATTATGCCGCTCTTCTCCAGGGCTGGACTTGGAAACTAGATGCTTTCTTTGTTATAATTTGACCTTGCAATGATCTGCCACAATAGGGATTATGGTGTTGTCAAAAGATTATTCTGCACCTGTTTCCATGACATTTGTCCCTCGCAGGGGAAGTGTAAATACTGGTGACATCTACCCTCGGCAATGACTTGCCAATCCTGTTGAGACATAGCTGGAAAGCAAATAGAAAGAAGGAGGAAAAAGGTAATGAAGAAATTAGAAAAGAAGCAGAAAATGGAAGGCAGTCTAACTTTTACCCCCATCAGCCACTCGTCACAGCAAAGCGAAAGAAAAAAGATGCACAGGTAACATCCATACAACTCCGTAAAGAGAAAAACTTGTTGGAAACCTACACAGGGAAAACATACACACCCAGTCATTTATGCTAAAGTCATATTAAAAACTGCATGTCTCTCTAAAATATTGGGAAACCCTGGAAAAAACATATCTGACATAAAGGATTGCTCAGCTTGAACTGGCTGACAATATCCATGGGAAAAAAAGACAGATGAAAACCAGGCTACTGCAGGTGGATGCTCTGACTCAAGTTAGACATTTCTTAGCAGGAGAGAAATATAATAACTTTGGAAAGAAAATTATATAAAGTTTGAAAGCATCCTCTACAGAATGAGTGAAAGATTGTTATTAAGAACACAGAAAACAAAGCTTGATGCAAGCTTGAAAACCCAGTTTTCAAGAGTTGCAAAGGTCTCCCGCTGGTCTCTGTTAACCTTCCACTAATCACAAATGGGATAAAAGGGCCCAATAAAGTTATTACCTTCTACTGTTTTTAAAACCTGTATTTACATACAGACAAGCTATCCCTGGCTCATGGTCCCATGAAATATCATGGTTCCCTCATCCCTTGGCTGCTGATGGAAAATGAGAAACTAACTTTGCAGGGTTGTTATAAAAATCTCATTCTGTCTCAGTGTATATCTATCTATCTATCTATCTATCTATCTATCTATCTATCTATCTATCTATCTCAGTGGTATATGCTGCCTTTGGTATAGATCACATCTGTGCCTCTCAGAAAAGGAGCTTTCCTATGAAAAAAAAAAAAAGAAAAGATGGTTTTATCACTGTATAGCAGTCTGCTACAAACAAATCTCTAGCTTGAAAATCTAAGATGGACAGTTTTCTTTTAAATAACCTTGCCTGTTTTAATCCCATCTTTTAAAACAGCAATATGAAAACAGATAAATCTGAGTTTTGTAGCTATGTGACACCAAAATCTCTTTGATTTCAGCGGGACCATAAACACATCAGTGCCCAAAATTCCTGCTTCCTTAAAGACAGGTTGAGATTTAATTTACAAAAACACATGCTATTTTTAAAATATTCACCAGTTTTTCATCTTCATTCATTCCAATGCACATATTTAAACAGTTTCTAGTATTTCAGTTTTCTTGGCCAAGCAGAAATATTTATTATATTTGTTAAAGTTTATATTACCCTGTAGCAAAGCAATTTATCATTACTATACATGGCTGACTTTCTTGATTATTAAAATACTGTTAAAGTGAAAACTGTTCAGCTCACACCACATTTCTCTCTAATTTATTCTTGTTGTTTGACTTCAAGTGGAATATGACTGCAAAATAACATATCTGATCTAGAAATTGAGACATGGGATGAGTAAACAGAAAAGCGAGGAGCAGTGTCCTGTTGAGATGGCTGAGTGTGTATTGATATTTTGTACAGATATGGTCTAGGGCCCCAGACTGTCATCGAGGACCATATCCCCTTAAACTGAGGGATGGCAAGGACTGAGGAATTCCCAGCAGGGAATCCCCCTTCAGTAAATACCCAATAGAGACTTTTCCTTTGCTACCTGTTGTCACAGCCACCCACTCGAGTGACATTGCCTGCTGACAAGTTGGGTTGCGTCCTTGGGAAACTACACTGGTCTGATAGAAAAAAAGTGTACATACTACTTTTTAAGTGCTAAAATCATTGCAGAAAGCACCTCCCATGCTTTACTGAAGTCACCACTCCGTGGATCCTTCTGAAGAAGTACACATATTGCCATCTACGTTTGCGTTCAATCTGTTCCTGTGTCTGTATCTTAGGATGTATGTAAATGTACAAATGTGTTGAGGAGAAAGGTTTAGTGCTGTTCATAGCAAGTCATGGTGCTAAGAGGACTGCCTTGATAAGCAGCAGCATCTGAAATGCTCTGGAAGCCCATCAGGGATGCAGAAATACAAGCTTAAAAAAGCAGTTTTGACAAATTAATGATTAAGTAAGGGACATGATAAGAAGGCCAACAAAACCAGCAAAAGGGACGAGTCTGGAAGACTACACTGGAGTCCTTGGAGTTCAACTGGTGTTGGACTACTTGAGGATCTGCTGCACTGTACAAGGCTCAAGGGACTGAAGCTACTTCCCAGGATTACAAACTGACTATCAGTTTGCATCAAGTTCTTACAGACATATCAAAGAAGGTGAACATCACTCATCCTGAGCTGGGCACGGCTAATGGAAAATATAAGGCATTTTCTTAACTATCATTATCTTGCCTGATCCGACAGGTAATCACAGCCTGAAAATATTACTTCTGAGTTCTTTTCTGATCAGAATGGCATGAGATTTGGTAAATGAATGAACTTCTACTCATGGCCCTAAGGACAAGAATGAGGGACTTTCTGTTCTAGTAGAACCAGCTGGTATTTTATACTGTCCACTCCTACACTATAGGAAACTTTCCATAACAAGTGTGCATATAAGGTTTGCTTATTAGAAGTTTGCTTATTAGAACTCTGTGTAGCTTTTTTGTAAGAGCTGGTTTCTATCACCATGCCTATTATCAAAATCCTGGCTTTTGCACAGTGTTCCTCATTGGAGGCTCTGGCAACGTAAGTAAATGTTATCCACGTTTTACAAAGGTTTACTTTGGGATGCAGGGAAGCAAAACAATTTGCTCTAAGTTAGCCTGGTTACTGCACAGGCAGGAGAACCAGTACCAGTGAAAGAGCAAAGCAGTGAGAGAGCTGGGAACTGAGACCAAATTACCCGAGATACAGCCTCCTACCCACTGGACCATGTGAGATCTTCACAGAAGAAAAGCTGAGACCAAGAAGCCCAACCACAACATGTGGCTAAGACACGTGAATGCAGGATGACCTGCGTCACCAACTGCATGTTCAAGCAGCTCAAGCTGCTCAGCCAGCTCCAAAATCTGCAGAGAAAAGAACACACAGTCTGCTATTAGCAAGAACAAAACTATTCCACTATGCAATAAGGTTTTTTGTTTTTTTCCCCTGTCTCTTCTGGCTAAGGATAGATTTATGTCCAGAAGCATAAAGGTCCAAAAAGCCCTGCCCTCTCTTCACAAGGAATTTGGGAATTTGCAGTGATATTAAGTTATTCTGACAGTGTTTGGGGTCGGTTAGAAACGGCCCATGGGAAAAGTTAACCAGGGAGCAGGGAGCAATCCAGAGCTGCTGCTCTTCTCACTGTTCCACTGCAAACACACTGCAACCATGAAGGGTGCCTTTATTTCTTCCCCACTAAATCTGGAAAAGGTTCTGGAGGAAGCAGAGTCATTTTTAACACTACCATGGGAAGGACTTCAAGTTTTAAGTGTATCAAGAGGAAAAGTAGATAAATATTCTAGATCTTTTTGCAAATCAAATATAAATGTTTTGTTAGGTTCAGATATTCCCACTGAATGTACTAGAAATGGCAGAATTTTTGTATTGGTTAAAATACATCCTTTCTGCAACTCCTTACAGACTGCATGGCTGTGTTCTAGCTAGAATTTTGCATACCAGATTTCCAACTAACAATGATTATTTATGGCTGAATTGCCAACTTCTGTATGTGAGGAACAACGATGGCAATGCTGACAGAAAACAGCCCATAAAAGCTACATCAGATTTTGCTGTAAGTTTTGTGCTCCTGTTTTTTTTTTTTAAGCCTAACGCCTCCTTCAGTCTTTTTGAGAATCTTGTAAAATCAAAACGTAACAAAATTCAAATGCTTGTAGGCAGATAAATGCACTGAGCTCATTGCATCTGTGCTTTTCATTCACTGGCAGTTACATTTTTCTTTATCGTTTGCTGTCTTTGTAATGATAATCCACATCATTTTAGAGCTGTCGTAAGATGAGATTTTCAACAAAACATTTATTTCTCAATCTGAATTAACCATGTTTTAGGTAACATTTCTGCATCCTTTTTTTTCTGAAATTGAAACTCAGATCAAGTCAAAGACTGTTCTCTGTTGGTGACAAACAATTGCATGAATCAGAGTATATGATTTACTTCTTAATGAGTTGATTTTTTTTTTTCTATTTCTTCCTCTGCGTTATCTTACAATGCAGAAGATAGTAATTTAGTTTGCTATACAGAAAATCCCCTCCAGTAAAAAATACACTCTTCTGAAGCTGTAGTGACCAAGAGCAAATAAAGTTCAGTTCTTTGGGGTGATATCAAAACAATGCCTGATAGTAACAAAGCCAGCTGCTTTGATTTATATTGCCTTCCTCCAGCAATACAAGCCAGCATTCTGCCTGCCCTTTTCACTGCAGTTGCACATTAAGCTGAATGCTTTAGAGATTTTCTACAACAACTCCCAGATCTCTTTCCTAATCAGTATTCGACACATCTTTCCTTTTAGCAGATGCGCTATTTTTCCCCTTTGTTCCAAGATTCATTGTTCTCCATTAACTGCAGTTGCCATTTATTAGTCCAGATGCAGAAATGATCCAACGACCCTTTACGAGTCGATGTGTTTATACCCACCCACACGTCTGTGCGCCAGCACCCAATAGGCCCTTGGATCATCATATATTCAAATATATGCACTGAAACTATAGGCTGTTTATGTGAGATTTATGACGTCTCTCCAATATGCATGTGATAATGAAATGTCATTTTGAAGTGAAGCAGCTTCAAAGATAGTTTCTGAAGATGTGTTCTTCTGGGCTTTGGGAATAACCTAAAAATACATAGATGCAGATCCTCAGCTGGTGAAAAGCCTTGTTAGAATTAATGCTGCTATGTTGATTTACACCAGGTAAGAGTGTGATCAATTAAATCTGTGCTGTGAAGTATATAATCTTTTAATGAAAATTTAAATGTAATCATGCTAGGCCACAATATTCATTTTGGAGAGAATAAGGAGAAAAAAAATAAGTATGAAAACACTAGGTGAAGCCATTCTTGAAATACAGACAAATTGGTAGGAAATGGAGTGTGTAATGCTTAAATATTCAAACTACTGATAATATAAACAGGTGGCAACCATATAATATAAAGTACATTAACTTGGAATTCTGTAGACACTTGGAAGATAGGAAAATAGGATTTCACATCGCATTAGTTCACTGGTCCATGAAATCCTATATCCTTCTTTCAACATTGGCGAGTAGATAATTCTTCACTGGAAGACAATCCTGCCCCTCATAATGCATCTCAGAAATACAAAATGCTTTAAGACAGAAGAAGCAGGAAAATAAAGGGCAAGGCAGTCATCAAAAAACTTGGAAAAAGTCAAAATATAAGAGCTTTAATAAAGAGAAGAGATTAATTGTCTTAAAACCAAGCTCAGTTGGGTATTGGATAGCTAGAAGTATGCAGTGCTTTCTACCCTCAGGTTACTAACAGCTCATCTCCCCCACCAACACTGCCTAAAATTTATGATCACAGTGCCCTTTGTGAATAAAGATGTTTCCACTTCATAAAATCAATGGTATTATTAGTACTCACTCTTCTGCTTCTCCAACCGGGTCAGCAAGGATGGCAACACAGTGAACCTCCCTTTGTGACAGTCCCTCCAAAACAGCACTGAGAGTCATTATTAAGGAATGGTTGGGCAGCTAATACCAAAGTCAGTGAAATATTGTCTGAGCCACCATATAAATAAGACTGAGTTTAAATTAAATTAAATACTGTGGGGTATTCTGACAGCTAATACTTGCAGTTGCCAGCAGGGTGTGGAAAAAAAACCAAACCCAAACACAGCTACAGTTTAGAGTTAGGGAAGCCACAACCATCATCTTTATGCTGGTGACATCAATACCCAGCTCAGAAGCCCTGACCTCGGGTACCAGTAATGGTCGTGCCCAGACTAGCAGCAACGTGTCTCAGTGAACATTATCAAAGGTGATTATGAAGAAGAACAGGAGTCAACGTGACCTGGTGTGAAATCAGCCCATCAAGTAAGACCACTCCCAGAATCAGAGAAAAAACAAACAGGAAACTCTTGCCAAGTCAGATGTGAAAAGCAGCCCAAATCAAATGTTACCTATTAGGAAACTCTTTCCATTCCCTCATTTCCAAAATCTACCTGTCCATTTTCTGTCCTGAATGGGTTTCCTTTTTGCCAGTTCTCTCAGGGCACTGACAAACATCTTTGCAAACATCTTTCCAGGCTTAGATGAATTACAGAAAGAGCAGCAGCTCCTGCTTCACTAAGTGCGTTCCTCGGGGTCCTGCCCTGGGGGAACATGCAAGGAGAGGAAAGGTTAGAGAACTGAACCCTGCAAGGAATTAATACAAGCCTTTAGAAAACCCATCAACTTCTTTCTATAACAACCAGGAATGACGAGAAAGAGGAGAAGGGAAAAGGACAAAGGGCTACAGTAGCCCTATCCAGGGCTACTGACGTTCTGCTTTCTAATGAACGTTGAGGCAGGCCCAGGAAAACATTTCTTTAGCTTTTTTGTCCCTTACTACCCTCTTTGAGGTAATTATATTTCAACTCTTAGCCAGTAAGAGACATAGCACTGACAACATTGTTAAGTTTAAGATGTGCGCAGTTTCGGGGGTGCGAGAGCGTGTCTCTAGAGACAATCAGTACTGAAGGGTAGCAGAGGGCAAAGTTACCATGATGGTGGGAGAAGGCTGTATATCATATATATAAAAGGAGTTACCATTACACTCATGACTCCCAAGGGTTTTGCTTGCTTCAGACTTTTCAGAAAAATTTCTCTTAGGATTTTAATACAATTCTCAAAAGTCTTAATGTCTTAATTCTTCTCGATTCCCTGGGCTGCAGCTGCAGCCTGAGACACCCCCAGGCATTCACTTGGTCTTCTCTTCCTCTCCTCTTGGCCACCTTCCCACTCGGCAAGTGTGCTCAGTCATCACCCAGCTCAACGAGAAGGCTCTATCTCTTCTCCATATGTATGGGCAGTCAAAAGACGTAGGTCACAATGGGAACCCCTGACTCGCAGTGCACACATGTGCTTGTCAGGTGGCATCAGGGATGCATCGATTCAGCTGCAAGTGAGCAATGGCACTCACTGACCCAGTGAAACCTTTCCTGATCCCTCAGGGGTTCTGTTGGCATTTAGAAATCCCCTCGAGCAGGGCAGGAATGTTCCCTCTCTCTGTCTGGTCTGTTTTCTACTTTATTTTTGTAAAAAAAAAACAAAAAAAAAACCCCAAAAAACTCAAACAACAACCCACCCCCCCAAAAAAAAAAGAAAACTGAAACAAAACACCAAATAAACAAAAAACCTAAGGTGCCCTTGAAGTTTAAGATAGACTCTTGATTGTATCTGATCCTGGCTTGAGCTTTGCAGAGGAAGAAAACGAAGAACTGCATTTCTTCTGCTTTCAAAAGGTGTGGAGCAACCCACTTGCTCTGTAACAGCCCAGGAAAGAAAAAATATGGATAAATACATTCATCTGTTACAAAGACTTAAGGTTGTCATTTATTATTTTATTATTATACTATTATTTCCACATGGAACCATGCGGAAAGAGAATACTCTGCAACACAGCTTGCACTAATCTCCAGGGAGTTGCAATAAGTGGCATCATCAGGAATGTTCAAATAATGTCATTTATTCTCATGAGTCCATGACAGCCCACACCCAGTATCCTGAGCAGTGAGGTTATGGATGGGGCTGTGTCAGGTTATCCCAAGGAACTGAGTATACAGAATACGTCACCTCTGTCTTCATCACTTTTTAAAACCTGTTTGTACTGAGAAGTCACGGAGCCGTGTCAAAGGAGGGCAGAAGGGGGCAGACACCCCACAGCAGCTCTTCCACTGCCTGCCACCACCCTGCCCCACAGTTTTGGCTTTCTCCCCTCTTTGAGAGGTGACAGAGAGAAAACCCGCACAACAGCCAAAGGAAGCATCTCGATAACCAACACAAAATTATGTCTTTGTACATCACAACACCATTTTCCTGCCAGACCTCTGTACGAATCCTATTAAACACCATGGCCATTTCTTTCCTTTGTTCCCAAATGATTATTTCAGTAACAAACACCAATAAAATGACAATTTACAGTGAAGCAGTTTCAGAACTGTAAACCATTTCAAAAACCTGGATGAAGGCAGAAGCTAATGATGCAGTAGATTTACTAAGCCAGATCTAAGCATATGAGGGTGATAGGAAAAAATATACTGTCTGATACTTTTTTTAATACACTTTGGGTAAAAGCAGTACACAAAATAACATAATTTAATATATTAAATGATCTATCTTGCCATGTTATGGCTTCATTTGATATGATCTATTACTTTACAGCACACTGTTATGCATATATAAAAAACCTAGCTTGTAATAAATCATCACAGCATCTATTTACTTTGCAGTATTTATTTACTTTCACATTTAACCTATGCCAACATGAGTCCGTTTAGAAAAAAACAGGTCCATTTCCTCATCTTTGTGAGCTCTTTGTAGGCACGAACAACAAGACCTTGTGGTATCTCTCCTGGAGAGCAAATATTTGAACCGTTAGACCTGAAGTCTTACAAGAATCTTGATCCATCTCTGAGGAGGATGAACAAGTCAAATGCTACATCTACCAGGAAGGGAACAGAATCCCTGGAACACAGTCCTAATTCCCTCTTGTGTTTTGGAAAGTATCTTCCATAAAACTTGCTCTACCCTTCAAATATCTACTTAATAAGAGCTCAAACCTAAAGCTTACTCATGATCTCTGTGCCATTCCTATAGAGTGATGTTGCCAAGAGCAGATGGGTTTTCCAAGGTGAATATTACTCGTTCACACATTGTAGCGAAGGGGTTGATCCTGGGAAGCACAGTTGGGCAGGCATAGTTTAAAGGGGATCTGGAGATGCTCTAAAAAAATATACATCCCACAGAAATGCAATAATAGGGCAGGTGTAAATCACTTCCTAATTCTTGTAGCAACAAGCTGTTCTTCAATTCAGGTGCAGACACAAGCGTGGCTCCAGCTCAAGGCTGAAATCTCTTGCATTTGTCCGACTGGAATTCTTAAACAGCTTCCCCCCTCCCATTGCAAATGACATCTTTTGATATGTGCTATCACATTTTTTCATACAAATTCCACTGAAACAGAAGAACAGCATAACAAAACACCAAATTATTCCTGTTAGATTCAACAACTAAAATTAAAGAGGGGTTTTTTTTCCTACTTGATCATAATTGTAATATTTCAGATTCCTTCTGCAAAGAACAGAATTTAATGGCTGTTATGGATTTTTCACCCCCTTAGAGAATTTCTACAAAATTCAATTATTTTTGGAGACTGCTTGAGTTTATATCTCACGGTGATGATGAATTACCTATTGTACTGGCCGACTTAAAAACAATAGACAAAAATCAATTTTTTGACAAAAGGAAAGACACAGAGAATCCAGGATTGGCAGAGGCTCCCTCTGCCCTGAGTTTAAAAATGAGATCATTTCACTCTGCCTTTTAAACCACTTTCTGTAGCAGCATCTGATTACATTTCAGCTGTTTAGGTTTCCTATAGAGATTGACTTTGCCAACAAGATGATTTGCTATCAAGAAATTGTAATTAACTTAATGAACTCTGTCTTTTAAACAGTTGGAGATTTTAGAGCTAAGAGTAATGATTATCACAAGTATCAAAGAGTTTTGTTTTAAACATACATATTCAGTGCCAGAAATAAGCAATGTGAATGTTAACATTTTCATGCTCAGATGTGACAGTGGTACTTAGGATTTCTGACTGTCTAAAGTAAGAATAATATTATGCATCAAATAATAGTGTTAGAAATAGCAATAAATAAAACAGTGAAAATGGAATCTAAGTAATGCCTCTTATAACCAAGAATTTTACAGCTCAAATCTGCTAATAAAAGGAAAACAGTGCACCAGACCAGAGCAAGCATCCTTCTGTGAAGCCCTGAGATATAGTTTGAAGCCAACTTTTCATTCTGTCCATGGATCTATGAACTGATTATATCACACACTTTGGGCTGAGTAGCGTATAAATTGTCAGGAAAAAAAATATAGGTAGCCTGAAGCTACCGATAAACATTTTTGCTGCCAAATGCTCTGGCTTTGTGAACCAGCTGATCTTCCCCCTTTAACAGTATTTTCATATTAATCGCATGCTAATCAAATTAAAAAGTATTGCGCTGGTAAAACCTAAGTTTGTGTAGTGCTGTGATTTTACACAGCAAACTCCCAAGCTGTTCTCATCCCCAGACGATCAGATGTTATGGTTTGGAGGTTCTCTGCCATGAACTTCTTTGCAGCCTTGAAAAAAAACCAAGGCAGTTCATGGAGGGAGACACTGAGCAGCAACCATGAAAATACTGCCGTAAGAAAGATGTGCAGTGGGCTCTCCCTCCAAGAAAGGCTGATAATATTGTCCACAAGACCCCGAGATCTTTGTCTCTGAACTTCATTACGAGGAACACTGGCTTTGAACATGATTTCCTATACGATATTGCCAGTACAAAAGGAATGGCATAAATATTTATTAATTATCTTCTTGAGAAAGTGGCCATTGTACCTTTTTCCCACTGATGGGAAGACACATCCGTATTAGCTGGACGTATAATATATCCTGCCTTAGAAATATGTTGTACAGGACCACTCCAGCAGTATAGCCCATGTACCTCCCCATTGCTCTGAGGCAGGGATGACCCTCGTTGCCTACCTGGGGGTCACCTTTCCACCGAGGAAAAAAAAACAAACCAAAAAATCCAAGGAAGAGTGAATGATGTATCTCTGAGCTCAAAGTAAGGCGTGCATGGAGTGCATTGAAATTACAGTGCCAGCTTGCCAATTTTAATGGGTGACCTCATCTCAGGCACTTTGAAAAGGCTGGTTTTGAAAGGCAATCAACATTTCCTGAGAAAAATCAGTTTCCTGGCAAGGGGTTCATGCTGAGTGTCTCTCAAGAAAGAGCTACCTTGCATGGCTTAGGTGAAGAGAGGTGTCAAAAAATGTGTGGGTTGTTGTTTTGGTTTTTTTTCACTTGAGGATGTCAGCATTTATTACTTTTCTGGTTTGGGATTTTTTTGTTATTATTGCTAAGATATTTCAGTCCAGGAAAAATGGCATTTTTTTTTTTTTTTTGAATGTCACTCCACAGATCTCCTGCCAAAAGACACATACAATTATATTGCCACTGAGAAACAAGAAAGTTAAATCTTGAAGCTCTTGCTCACTTGAGTAATCTCACCAAATCAAAACACTGGGATCAAGCTCCTAATTACATATCTCTGAAAGGCATTATGTTATAATGCTCCCGAACATCTCCACTGAGGACCCTCCATGACCCTCTCATGTTATAAGAGCTTTGCAATAACTCATGAAAACACTAGAGCTCTGCAGATGAGCTATGCAGAGCACAGGGTTTCCATTTTCTTCCTTCCTGCAGAGGTGAACTAAGAACTACCGCTGAGGGTCACTGTGCAGTGACCACGTTACTCTCCATATATTTATAGGAGAAACTTCCCCCAGTGGTTTTCACACCAGTGAGTTACAAAAGGGAATCACCCAGCAATTTCTGAACTCGCCAACGAAAGTTTTCTCACTGTCTGTAGCTGCTGCAGGATCAGGATCAGAACGTAAATCGTAGGCTAAATCATGTGTGTGAATTCATGAAATTTAGGTGATGATATTAATTCATCATTTCTATGAAAGGGCTGTCTAAGCTATAGCTTATGGCTTTATAAAACTATCCTAAAACACCTTCCTAGCAGAGATATGGTTTCTCCCAGCAAAAAAAGCTGCAGGTTAGGTAGCTTTAGCTGCCCAAATTAACTAAGTGTCATGAAAGAACAAATGCATCCACATGAAGGGTCTTGCCAGCACAAGCATGTAGGTCTATACATGTCCGCATGTACTTAATGACATACCCAATCTCCAGCTTCCTTGGGACTTCTGTGGTACACAAAAATAAAGGTTGCAAGACTATGACTGCAATAATTCCCCACCTCTGGAACAGTTTGGACCACAGAAGCACTAATGTTAAAATAAAAACACAAAAACATACAGCATAGTAGTAAGGGGAATCTACATCAGTCCTTGTTAAATCAACAGTGGCAGCAGAGCTCCCCTTCATAACACAACAGAAGCAAAGGGAAAGGCAGTACTATGGGTAGGAAAGGCAAAGAAAAAGTGAATCAGCTGTCACAGAGCAGAGGAAGAGAAAAGAGGTAGAAAACAGCAAACATTCCCAAAAAAAGCCACTCGTAAATAAAAGCACCACCACATGTGAAGAGTTTTGTCTCAGCAGTAGAGACAGAGTGAATACCTAGTGGTTCCGTAGGGCGTCAAGACATCACCCGGTGCCCACAGGTTCATTCAAACCTAAACTCGACTGCTACATGGTCACAGCTCAGTTCTGAAATACCCAACATCTAGAGGCTTAGTCTGGACACAGGCAACATCATTTGTTTTTTGCAGTCCTCTTCTTAAAAAAAGCAACCCTGGCAACACAACAATAAACCAAACAATCATGAGTTGGACAAAATAAATATTTTCTCTATTGTGCTTTAAAGCACGCACGCACACACAGGTGCCCGCACACAGGCACGTTATTTGGGGGAATGAAGACAAATTCTGTCACCACAACGTGCAGCCAGCTGACAATATTTTCTGACAAGTACCCTGAGGGCAGAAATCAGTTACAGCGGCTGGGCAAGCTTTCCCTGCTATTACTCACCTATGCTGATAAGCCCTCCTGCCAGCAGCAGGATACAGCTAGTCCTGGGCGTATTCACGCAACATATTTCAGCTGCTTTCATTTCTGTGAAATTCTAACTGCAAATGCCATGGCTCAGTTGCCTTCTGTAAAGCTTTCTAAAAACCAGGACTCCTTTCGACGATCACCCTGCTTCTGGTCTAGAGCTGTTATGAAGTGCATCTCCTTCTTTGCCTTTTCCTAAAACACAATTACTGAGAAAACGATAGGTTAAGATATAATTTATGTGGGCAAGCAAACGTATTGCAATGTAGCTACATAATGAGACAGGCTCAGCACCTCCGTGTGCTGAAATAGGAAAGATCAAGAGTTATTACGTTCAAGAGGAGGAGGACAACGTTGTCACCATTCAGCATCATTCCCCTACATTGCCAGGGGCAGAAACATTTCCATACAGCTGGTAACATTAATTAAGGTTGCCTTTTAGGGAATTCCTTAAGGGATCCACACTATCCCCTAAGTTAAACACTGCATAAGCAGAAACATGCAAACAGAGCAGTTTTTAAATCAGTGAGGCAAAACATCATCCCACCTACGCCAAAAATAAGAGATAAGAGAGATGAAAGAGAAGGAACAAAGCCACAGAGAGGAGAAATATGAAAACCTTGTTCTTTTAGTTTCATATTTACAGTGCATAGCACCGCCTTTATAGGGCATAGAAATGCTCCAGCATCTGTCTACCTACCTGTTTCAGTTAAATCCTTGATGTTTCCATTAAGTGAGCCAGAGCATAATTCTGAAAATAACAGTAAAACAGGTATCAGTGAGGTCAGGGTTTGCCCTAAATACAGCATCCATCTAAGACAAATGATGGCTTTTGATGCTCCCACATTTCTGCAGCTCTCCATGTCTTCCTTCTTACTGTTTCTCACAGAGGTTTTGACGCTTCCTTACTTTTCAGTTTCTGATTGTACTCATCTAACTCTTTTTTAGCAAAAAATTTTGGCAGCCCAAGTCTGTAGCTAAAGAACTGCTCTCCTGACCTGCCATTTTGTACTTCCACAATAATAGCAGGGAGGGGGGAGATGGAGAAGGACACATGCCAGAGCGGGACTGATAAAATCAACTGCCTCCATTAGAGATGTTCCTCTAGTTTCCGAAAGCCTTCACCAAGTTCTAGCAAAACAAGTGTTGCAGACTGGTCGTGGGTAGGTGAGAGGGCTGGTGGGATGGAGACATCTGCATCACCTCAGGGCTACCTTGCGCACACTAGGGCAGAAAAGCATCCTCTGAATGTAAAGAAAGGGCAGTGGTCTACTGGGCTTTCCTCCAGTTTGTCCCCATTTCTTTCCCATTGTTGGAAGCTTGAATTTTCCATTGGCTTTGTAAACCAGCTCACCAGCTTCAGGAGATGCCTGCAGAGACTCATAAACAGTTAGCTGCAGCTGTCATTTTACACAAATGTTTCTCGCTGTGATGAACTGGAAATGCAATGTGTTCCTCATCAAAAATCATACTTAATTGCAGCTAATTCCAGCGCTACCAGAGGAAGTGTTTGCACATTTGCTTATCGCAGCCCCACTGGCTGACACTTGTACTGGTTTCCCGTTTATTTCCGACCCAGTTCAAAGCTGCCTGCCTTGAAATTCTCCACGGACCATTTCCAGTCATCTTCACAGATCTTGTGCCCATGCTAGGTTTCATTGAAGTCACTGGGAAAATTTCCATTGATTTTAATTGAACAGGCTGTTTAGCTTTTCTATTTCCCCTCTGGCAATGAAACATTCCAACCAAAAAATTCAAGACCATGTGACTGTGGGTTCCTTATTTCATGTCAAAACTTAAAATCAGCTCATGTCCACCCCAGGTTTTACCAAGATTTACAAATAGGAACCATTTTCTGTGTTTTCCTCTAGAAACATGCACCAGTTGTGTAATTTGTCTGAATGTGATGCTGCTCCAAATTATGCATTGAGATTTGCTTGAACAGGACTTTTGAAAACAAAAATTATTTTGCATCATATGTCAAATGGTCAAGCTAATTCTCAATTAGTTTGTCTGTTGCTTTATTTTTCCCTAGGAAAAATACCATAATTTCCACAGAATTACTGAAATGGCGGACCATACCATGTTTTGAAAAAAGATTTCAGGCCAGGCAAATTTATTCCTATCTATTGCATTACTGTTTTCCAAAGTGACAGGATATCTGAGCCCCCAGATTTGTTTGCTCTGCAAAGGAGAACTACAGAAAGATGCAAAGAGAGACATTTGTCATGGTTCCTCATCCTTTTTGAGCTGACTGGAAAGGAAAGAGCAGGATGGGGAGACAGCTGGAGAAGACCTGAGGTGGCAGTGGAGAAGGATGCTTGCTAACTCCCTAAAAAACTGTGCCCCAACACTAGGCATCTCCCAGGGCTGGCACTCCTTTCTCCAGTGTTTCCTCACTCTTGGGAAGGAAGATTCCTTATTCTTGTCAAATTCTATTAATATTTTACTTCCTGTGTTAACAAAGGTCTGACTCCACTCAAGAGCTGTGACGGAGCCTATTCAGGGTGGTTATTATGACTGCAGAAGCATGTGCCAACATTAAGATGCCTTCCACGGCAATGAAAAGAAATCCACAACAAAAGAAGTCCAGAAAGTTCAAGTCTACCTCAGGTTCACTGGTTTCCGCGCTATTCTTTCATGCTATTCATTTACTCACAATGAAGTACTGCAGAATTCAAGCACATTTTATCTATGCTTCTTTTGCTATACAGTGCAAGGTTGATTCAATGAAAAAAAAAAACCCACAAAAAAAACCCCAACCCCAAAGCAAACCACACACCCCCCCTCCTAAATAAACCCCCACCAAACAAAAAAGCCCCCATGAAAACAAAAATAAAACAAAACAGAAACTAAAAACCCAAAGCCAAGTTGATTCTTTCGGCCTCAAGTATCCTACCACAGAGACTACCCACACCAACAGCTAAGTGAAGTCACTCATTACCTCGATTGCTCACAAAACTAAATCCTACGCCATCAAGTTCCAAAGTTTTTATCTCTGACAGAGCAAAAAGCAACCGCCTCCTCCATGTTTGGCCAGGAAAAATGGGCATTACTTAATAATTCATATTCCCCTTCACCCAACACAATGTTTATTGCATGGATTCTGTTGTGAGATGAATAGGAAGGACCAGATTAAAAAACCTAGCCACCTGTAAACCAAACCAATGATTTTAATGAGAAGAAAATAAAGGCTAGCAATTGCATGGTGAAGTGCATCAAAAAGTTAATTGCTTATAGTCACATCCTTCTGAACTACTGGAGGGGACGATGAAGATAAGAGATAATAAAATGTCTTTTCAGGCAGCAGCAGTCCTAGTTCTTGGTTATTCTGCAATGGACATAAACAGGTAAAATGAGGAATATCCACAACTGCGTGGACTTAGCATTTAGAATGGGTTCCAAAATAGTGAGTTTGTTCTGTCTTTCATTTTCATCATCATTTACATCTATGCAAGTGAGAGCAGAGCAGCTATAAGCATTGCTATTCCCACTTGCAAGCTGTTCTTTAGGCAAGATACTCCAGTTCAGCCAAGCAGGGCCAATGTAGCTGCCAATCATGGCTTGATACCACTTTTCTGTTTCTAGTGGTCTCAGGACCAATATTAGCTCCATACTGCAGCGTACACCTCAAAACACATGCACAGGCAAACAGCAGAATGACAGCTTAATCCCTTTTCTGGTATGCTGCGTTTCATGATACACCCTGGGTTCCTCAGAAAACCAGTTAATCAAAGTTATGTCCTCTACCTTAGCATGAAGCCAAGTAACCCAACTATAGCCAAGGTCCTCGCCTGCCTACACACCAGATGTAGGATATGGGAAGTTGGGAGTAACAATCCAAAAGCATTCTTGTTTGCATGTGACTAAAGATATTTCAGGAAGCAATTCTGGAGGCATCAATCTTTAGACAGGCTCTATCCACAACAAACTCTTACAAACCCCATGCTTTCTGTGATCCATAGGGAAGAGGACAGTAGCTGAGAGTCACCTAAAGCAGAAGGAACTGTGGAAAATCTGGTCTCAAATACAAGTCCCAATTTCTTCTGAAAAATTATCTCCCTATAATCTCCAAAGAATGCTGTCCAGGCATTTTATAACCCTCTGAGAACAGCTACAGCCTCACCCCTACTGGTCTTCACCTTCCCAATAACCAGACCTCATCTGTCATCCAGTGAACGACATGAAGGTGTGCCCACTGACTCCTCAGCTCTCCAATGCCCTCTCCAAAAGAGAGGGATGCATTTCTTTCTGCTTTGTGTGTCCTTGGTAGGAGCAGCATTTAAATTAAAAAGGTAAAATATTGCGTGATGATACTCTGAAAGAATCAAGTTTGTCTTTCTGCTTTTAGGATTTGTCTGTAGAAGAAACATCCGTTTCACTGGTGATGTGAATCAGGATGCAGAAAGCGAACCACTAAAGAACATGCTATCCCATTCCTGATGGAATAATGGTTCATCTAGCCCCCTTTCATATTAAGGGAAGAAGTAATGATATTAATCTGATGAATCCTGGAATTACATGAGGTTCTCAAAGTCACATGGAGAAGCTCTGGTGAGACCTTTCTAACTTTCATTTCTTACTCATAACTGCGAAATGTCTTCACAAGTGCCGTAATGGGAACTTGGAAGAATGAGAAACTTGGGAATTTTAAAATGTAAGAAACATTCAAATATTGCAGATTAGTATTCCACACAGAGCCATAATTTTCGGTGTTGGCACTCATTTTAGCATTCCTTTTAAATTAGAGGCACAATAGGTAAGCTGGCAGCGTGCAGATGGTTTAAAGAGTTTTAAAACAACCTTATTCATAGTTCTAATTTTTTATAACAGAACCTATTTAGAACCCAATTTTTGTGCTTTTTGAAAGGTAACGGGATTTGTTCTGAAAACTAAATTCAGGAGGAAACCAGCAGGTAATTTGGATTAATGGGTTTGCATATTTTAAGTACAAATACTATGAGTTAATAATATCCCTTCAGATATTGAAACGTACCTTGAGATACAGACATCTAGCTGTGTAAGGAAGATTACAACAGAACAACACTGTAATCAACAGGCAACAGACACAGGAGAAATGTGCCACTTAAGAGAGGCCTGGAGTAGATCCGAGAGCACTGCTACACTTGAATAAATGCAGCTGGGGGTAGATGAAGGATGTAGGCACTTTCACTGCCGTGCCAGCCGCCAGAGGTAGACTCTAGAAGTAAAAGTGCATAAAGGTAATCAGGCATTTGGCAACATACATAAAAATACATCCACAGGTTAATGAAAGGGTTGTTTTAGAGTCAGCCATCAGCAAACACTAAACACAGCCCAAACTCATGCCACGCTCTGATTGCGAAAGATGTCCCTTTTGTTTGTAATTCTAGGTCCAGTTTCATCTTCAGAGGTTGACAGAAATCCAGAGAAATCAGTATAGAACTGACCTATTTTACAGTTTGATGGTCTCTAGGAGTGGAAGATCCACATTCCTCTTTCTTCTCTGCCTGACAAGGATCTAGCACACGTCAGAGGGAGTGTATTATCAGCCAGCTTGGGGATGTAAACTGTCAGAGGGAGCGTATTATCAGGCAGCTGGGTTTCCAGATTTCCCACATCCTGGTGAGCACCCTGAGCTGTGAATTAGCTCTCTTTCTGAATTTCTCCATTTTTCTGGCCTCAGAACCTGCAGCCTTCACTGTGACAATCACGAGCGTTAAGCACTGCTTGCTCTGAACAAGCTGTGAATGGAGCAGCGTTATAGGAAAAAAATATGATGGATGTTCCTCTTCATTCCTGAGCTCTGAGGATATATGTGAGTTCGTGCTTCTCCGAGCAAGGCAGTGGTTAAGGGGGTCTCATCGTGTCTCTCCATGTTCTTGTATGAAATAAAACTACTGCGGTTGCCACCTTGAAAGAAAACACCATAGCAGTGGCTTGTTGAGCTGGGCCACCAGAAGACCTGTTGCCCATCCAGCTCAGGTGGAGGACATCTGGCTTCCAGCTCCTTTGTGAGCAGCTCCAGACATATGCAGCACTAGAGCAGCTAGAGGCTGCAGAATTTTAATGTCAAGATAAGATGAAAGACATTTACTTCTTCCTCCGTCCCAGCTCCTTAAAAATGTCTCTCCCTTTCAGGCTGCTAAAGGTACAGGAGCCTCCCCAGTTAATAGACTTCCCCTTGTTAAGTAGGGGGAAAACACACAAAACCAACCCAAACAAACAAAAGCTTATCCTATTAGCTAGTTGTCAATTATCCTTGATGGGTAATTGTACCAGTGGCCAGAGGGAAATGCTGGCAGGTGTAATTACTGGCTTTTGTTTCCAGGGTTATAACCTCTGACTTGCAAGGCCTGTCTTCAGGTACAAAAAAGAGAGAAATCATTGAATAAATTATGATAAGCATCTGCCCTGCATAAGTAAGGAAGATTCCAACTGAAACTGGATAATTTTAATTGCAAAGTCATTTTAAATTCAGTGCTTCTCCACTCATAATGGGTGATGTCAACAAACATCCTCACAAAATATTGTCTCTTGTTAAAACTTACAGGTACCACCAGTACAGAATATTATAAAAAAAAACATTTACGTGGGAAAAAAATATTGCATGCTGAGTTGACAAGAATCTACTCGTGCTTATTACAAAAAGATACAGTGCAGTTTAAAACTGACAATCCATTACTAGAAATCCATCTTTTACTTAGGATGATAAACCAAGATTGAATTATAGATTTCACAGCAGCAATTCTTACACTCCGTGTTTAAATCCACACCTTCTGCTTTCCTAAAGCTTTTTTTAATCCATTCATTTGAAATAAATGGTCGTGCTCAGAAATTGCCTCAGTTCATGAACATTTTCATTGCAGGAAACGTAGCAGCACAATCCCTAAAATTGTGCATGGACCTTGCTTAAAGGAGCTCTCTCACAAAACCTAATTTTTAACATTTATTTATTTATGTTTAGTTTGATTTGTAAACAAGTACATACCCCAAGTACATGGTTGCATTTCCTGCATAACTGAAATTCAGAGTGTGCTCAGATGTAGTCACATTTTGGGCAGGGTTCTGGTTTCAGACCATTGCCATTTATACATGAATATTTAGTCACACGTGAAGTCCATCTAATCGACAGACTGCAACACACGTGAATAGGCCAAGTTTGTTATCCACGTTCTCCCACTAAATTAAACATTTCTGTCTTGTATGAACTCATTTAAAATTGAGATTTCCCTTCACTGTACTCTATTAAACATTATGCCCCACAGCTCAACCGCTGTAAATATGGGTCAGTTCCTTCAAACTGATTTTACCCCAGAAAGGGTAAAATCCCTTTCACCCCGGCAAGTGTCCAAATCCAGACTGCTGCTGCTTTCTGCTTCTTTCACTTTGATAATTCAGTTACCAATAAAAGCAGTTAAAACAGTCAAAAGCTTACTGGGCTGAGCAGTCTAGGCCAAATTTTGTGTCACTCTTCCTAAATAGCCATCCCCAGCTCGTGAACAGATGTGTGTGTGGGAGAGAAAGACTTCCTAACTCGCCCCCATAAATCTGAAAAAAGTTCAACATTCAAACTCCACCAAATGTTAATCAGTCCACCGCCTTTTGTTATTCTTATGAATGACTGTAGTCAGGCTATTTAAAGCAACTGATGCATTCAGTGGTTAATTGTAAGTGCCCATTGAGGGCACCTCAAATGAACCTCAGTCTCCCCTCAGTTCTCATCCCCCCTTCCCAGCAAAGGACTGGAAAGGCTTTAAGAGAGAACAAGAAGTTCATCTGCTAAGAAGTTCATCTACTGAGCCAACAGAATCCTTCAGAAATTATGGAAAAGGAAGGGCAGTCTTGGAGAAAAGAGGAAAAACACTACTTTAGTAGCTTTTTATTTATTACCCAAACCTGCCATAGCTCTGCAGTTACTTGTTCTCAGGCGTCCCCAAAGAGAAAACTGCTCAGACTTTGTCCCACTTCCACATGTCCCCTGTCCAGGCTGGTGAGGAAGGGCTCTGTGTGAGAAGGTTCGACTACACTATTAACGCCATGGTCAGCATCATTTTTACAAAGTTGGAAGAATTATTCTGTCTCTCAGATTTTTGCCCACCTCTTCAACTTCTCTGCTCCAGCTGGGACAGAAGTTGCATGCCATCATTCCGTAAGTGTTACTTCATATGCTAGAAAACCTCTGTTTCAGCCCACTACATAAATATTTAAGTGCCAGTCCTGCAAAGATTCATGAATGATTTCAACTTAAACAACCAGTCCCAATAATTTCAGTGGTTTTATTTGAAGAATATAAGAATGAGTACGGTCACGTATGTTTGTTGTGTAAGGCAATAACTGGCTCAGTGCATGTGTTCTGCATGAATGTAAGAAAAAAACCATCCTCTTGAAAGCCCACATGACAATCTGCAGGATATGAAAAGAAATTAAAAAGAAAACTACCTTCATGGAAAAGGCATGCATCATTAGAAAGAGTCATAGAACTGCTTCTAAGTACTGTGTTCAGTTTTGGGCCCCTCACTACGAGACAGACATTGAGGTTCTGGAGTGTGTCCAGAGAAGGGCAATGGAGATGGTGGGGGATCTGGAGCACAAGTCTTGTGAGGAATGGCTGAGGGAGCTGCTGCAGCCTGGAGAAAAGGAAACTGAGGGGAGACCTTCTCACTCTCTACAACTCCCTGAAAGAAGGGTGTAGCCGGGGGAGGGGGGGAGGTCTTCTCACAAGGAACAGGCCATGGGACAAGAGGAAATGTCCCCAAGTTGTTCCAAGGGAGGTTTAGGATGGATATTAGGAAAAATCTCTTCACAGAAAGGGTTGTTGAGTGTCGGAACAGGCTGCCCAGGGAAGTGGTGCAATCATTATCCCTGGAGGTTTTTAAAAGACAGGTAGATGTGGTGCTGCAGGACACAGTTTAGGGGTAACTTGGCAGTGCTGGGTTAGTGGATGGACTCAATGATCTAAAAGGTCTCTTCCAACCATAAAGATTCTATAATTTTTTAACTTGAGCAGAATCACATGAAAACAGTGTTGGTGTTCCTAGAGATTGCAATCTTCTGCACCTCGTATCTGCGAGGTTTCACGGTTCGAGTCCAAAGCTGGAGGATGCAAACAGGTACCACTGCCAGTGCAAATGCCCTTTGGGGGACTCTGGCTGTGAGCTGAGCCCAAAGCCCTGGGCAGGAGCAGAGGCACTGAGCAGCCTAGACAAAGCAAGGAAGCAAAACGAATACAAGTGATGCAGAGCTGAACAGCATCAGCCTAGCAATGCTAATTCAGCCCACATCGTTAGCTAACGAGGAGTGAGTTTATGTATGCGCGAAACAGCAGTCTGAGTCCTTGGGGATCCATAACAGATATTTATCCCAAGAACAAACTCCCAAACAAGAATCCAAATTTAAACAATAAGTGCATGGTCTAGAAGCTTCAAGTACATAAATAAAAAGAATATCATGTAATGTTTCTGCCAGACGGACTTACCAGACACAATAAAGTGGCTCAGCAACACCTTGTATCTACTTGTCCACATATGTCCTGTCCACATTTACTTAACCTCTGTAATGTTTCAAACCCTGTCACATTCAGCTTGGCATTTTTTTTTTTTTTCCCCTGTAAGAGAAGGTGACTAAGCTCCATCTCCTCAAAACTGGCAAAAATTAATGTTTTCTTGGTCAAATTTTATTTCTCTACTTCTAACTGGAGCCACATGCAGGACCTCTGTCTAATCACTCCACCCTCAGCACATGCTCCTCATTTGTGAGCACCACAAAATACTCTTCAGTGGAAAACCCCTAAGACTTGGAAGGTTTTGGCAGTTGTTTTCATAACAGCTTGCATTTACTTTTAGTCAGTGTAACCAAAAATGATAAAATTTGTAATGATCTCACTGCTCTTTGAGCAAAGTTGTTATTAACTTCACTGGGGAGAAAAATCCTAGAAAAAATATTTAATCTGTCTGCATGTTCAGTAGAGTTCCCAAGCTTTTTGAAGATTCGATTGATGTGAAATATATTTTGCCCAAAAACTGAATTTATCATAAAGTACCCAAATACTGACTTAAAATTGACTTTTGTAAAAAGTTCACAAAACATTACTCAAACATTTGTACTAGTTACATTTGTACATTAGTCTACATTTGTACTAGTAAAGTTGATTTTACTAGGTAGTCAAAATGAAAGAAAGAGCAGTCACCAGTTTTTCCTCCTGATTATTCACGGGTGTGTGAAGGATTTTACCTTACTGCTTACAGATGCAATTGGTTTAAATACTAAGTAACCAGATTTTATTTCTAAGGTATTTTTCCTCCACTGGCAGTTGTCTCCTACACCTTTGTAGCTTGAGAGACATTTCTAAGCAGCAGCACTACCTTCAACGGGAGTTTTTAAGCTTCTCATTGAAGTGTCAGAATTACAAGACCTAAAAGCTGGCTTTTCATGCAGTCTGATTTAGCAGCCACTGTACTTTGTAAAATCCGAATTCTATTACCAAAGAAACCCTGCCAATGACATGATATTTCACAGCATGAAATCACTCCGACATCTAATCTTCTAAGGGACTTACATGACAAAAAGAATCAGGAAATCTACGCAGTCATCATTTCTCAAAATTTTTCCAGTTTAAACCAGACACCAGCCTGTTCTCCTCTGAGCCCTGCATGCATTTCAGCATCATTTAGCGTAAGGAGCAATTTTCTATTTGAAAAGAAACCACATTGGTATTACAAATTAATATTAAAACCAATCCCCACACTCTCGTTGTCTCCCCAGAGAAAGAGAGATCTGAGGATGAACTTGAAGGAGGTGGGTTACAGCAGACACAGGCTGCATTTCTTCCTGTATTGTTTTTAGAAAAACAGAATAACAATAAAGCCCTGAGGTATTGTCTGCTTTCTACCTGACAGGACAGGAAAGTGATTCAATCTGCATTCTCTTCATAGCATCTGTTTACCATTTGCGGTGACACAAGGCCTTCCCATCCGGGGCTCACAGGCCGTTGAGGCTGCATTACCAAAGACACATGTGACACTGGCACTGAGCTATGGTCCCGACTCTACAGGTACACCAGTCAGTGTGCAGTTACCATTTTTCTGTTAAAAAATAAACCAACAGAGAGAGAAGGAAAATTCGGTCATGGGAAAGTGAACCACAGGGAAAGGCAAAAGAAGATTTCATCCTCCCTCAACACAACCATGTAATGGTTTATGGAGCCAGGATGCTAAACACAACATCTGCATTTCGGTCTAACCAGAACATTATTTTATGAGGAAAAAAAGGGGGAAAAAAACCACTCACACCAGGGTGACATGATAAGACAACTGACCCTGTGACTTTTAGTCAAGCTGAATCCTTCTCACTTAGATTATATAGGAGCCCAAGCATCCCAGTCCCCACAGTGGAAACCAGAGACACCCACGTAAATGTTAGGCGAGCTTACCCATCCTTCAGAGACAAGGAAACACAGCTCTCAGCCCTCACAGAAGTAGATGAGAAACAGGGATTCTGCAGAACAAGTTAAATCTGAGCCTGTCAGTTTTCACAAGTTCTTTTTTTACTGAAAGAAGTGACCTACCTCGGAGCATAAATAAACTGAGAGTGTCCAGTCCTTCATCTCCTCGGTCATATCACCTCCCCCCCACGGGAGCTCAGCCAGGATGGTGGCACTTCAGAAACATTTGATTAAACCTTTGGCAACAGCTTACATGAAAGAAAGATATTTTGAAATACCTGCAACAACAAATGCTGTGATTTCCCAGAGACATTCCTCATAGCTATGCAATCACAGTGTCAGACTTCAAGGAAGCAAACTGCAGATCTTCAAGTGCAAAAAAACCCAAAACAACCAAACAATTGAAGGTAAATGAGATAGGTAAGTTAAATACACTCTTCTCCTAGACTTATCGGATTTTTTAACTCTGAACCAAGACTCAAAACCAAGACTAATTACAGGAAGCAATTAGTGTGGATTTCCAGGGAAGAAAGCTGAAATTCACAGAAAGTATGCTGGGAAAAATTTTTGAAAATTTGTATTATTGCAATCTATACCAAGTGTACAAGTAAACAAATACTCTAACAAAAATCAAGCACACAAAGAAGACTGGATGCATGTACTAGGGTTATATTTTTCCTGGGTTACACTTCTATGCCACACAAGCCCAGGGTCAGCAGTGTTGTAGAGCTACAGTCTGACTCAGCTCTTGAGAGAATATCTATGTCCCAGTGATTTCTAAACAATGTCAAGTTTGCACCAGACGGACATCGAGTGCTTGCAAAGTAGTGATAGGCATATAATGTATGCCAAGCTGGAGCCTTGACTCCCCAAGTAAATACGACATCATTTTGATCTGTTAATAAATAAGCTCTGTCCTCCTTAGTCTGGAGTGTATTTCACTGGGGAGATGACGGCACAGTCCCATGGATGAAGGCAGGGACAGGGACAACGCCTGGGGGTCAAGGACCTCCATCTGTGACAGCTGCCCTGGGCCCAGATATGTGTGATTTAAAATATCAGCGTAAACACTTGAGAGCTTCCGTGATGCCTTTTTACAGAAACACAAACACAAAGGAATAACCAGTATTTAATGAACAATAATATAAAACAGGAGAAATTGCATTGGCAGATTGCAACTATAGCTTTTAATCTTCATTACAGATTCAAACACAAGCATCTAAAGTAAGATTCAAGTGGGATGATGAAATTCTTTTTGTTTAATGGATAACAATCAAGTAACACATAATCCCTTATAGCAATGATTCTGCAACTACTCTGTCCCTTTTATGTACATAATATATCTTAATGGGTTTTACAGCAATTTAGGCCACAAGACAAAGCATCTGGTGAAGCCTAATTTACAAGAATGTCACTCATGAGTAACATATACCATCCCTGGAACTGAAATATTTGAATGTATAGGCACTTAATCTTATTGCTATCCAAAAGTCCTGTAAATACTCTTCAAAAAAGATGAGAATCTCTAGAGAACAAAAAAAACCTCCCCAGTGCTGTTACACGTCTTTACGGCATTGCTTGTCTTTTAATTGTTATCTTTTGAAAAACACACTTACTTCTTTTTCACTGATTAATAAGGTGCTCACATCAATGGAGACCTCGCCACTGTCTTTCCTAGATGTCCTTGTGGGGTATCAACACCACAAGGCTCACAGGAAAATGAAGTGGTCACCACATAAATAGAATTATTGGGATTTTGAATTAAAAGCAATTTCAAAGATAAATCTACTATAGGATGTGGACTAAAACAGCCATTGGGAAGGTAAATGTAAAGAAGCGATACATTTCAGTCATTTCAGAGAGGAAAGGTTGAGGAAAACCATGATGTCAGTGTATGAGTGCAGGCAAGGCAAACTGGAAAATGATGAATGAATAGAAAAATGGGATTAGCGCTCCCTTTTCATCTGAAGTACATGCAAAGATGTGAGACTGAGATACATTTGTTTTAGAAGATCCTTACTGATCACGGCTATATTCTGTCAAGTAAAAAACACATTAGCTCTGAACACGTGTACAAGCAATGCTTCTTACCACACATTTATTCAGATACAATTGAATTTAAAGAATGTCTTTCCAGAAGGACCTGAACTATATTCATGAGTATTGTTAAATTCTCGAGGACTACATGTAGTTTAAAAACCCTCAGGATGCTGACACTAGTCATTAATTTTACCTCATGGGCTAATCCTGGCTCTAGAAGCCTTTTGAATGAATCTTTGCTTGTGCTCAAATAAACCGTTCTTTCCTGTCCAAGGAAAAAAATATTCAGCTGTTGAAATGATTAATTTTCATGCCTATTAAGAGTATGTCTTTATTTTTTTTTTTTTCTAAAGAGCATCTTACAGTAACTTTTAAAGTAGCTGATTATACGGATTTGTTTTCTCACAGGGAAAAGCAGAGACTGATTTGGTGAATTGTTAATATTCACTTTGCACTTGCAGTCTCCCACTGGCAGACAAATTTTCTGAAGACTCTACCGTTCTCAGGGTCTTCTCTGTACTCCCTGAAAATTCTAAATTGCATAAATTGTGTGACTACTACCCTGTTCATAAATCCAGGGATGCGTGAAACCTTTTGGTTTCCCACTTTAGTGGGAGCCATTTTTCCACTGATTATTAAAGAGTAGTTTCCAGGTAATTTTGTGACTATTTTGTAGGCATTAACCAATTGTGTATTATTCCCATTGATCTACAAAAATCTGACAGGGAAAAAAAAAGGAAAATTCAAAACATTTTTTAAAAGATATTAATTTTCCCAAGCCCATTCAGATGTTGACCTTGTCTCTTGATATAGAACCAGATGTGAAGAAACTAATCCAAAAGCACTATTGCAGTAAGAAAAGACCAGCTTAGGTTTTCTGAGGATACACACTGAGAAAAGTAGTACCTACAGATTCAATAACAGTTTTATCTACACTTTTCATACCTGCTCTACTGGAATTGTGTCTGTAATTAATACGTGTACCAGAACTTCTGTCTCTAACTTCTACCCTGCCTTCAAAGGATTTAGAAAGGGGAAGGTTGAATCAAATTATAATTCTTCTCCGTGTTCTGGTCAGGAGAGTTGAGAAACGAAATGGGAATTATAAGGTTTGCTGTCCAGTCAGCGGGGAGCAGGCTCTAAGATCTCATTCCCTTTGATCCTGCTGGACCCAAGCTGCGGCACTGCACTGAACACGACTCTTCTGGGCCAGAGATGAGTGCTTTGTGTTGTTTGCAGTATGATCTCGTGAGCAGGATTAATTTGGGTTTGAGAGTTGTTTTTTTTTTTTTTTAACTCAATGTGTGAGGAAGCCATCTCCCTCTTCATCTGCTCAGTAGATTTATTTTGTACTGGGCTACATCTGTTTCAGTACCTTAACTCTTCCAATCTGAGGACTATTGACATTTTCATTATGTGTGAGCTGACAGTACACGGCTGTATTAAGGGATTTCCACCTGGGGGGAGGGAGGGGCAGAGATTTCTAGTAGATAATGCATTTCAGTATGGCAAAATGATAATGCAAAATGAATTGGGACATTTTAGTCAGTACAAGAGGACAAAATCACAGCATCCTTGTGAAGTAAGTGCTGGCTGGAGAGCAAGGTACGTGTTATTAATATATATCAGTATCTATATTCCAGAAGGAGATAGCCAAAGACTATAATTAGCTCTGAAGCTAAAGTATGAGCAGCATAATAATAACTATTAGACTAGAAAGGAATGTAATGAATAAAAGCCCAATCCTCAAAGGAATACAATGTTAATATTGAAAATTGGACATGTTAAAATGGTAAGTTGTAAAAGAGGAGCATTTAATGACACTTTGTGTCTGAGCAATTTACTCAGGATAGATAAAAAAAGAAAGAAACAATTATAATTTACCAGAACAAGGAACGTTGTATATGGATTTGGTGATAGTCTATCAAATCGATCATTGCCTTCAGTGCTGTCTCTGGCGTACACAAACTCTGTGCAGCACAAATACACAGGCACGTATAGTTACAGAATCAGGTCTGCCATTTTCCTACAGTAGCAAAAAAACCCACAACCAAACAAACAGAAACAAAACACCAAAAAAAAAGCCCGAGTAAAGAGAACAACATTGGAACAGCTAGATAACAAACTTCACAGGAGATCTCTGGTTCTCCAGATATGACCTTGAAAGACTGCTTACGCGTGATTGTCACTAAGTGCCTCCTCCCTTTCATTGACCAATTATTTACACATTTCTATTCAAACCTCAGGCTTGAGAAAATGGGGAAAGGGAGGGAAGCTAACGCTGTGGCTTTCTCTACCCTCTTTAAAAGCTGTTGTTGTGCATCAAGGCAAAGATAAGTTGTTTAAACACACCACAAACTGAAAAAGCAAAGACAGTGTTCCCTGTATTCATATTTACTCAGTGATCCCAGGTTTAGCATGAGAAGGCAATATCAAAGTAAATGTATTTCAAAATCAAAGCTACCACCCCAAAGGGTATTGAGATAATACTACACAATTTCAAGTTAAAACAGAGATTTCTGATATTTTCTACAAAATGTGTAGTATAATCAGTCGATCCATCATTTATAACATAACTAAATACTACTCTTACTTCAGAATTAAATTCCTCACTGAGTTGTTTGCAACTAGTGTGAAAGGGGAGTCATTTAGATAAAAAGAAGAGAATTAATCAAAAACCATGATCTGACAAACTAGTCACATCCTTTTCCTGCAGTTCTCTCACCTCTTATTTGATTTCACCAGTGACTTACTATTCAACACATTAGAAAAAATTTCTGCCACTACACGTAGAAGCTGCCACGCTCTTGACCTGGCCCATGTATCTATTCCTCTTCCTCCAGACTCTCCTTTCGACTTTCCCTGTTCCTTTCCCTGCATATGCATTCGTATTTACACAACTTTCCCTCCACCATCTGTCATCCTGTCACCTGGACCTGAAATAATCTGCTATTTTTCCCTACCAAATATTCTATCTCACCACATACAGATCTCTCCTTATGAAATAATAAATAAATAATCTCTCTTATAAATTAACACTCACCAATGACAACATTGAACTTCTACTATGTATGCGGCAGCTTGCTAGAAACTTTATGAACAATTTTCCTCCTCCACCTTACCTGAACTATATTTAGGATACACTTTAACAATTACTTAAACATAATTCATGCAGAAAGGTTGCGATATTTTAGTTTACGTCAGGTTGAAAACAAGCGTAAATTTCTGCTTATTTATTTAAATAAAGCACTCTTAAACAAGGAGTAAGATGATTTACGTTGCCATCAAGAATGATTTAACTACACCAGTCGTACAAAAACAATTTTGTGAAACCTGTATAAATGGAGTGGGCAGAACTACCGAGTACAAGATGGGTCATCTATTTTTCTATACAACTTTCTGCCAACACCTTGGTACCGCAGGATGTGATACAGCAGCAGATCAAACTTGTTATTTATATCAAAAAAGAGCCCAGAAAGTTCAGATTTTCTCCAAAACTCTACGGATTGTCTCAGCTGAGGCTCAATCTTATGTGTATGATATACAGCAACAAAGTGAGATAAAATATGCCATGTATATTGAGGGTCTATCAAGAGTTCACGCTAGAGTGGCGTGCAAGATTGGCAAGGAGGGCTAAAAGTTAACATAGCTGTAGACAAAGCAATTAGCATCTCTATTATGTGGATATTGAACCAGCTGATCTCTCTGTTAACAAACCTTCCAAAATGAGATAAGAAGGCACTTACTAATAACGCTAGATGAAACAGATAACAGCAAAATAATCAATTAAATGGAGTCACGTGATGCCAGCTTTGAGGATCAAGGAGGAGTGGAGAGATCAAATGAAGAGAAAAATTATAATTTACAGTTGGGAAAACTGTAAGATGTTTATTTGAAGTCAAAACTGATAACGTAATCCCATGAAACAGGAGCAGTCGGCATCCTGGAGGGATGAGAACGTTCCTCTCCTACTTGAGAAAAGCTTCTCAATGTCTCACTCGAGCTGCAGAACTGGATGAAACCCTCAGCCACAGGATCCTGTCCAATGCCTATGTGAACTGATAGAGCCACATACATAGAGGCACTGTACAGAGTGGTCCTTTTAACTGAAGGCCTGGGGCAGACTGCCAAAATGTCCCGATTAGCTCTTTTTAAGTCTTCTTGGACTCCCGGTATGACTTCTCTCTCTTTTCTTTTCTCCCACCTATTATATATATTACCATCTAGTTCCCATTTGCTAGACATGGTGCGAAGATATTCTGATTTCCATCATGCTCAGTGCCGGGTGCGTTGCACTGGCAGAAGTTTAAATGGGACTAAAGAGAAATAAAGGAATGTGCCTGACTTAAATGAGGACTGTTGAAGGCAGGAACAAAATCTACATCCTATCCCATACAGTGGAACACAACAACTACAGGATCCTGGTTCCTACGTTCTGTACATCTCTTCATCTCTAGTTATGTAATTTCAAAGAAGCAAAGCTTTGCTTGCTTATTTCAGAGCGTTTCTCAGTCAAAAAGCCTTTTGCCATCAAATCATGTTCACAAAGAGCGCTGCTTCCATTCAAGGAACAGTTGAATCTGCAGTCATCTGGTTTAAAATACGTGTACTTGTTAAAACCATAGTCTGGTAATGAAAAAGAAAATCATCATATATGAACTCCTCTAAAGGTGTGAAGAACCATTTTATACATTCTATGTATTCTGTTATTGAGATTCTTGGAGCTGGAATTCTTTTGGAGGGATGCATTTTTGTACTTCGGTTCATCTGTCCCTTGAGTACACAATTCCATTTGGGTATATAAAAAGTAGTGTCATTTCTAATCCAGAATCTAGAACCTACCGAGGGCTTTTATCCCCAGCTTCAAAAAGCACATTACCACTTGGGCTGGGATAATATATGAACTTAATGTGAAAAGGTGTCTTTGGTCATAGTAATCTGGGAATCTGAAAAAAAGGGTTATATAAAAAAAACCCCTCAATATATCATTTTGTGTGTGTGTGTGTGTGANAATTGAGAATTAAAGCTGTCTTATTTTTACTTCATCATGGAGATCTTGTTTTGTCCTTCTCACCATGGAAGCCAGATTTGAAGAACAATGCAAGTTGTTTGCATGTGCAACCAAGAAATAAATGTTATGATTCCACTTTAACATCAGCTGGTTTTGTGCCTTAGACTACTCTGCCATTTTTCTAAAGAAGTGAGATTTCTATTTTATTTTTTTATTAATTAGAAGTTATAGTAATTAGTCATTGCAACATTTTAATCTCAACATACACAAAAATATGAAAATTATGCCAGAGAAGTCTTGTTTGCCATCCTTCCCTTTTCTGCTTGATTGTTAAAATGCCTTAAATCCCATTTTCTCATTTAGTTGGGACTTGCTATAGTCATTATCTGATAGGAAGTAATTCAGTAGGTAAGAACAATAAAAACACCTTCCATAACAGCAGCCCACTAGGTAATTTTGGTCCTCAACCTTTAAAAATTCCAAAATACTGTACAAGTGACCTTGGGGACTTCAGGTGAGCTGTATGAGAAGTATCTTTCTCCACAGATATACTTGAAAAAAAAAAAATCAATTACATGTAACCTATGGAGTAAGACTGACATGCTCAGCATCACATACTGTCTTTTCTGTATAAATGGGCTGGAAAAAGAAGAGTTTGGTTTAAGGGGTTAAAATAACCCATCTGAAAATACAATACTGCATATTTCCCCTTTACAAAATATTAGCATTAACAATGATTTGGATCCCTGCTGCAAAATCTAGCTATTTTGGGATCTAGGTATCTATCTAGGTATAAAACTGGTAGTTATATTCATGTAAATACGGGGTCAATAATTTATAACACATTGAAATCAAGTCCAAAGGGTAAAATATAAGCTAGAGTTTATCCAGAATATTTCAGTGATTTCCCCCCCACACACACACTGGTAAACATTCGCTCACTGCACTAAGGGAGCCTCAGGCAAATGTAGCACTACCAAAACACTTGTGCTGGCAGGATTTCAGCCCACTCCCGAGCAGGTTCCTTGGAGAAACATCTACCATCCGGCAGCAAGGCTAGAATGTTTGACCTGAAGAACCTCACAGGAGGTGGGTCCCGGACTCCCTGACTCTACAGAAATCAGTGCATTTAGCCTAAAACCCTGCATTTAGATTTTTGTGACTTTTGCCTTCTATTGGAAAGATCTGATTTGGTGACATATCACGTGGAGCACAAAAAAGGTGGTGTCATTGAGATTCAGGAAGACTAAATTCTTACAGGAACAAGGGTAAAAAAAAAAAAAAAAAAGGATGGAAATGTTTTAATGAGACTGTATTCACTCAGTTTTGCCAGTTCAGCCTTACAGAGCAAAAACTGAGAGGAGGTGGCCCTGTCCATAAGTACACCATGTGAACAACTGGGAAAAAGGATTTGTAAGAGGAAAAAAAAATATAGAAATTAGCCAGGAATAAATTTAGTCTGAAATTAGATGAAGGTCTCTACCCATTATTGGAGAAAGGTTGCAGCACGGAGTCCCAGGAGGAGAAAAATTCTAATTAGTTTTAAAATGGTACTTGATCACTTTATGGACGGTATTACATGGCATGGATATCTCCTACAGCAGAGAACTGAACTTGTGACCCAGCAGATCCCTTTCACTCTTAGGAGTTTCTTCACATTAATGTGTACGTACAACCAAACCCTGACCCTTTTTAAATGTATTTAAGGATTTAGGTCCATTCTAATGCCAAACGTCATGCTTTTGGGAGTTTAATACATATATAAAATGTTTTATATGCATTTATGTTAAATTGTTTGAAAGAGCTAAACCAAACAAAATCTACCCCTCCGCTGCAGCCATTGATTCAATGCGTACTGTTATGGCCCCTTTATCTGAATGTTATTTAATGAGTGTCCCTGAAGGGATTAGCATGTCAATGTGTGTATATTGATTTCCTAATCCAGCCCATCAAAGCTGTTATGATCTGGCGACAGCACAAGAAACAGGAGTTCAAGGTTCTTCACACAGCTCCAACAGTATGTTCTCAAGCCTCTCGATGTGAGAATTAGCTCAGTCCTGAAGTCCAATTAATCTGATGAGACTGTCAACAAAGATGTCATTTCTAGTCACATTTTTGAGGATGTGGACACCTGTCTAAAATACAGAATGAGATCACCAGCTCATTAACATTTTCCAACAGATGGTAAAAAGCTGCGTTTTATATCATTTTGGACTGCTATCCGTTTTACAGCCAGATGTCTGAGCTACCTGTGCTGTAGGACTGCACACCAAAGTTAGTTTTAGAAATGTAAGTATCTGGTAGATTCATATTTAGACAGTAGCATCAGGATGTTGCAGGAGACATAGAAAAGGTTTGCAATCCCTTCCCAGACATTACAAAAACAAACAAACAAAAACAAAACAAAAAACCCAACAACAATATCAGAACTGGGGGAAGGAAATAGATTAAAAAAAAAAAGAAATAAAAAAAGCCTTTTTCTGAGTAACTTCAATTTTCATCCAATGTTTCTCCCCCCAAAATATTCAAAAAAGTGGAATATATTCAGATGTGGAATATTTCAGTTGCCTGGGGTGCCCATCCTTTCTTAAGGTCTACGACCAAGACCTCTGCCTGGTCCTACACCAGAGACACTTCCACCACACACAGTCCTCCCGCTATTCCCTAATGCCATAAAGCCCTTAGGAACAGGAGCCTCAGCATTAATCTGTTTGCCATAAAGCAGAGTAAGAACCAGTTTGACAGTTTCCCTACAGACAAGGCACAAGCTGCTTTTCCTCAGCGGCAGCGTTAAGGTCTCAATCCTGTTACTACTGCTTTCAACAGGAAGATTATTTAACGTAACTGGAGGAAAATCAGATTCTAACAAGTTCCTAGCTGAGCTAAAGGCTGCAAAAAGAGAACGTTTAAGTGCACATCCTGGTTAGAATTATTGCAATCATACACAACAGTAGAGCTTCATCGGCTAATGTCTAGAGAAGCTGCTGTCAAGTGAACAGAACATTTTTGAATGCTTTATAAAGAACAGCCCTTTTTTTTCCTTAACCACTATGTGTTCAAACAAACTCATCTTATATGGTCCCCACATTGCTTTGGCTGCTCAGACGTGCCACAGCACAAACTGGCACGCTTCCTATTTTTGATATTGTCTAATTCCCTGGGTCATTACTTATGTAATCATAATCGTTTTTCTGCTGGGCAGATTGGTGTTATCTATCTCATCTCCTTTTCTCATCTCACCTCTTTAGTAGCGTTAGAGCATAGATGGGAACATCCAAGTCCCTCAGGGCACCATCTGGTACTACCCTCTACAGAGAGGGCTAAATGAATGACATACTGTACGGTACGTCCTACTCATTAGTCACTGATTCCTTATGTGTCTTGGTGGTGGTTTGTGGTTTTGGTTTTGTTTTTTTATTCATTCCATTACATATTCTTTAGTTATTTTGTTCATCTTCTCCTTTCCTTTATACCTGTACCTAAAGGCTTCACAGAGTGGGGGAAATAGCCAATGGGTAAGAAAGGGATGTGCTGGAGGTTGTAGTGTACCAGGAGTAACAGTGTGAACATGGGAGCAGGGGTGATTGTACGGGATCAGTGTTTATATGCAGGAAACAACGTAGAAAAACACTCAGGGAAATTTTAACAGGGGAAAGAATACACACGTATATGTACACACAGCCTGGATGAGTCACCTGCCCATGGAGCAGTGACAGCACTACACAGCCCGTTACCACCAACAGATGAATCTTTTATATGTAAATCACACCAAGTCTAAAAGCTACCGCCTCCTTCCCCAAAAGGATTACAACCCAGCCTGTACAGAGGTGGAAACAATTAGAAGATGCCTTCTGAAGTTTTGATTAACGCCCGTGTACCAGCCATCGTCTACCTGCACCGCTCGGTGAGAACGCGCTGCCGGCAGATGAAAGGAGCCCAGCATTTGCATTTGTTACCACTTTATGCTCATCTCAGTAAAACAGATTGTTATTTTTTATTGTACTATGCAGCACCATAAATATAGATAGCCTTTTAAAGCCAAATACCACTCTTGCTAAGTAATTGTCAATTAAACTTAGTATTAATTATTCTTAATAGCCCAATCTCATGTACCATTTTCCATGTGTCGCATTTTTTCATGGATCTGATGTTAGAAGAGAAGAATTTCAGTTTGCAGGTTTACTTAAACCTCCAGTTTAATGAAATTGCTGTATTGCTGGGTGAACGTGCAAGTCTCTGAAGTGAAGCTGCAATAACTGGTTACCAAAACCCCATCCACTGCAGAGCAGTGGCACGTTTGCCTCTTGTAAGTAAACACCAAAGCACAACCCAACAGAAATGCAATAACTTAATCAATTCATGCTATAATTATACTGGCAGTCAAAGCCTTCACTTTTAAGGTTTAGTGTTGGAAGATATGTTTTCCAATCCTCGTTAAGATAGGAAAAAAATTCCATGGAATCCACAAATTTACAACCTCCACTGCGGGACAACCTGCCTGGAAGGATAAAGAAGTGATGTGGGTCATGCCATGACCCACCAGCACAGCGGGACCAAGGAGTCAGGGCAGCCCACAAATGGCTTGAGCAGCAAATCTTGCAGTGACTCTCTCCGTCATTTCATGGACGGTTAAACGGTTTCTCTCCGCCATACCCACAGGGCAAACGTCTCATCTGGCAGAGCTCTGCTGATGGGAACAGAGACTGTAAATCCCCTCTGAGAGGAAAGATAAATGAAGCCTCAGGTGTTTCCCTCCTTGATGTGGAATCTAGTAAAGCTTAGGGGTTATTTCTAATGGGTTAGTTTTACCCTGGCCTCCAGGATGGATGTGCTGGCATTCCTCTGTAGCCTTTTCCATGCCTTACCGACAACCGCTGTGTACAAGAGTCAGTCCTGTGGTACATTTCAAGCTCTGCCTGAGCAGTTCAGTGCTCACAAATAGCCGGTGCCTCATTAGCCAAGAGGCAGCAAGAGCTGAAAAGTAGAAAACAAAGCCCACCTCTGCTTCCCGTCCTGGCTCTGGTGAGACGGGACCACTGGTGCTGGGACAGGGTGGCTGCTCCTCTCGGTCTTTAAACCAACACCTGCATTAGAAAAAAAATAAATTGCTTATACGTTTTACAATTGGCACTTGTTATAGCAGAGGGAGACCCTGTGCACAAACAGAGGGTCAAAGACACCCAGAACCAATCCGTCACCTTCTCAGTGAAATGAAAGGAAACGTTAAGCAATGCTACAGAACCATGAAATTCAAGGGGAAAACATCAGCTCCCTGAAATGGGGGTTGTAGTTTCCACATAACAGTCTCTTATCACATGGCAAAAACAGAATGTAGGATAAAATTCATAACAAACAAATTTTAAAAGATCCTCAGTTCAGGGCCTGCATTCTTGAGATGCCTTATAGCCATTCATTCTTCCTTATATCCATTTGAATGTTCCCCCTTGGCCTTTTGTTTTCATTTCAGCTTTCTAAGCCCCTGTGCCATTCCAGAAGCCTTTCCCCCCTCCCCGTCTCTGCTGTCCTTTCCCTCCCAGCCCTACACACTCTGCCTCTGCAAGACCCTTTCTCCTGTGTTGATTACTCTCGCTTTTTGGCATGTGTGCTCTTTCTAAATTCTGTTTTGCTTCTTAAACCTTTTTTTTTTTTTTTCCCTGCACCCTTAAAAAGAGCATTTTATTCTGTCCAAACTAAGGGTCTTGCCATGTTCTCATTTACAAATGTCACTGCAGCATGGCTAAAATTCTGCTTGGGCTCTGAAAGCTGCACTGGCACAGAACAAAAGCATCGCAGTGCCTTGCACACCACTGCGTTGTTTCCCCTCATTCCTCCTCCAGGCTCGCTTAATAGTAACAGCTTGCAATGACATTCTAGCAAAAGCCACACTCTTTACAGCTCCTCCCCCGGCTTACAGCAGAAATTAATAGTAGCCTGTTTAAGAGAAGCCGTGAAAGACTGGCCCTAAGCAAGGGAAAAGGAGATAGACAGCCCTTCATTCCTATTAGGCCTTCTTTATTTTAGACTATCTCAACAGCTGAGATGTTTTCCCCTCACTAAATATTCAATTGTAAATTATAATCCTTCAATTAAGCACATTAACTTCAGCAGGGTTCAGCACGCGTGTGAAGGTATCTCTGTGTGAACCTAAGAAGGACCAGAGATAACATTTACGTTAACCAGTACCAAAGTGCTAAGAGCAGATTTCTGGTGTAAGTGGTATGAGACCACATTCAGGAGAACGGTATGCAAAGCAATGCACAATTTAATTTCAAAGAGCAGATTTAGATTGGATATTAGGAATAAGTTCTTTACTATGAGAGTGGTGGAACACTCAAACGGGTTGCTCAGGGAGGTGGTTGAAGCTCCTTCCCTGGAGATATTCAAGGTGAGGCTCGATGAGGCCCTGGAACCTGGTCTAGTTGGGGTGTTCCTGCTGACTACAGGGAGGTCGGACTAGGTGACCTTTGGAGGTCCCTTCCAGCCTGGACCACTCTATGATTCTATTTAAGATCTCACCAGCTAAACCCAGCTCAAGGTCCATCACCAATCCCTTCCCCTCCCAGCATCCTCCCTCCCCTGACAATGTGATCTCCTCGGTGCCTTCCAGACTTCAAGGCCAACTCCTGGCTGCAGCTGGAAGGAGACTCAGTAAATCTAAAGAGCTCTTGGTGGCCCATTTTGCTTAGTTGTGTTTATAAACATCAACTTTGAAAAGAATATGAAACTAGGAAATTAAGCATTATATAATGGGCAAACACTTTGAAGACGGGCTGCAGAAGCTCAGTGTTCGCTTTCCCTCGGACGCCTGCAGAGATAGGTTCAATAAGCAGATCTCCTGCCAAGGGACAAACACACTCAGGGAAAGGATGGTGGAGGAAAAACCCATCTCCCGCCTGTGTGGAGAGACGAGGGACAGCAGAGCAACACGGCGGCGGTTCACCCGAGTCCACCGCACAAAAACAAAAGGCAGTTCAGGCGGCTGAAGGCGACTGGCACCAGCTGTATAGAGATATCAGGAGCCATCAGGAAGTCCTTGACTAATAGGCAAGATTCTCCAAGGCCTGCTCCAACAGTGAATCAAGTCAGGGGAAAGCCTCCCACTGGCTGTACTGGCACCTGGGTTTGCCCCATAAAAACAAACAAACTCCCCCAAAATGCCAGGGAAATTACGTAACATTTGATCACTTCACAGTGGGTTTCAGTGTAGGATTTTGGGTAGAATAGTCTCACTTTGCCTCAGGGATTACTCTGATTTTCCTACTGAAAAACAAAAAGAGGGCAGAATAAGTGAATGTTTGATTCACCGAGCAGTGGGCTGAAGGTTGAGTAAGAAAGGTCAGCAAAGCTCCGAAAGGGTGTTGAGGGGGTGTTATAAAGAGGTAGGGCTCTGCAGCAAGTGCAGACACTGCCTCTGGCATTCTCACCACCCAAGCTGCTAGCATTGCCACCAGCTATATTTAATCTCATTTACTACTTAGACCCTACAGGAGAAAAGGGCTGTTTGGTTTACACCAATGGTGTAAACCTCCATCGTTCCTCTGAACTTCTGAACAGGTTCTTAGAAGGCAGGGAGTAGGAAGTAGTGAAATTAAACAGGCAGGCAATTTTCCCAAACACAAATTCAGAAATTGGGAAAGAGAGATGATTTGCTCTCTCCAGCACAGGCAGGTCCTCCCTGGGGAAGAGCTGAACCTGCCACCAGCTCTCTGCTGCTCAGAAGATAAAAGTGATTTCCAGCAGGAAGAAAAAAAATAATCTATTTCCTTTGGGGCTTTGAGTATGAATTAGTATTTCTGAGGTAAAACTGATTAGTCTACCAGTTTCAGTGCAAAATTTCTCAGTCTAGAGAAGAATAATATTAGAGGAGTATTTACAAATTCATATCCGAATGGCCAGATGGCCAGATAGCAACTGCTTTAGCTGTGATCAATCAGTGCAGCTGCAGGGCTTGTAGCTCCAGGGGGATGACCTTTCCTCATAGCCCCTCCAAGTGGGTGCAGGATGTGCTTATTCAAGAGTTCTTCATTTGGGTATTTTTGTATAATCCTGTAATAGAAAGATCACTCTGTGCGCAGATAAATAGAGTAGAAAGTTTAGGATCCCCCCAAAACTCACAGCTGATCGAAATTGTAAGTTCTGTCTAAAACCTGAAACTTCTATCCTCCAAAAGCCAAATGTTCCCTGATTTAACTGGCAATGTTGCCCATACAGGGACAATAATGCTGTGGATACAATATCTTTCTGTGATGTATTTGAGTTAATGTTTTGATTGCTGTCATTTATAGAACAGCACAACAATAACCAGTGGTTTAAATGACCATAATTAAATGTACGAAAGAGCCGAAATGATTTATCAGGCAAAAGCCACTAAGTGCTTTATCACTTCATCAGATCATTAATCTGTCTTCCAGAAATGTGCTTGGCACTTATATAGTCAATTATATGCATTTTAAATGATGGGACATGAGTATATATTCACAAGATTAGATCAATACTGGGCATAACTCAGTTTACTTATTCCATCAGATATTTAGTGATGTTTTAAGACAACTATTTTCTTTTCATTAGGGCCAATTAATAAGTACTTTAGTGCACATACAGTCCAGAAAAAGACCAATGTGAAATAGGAAACACTTTCTTTTGACAGCTGCCGAATTCTCTCAGCATTTAGTACTTTAAAAAGTTAAAGACAAGCCCAGATTGTGTCTTAATTTCTTCTGTGCTGCCTGAACATATTGGGCTGGATTGCTACTTCCTTGCTGCTTTTGCTTTTTAGCATCTCTTTGCCTTCCTTTTCGACTGGAGTTTTGTGCCAGGGTGCCTACAGATGATTACTACATGGTACTAAAAATATGCACATACACTTAGGAGAATGTCAAAATAATTTTGAGTGTTAAGCACAAGGAAACACATCCTCAAAAGCCAGCATCCTGGAATCTAAATTAAGAAACAAAATAAGCATGAGTTTGCTTAGTTCTGTCTTTTTTTCCTGTAAAAACTGCCTTCTTGCATGGACTCTCTTGGATCATTTGCGCTTCCAAGAGGCTTTGCCTTGTCAGCTCCTCTCTCTTAGCTAAGGATAAGAGAGACAGTTGGGCACATCACAGATCTAGGACTTCCAATTCCCTCTTATCCTTTTAAATCCCATATGCCTTGTGGCTGTATAAGAACTCAGACAGTGAGAAGCCAGCAGATGTTTGGGGTGCTTTATTAGAAGAAAACAGTTCAGGGAGGAATCAAACCAAGTGGCTGAGTTTCTTTCCATGAAATCACCTAATTGTCTTTTCAATGTTGTGCATTGGGCAAGAAGTCTTCCTTCAGCCCGGGGTCTTTAATTTTCTATTTCAGAGGACTAGAGTCCCTCATTTACGAGTTCTGGCCATGTAACAACATCATTTATCTTTATTAGCACCTCTTCAACTGTCCAGTCCACTCTTTTGCTTGGAATAACAAATAACTTCTTCAGCTCAATACATTGGCCAGGGCAAGGCTGAGATTTCCCCTCATCACGTATCTCAAGCATGCCTGGTCTGCTCCTAAGGGCTTCACGTACTGGCTGGTGAGCCTGCATCTCTTTAAAGTGTCCCTCTTTCTGACTGGCAATGGATCACTTATTTTCTGTGACTTTCTGAGCAGCCCCACCACAAATGGGAGCAGTTCTCCAAACAGTTGCCTGGCCAGAGACATTTTCCTCTCTGTTCTCCTTCAGTAGATTTGCAACAGAAAAACACAGCCAAGACCAAATAGTCAAGATTAGATTGAAAAGTTTTTTGTGGGGCAATCTGGAATGACTTGGTTCTTCTTACTAGCAATAACAGGAAGATAACACACAGGTCACTCATTGCATCTCTGATTACTTCTAATGCCGCTTGCCTCATTCTCTTCCCCTTGCAAGAAAGAAACTGCTCTAGTACAAGTAAACCAGACATCCCGACCTCATTTCAGTGCTTTGTAGCCCATTAACAAATGCTACTGCATCCACAAAGAGCATTGTAAGTAAGGAAATGGAATAAAAAAACCCAAACAAAAGGCACTAATAAAATAAAATGTGAATATCATAGTGGTATTTTGCCCATGTCGTTTGCATACAAATTCTAATACTCTATTAGTTACATATTTTTTGAAAAACTGTTTCATGGAATTTGTTGTTGGTCTTCAATGCCTGGTGAACACTGCCTTTTGACTCTTGGCAAAGAACGTAAATTAATTACCTGCTTAGTATTCCGGGTTTGCGTTAGTAAAATGAGCAGCCAACTTTGCAGTGGGCCAAAATTCAAACAGAAACTCAATTCATGAAAAAAAAAGAAAAAAAATAAAAGCCAGCCTTAAAACTTGGACAGGCACCACACTGTCACAACGGGTTCTGTCAGCCGACGGGGCGATGGCCGCACAATGCAAAGCAAACATCCTTGTCGGCAGCAAAGGAGAGCGTGTTTGCTGGGGTACACTACTACGCGGTGAAGTACATTGAAACCTGTCTTACAACATCTACAAAGGTTTCTTTCACTAAAGCACCCGGTATCCTATGTTCTTCCTGAAATACTTCAGAAAGGCCATGTGCCAAAGACCGGTTTATTGGCAGCTGGATAATGGCCGGTATGGAAACGGAACTGTTTTGTGATAGAGCAGGAAAATCCTAGGGGAATACTTCAGGAGATACTTAAGTTATCACACTGCATCCAGGGACTGTCCCTCATTCGGTGCAACTCCCCTACCCCAGCCTCAATTTGATCTTTGGTGTTTTTATATGGATTTAAGCATCATTAATTTCTTTGGTGAAGGGATTTCACTGTCTCACGTACAGGTCATAATAGGAGGCAATTTTGCAATATTTTATAGTTAGAATTTTGTATTGTTTGTAGAAAACAGCTTGAGCCTCTGGTAGCCATGGTGACCTTGTGACTGGCTGGAAGTCACTAAACTTTAACTAGTTGTTAGCAAAAGCCAAAGAGACATCGTAAGTTTGAAACTGCTCATGAGGTCAAAATAGCTCAAATAGCTGAGGAAGACATTAAGAAACAGATTAACCCAAAGCTAACCACTTTTCCCAAAGGGATATGATGGCACTTAAACATCACTTTTCCATTGGGATTTCACAGTAACTTGCCCCAACACCGTTTTAAAACAACCATGTCACATGAACAGAAACACACGGTCACGGTCCTCACACTAACCACGGGCTTACACTCTGAACCACAGCTTCTCCAGGTCATTACAGACAAATATCTTACCATCCCATCATTGCATTACAAGGCCAAGCTATTTGAATGGTTTGGCATAAAAAAAATGCCACTTGGAAACCACATCTAATATTTCAATTTGTTCACTTGCCCAGCCTCACTGATGACATAAGGCAGACAAAACCCCCAGAAAGCTCGCAACAGTACTACCATTTTTTTTTTGTCCTGACTTCTCCATGTTATCTGATATTGAGTAAACAATATCATATTTGTACAGAGAAACTCCTTTATGTTTTGAGAAAGAATTGCTTTAGACTTGGAATACACATGGGTCTCTCTCAGAGAGGGCAGCTGTGATGTTAACCACCTGACTACAAAAAAAAAA